>CM035134.1:122201427-122661427 GCA_020205605.1 Panax ginseng
TGGAATTCACTACGTGTGAATTGTAGAAGCAAAGAGATAGACAAAATTTGTTATTAAGAAGTATGTTGGGAATGAGAAGGAGAAAATAGTTTTGAGGAGCTAAAAGGAAGGTTAAGTGAGGCATCTGTATTGTCTATATCAGGTGATACTGGGGATTTTATAGTGTATCTTGATGTTTAACATAGAAGATGGGGTTTTGTACTCATGTAGCATGGCAATGTTATTACGTATGCATCACGTCAGTTAAAGAATTATGAGGAGGCCTATCCTACTTATGATCTAGAATTGGCAGCTATAGTTTTAGAATTAAAAATCGGAAGATAGTATTTATACGGAGGAGAAGTGTGAGATATACACGGACTCTAAGAGTCTGAAATATATCTCCACACAGAAGGAGTTGAATATGAAGTAGAGAAGATAATTGGAATGGATAAAGGATCATGATTATGATATATTATATCATACATGGAAGGTAAACGTAGAAGCCGACGTGTTATGTAGGAAGGGTAGGGAAAAGCTATCGATGTTAACGACTCAGAGTGAGTTACTAATGGAGATGGCAAGAACGGAGCTAGAAGTTGAATTTTGGAATGAAGAGGTAGAAATGTTATTTACAACGTAGACTCAATCCACGATAATGGAAGGAGTTAATTAAGTACAACTAGGTAACGAAGAGTGCAAGTGAATGAAGAAGAGGATACAAGATGAAAAGAGGCGATCAAGTATCATCTCGTTTGAAGGAGGAATTTGAGTTTTGGATAATTTAAGTTAAAGAAGGACTAATAAAAGGAAGATAGTATAATGTGTGAGTAAATGTTTAGCTTCCAACTCAGTATTATTGATAGGAAGTGACAAGTCATGTGAATTAAGATAATACCTTCGGTGAAGGTGAAATGAAAAACCTCAATGTCAAGAAGCATTGTGGGAATTTGAAATTAAAATGATGGAATTTTTTTCCTCAATGGTGGATGTATTTATTAGCGAGATTTGGGGACAGAATCCTTATAAAGGGGAAGAGTGTAATGCCACGAGAAAATTTGGATTTTTGAGAATTAAATTTTATTTGATTATGTGGATTAAAATGAATTTAATTAATTATTTATGGGAGTAAGCTAATTGAAGGTGGATTCTATGACCTAGATATGTCGAACGTCGTAGTAGTATTTTGGGCATGTGGTAGAATTAAAGTGTTTGAATTTTCAAGGCGAAAATAAAACTTTTAAAAAATTTTCAAAAAAAATTATTCACGCATTTACCTTTCGGAATTATTTTTGAACTTCCGAGAAATACGTAATGATAGAATATCGAGGTGAGATGGAATATCCAATAATATTTGATTATGGCAAACGCGATTTTTTACTGCGGACTTAAAACCTAACGATTAGGGAAAATGAATTTTAGAGAAGGAATTTAAATGCTTATAATGAATTAAAGCTATGATTGATATAATACGTAAGTATTATGCGAGGTAATGAATACAAGTATAATACGAGGTATTATACGAGAATGTATGAATGATGGAATGTCGTATATTAAATAAGTATCTGAGTTGGAATCTGAGAATTATAGTAAATTATATGTTATAAGACATTAACAAATGTATTGAATTTGTAGAAATGTGTAAGAGATTGTAATGTATAAGGATGATAATAAAGCCAAATGAATTAATGTTAAACAAATATAGGAATGGTTAAGTCCAAGTAATTTAATGAACAAGTCCAGTGTTTGTTTATTGGGAAGCTAATGGTAAAGCCCAAAGAATTGTTAATGCAAGCCCAATGTATAAGTTAGGTTAATTAAACCTTAAGCCCAAAATAAGAATCCAATGGATAAAGGAGGATCCATGGGGCAACCCATGATCATATGGGTGAATTGGTGATCAAGAATTTAGTGTGTTGAGCAAGTAGACTTAAGTGTTAAGCAAAGGATAAGTTAAGTAACTTAAAGGCTAAGTAAAGTGCTTATGTGTGATAAGAAAGCAAGTTAACTTAATGCTAAGTGTTGTGCTTATGTGAAGTAAAAGTTAACTTAATGGTTAGTGTTTGTATACTTAAGAGTGGAGGCCAAGTAAATG
This sequence comes from Panax ginseng, assembly GCA_020205605.1. Lineage (NCBI taxonomy): Eukaryota > Viridiplantae > Streptophyta > Magnoliopsida > Apiales > Araliaceae > Panax > Panax ginseng. Next base: position 122,203,502 of record CM035134.1, read on the forward strand.
TGGTGGCCAAGTTAACTTAATGTCTAAGTAATGAATAGTAAGGAGGTGATTAAGGAGGTGGGTGGAATTAATGACCATTATACCTAACTTAGAAAAGTCCTATAAATAGCAAGCTTATTATTCATTTTGTGGGTTGTTCATTTCATCCAACAAGTTGAGAGCTTATTGGTTAGAGAGAATAAGTGAGAATAAGCTAGAAAAGCTAGAAAGCTAGTCTTCATAATTCAAGAAGCAAGAAGAAGAACAAAGATTAACCAAGTGATTATCAAGGGTAAGAACTTAAACCATTAATCTCTTTCTCTTCCATTGGTAGGGAAATGGGTAGTGGTAGAACATGTATGCTAAGGAATGATAGGAATGAGTAATCAAAGAGCTTAAGTCTTAATAAGCCGTATAAGTCATGAATAAGCTATTCGTAATCATATAAGTTATGAAACAAGGAAGAACTTATAGGAACTTGTTTTATGTTGAAATAATAAGGTTGTATGATAATTAGAAGTGAGGATGATGGTTAAAAGATTTAAGCTATGATAAGTCATGCAAAGTGAATTCATAAGTAGTTCATACTTTTATAAGTTATAAACTCACAAGGAACAAGTAATAACTTATCATGTTTATAAGTCAATGAAGTATTTATGTCAAGATGGTAGTATGATGGATTGAATCCATTTGAAACGATGAACAAATCATAAAGTTAAGGCGGAATTCACGAGTTTGTACGATAATCGTCGAATTCGTGAAAATCTCGGAATGGAAGTCGAATTTTTATATTGAGCTTGGAAACATTAGTTTTTAATGGAGACCAGTATTATTTGGCATTATAGAGTTGTGGACTCGAGAATGACCGAATTCTGACTTAGAATGAAGAAACGAGCGTTGAACATTCACGAACATTTATCGTTTTTCGTTAAAAATGGACTAATAGGTGAATTTTGAGCAAACGAAGTCAAATAGATAAAATTCTTGCATGAACGCGTAGAGTATGTAATTTGTGAACCGTAGGCTTTTGAATAAGCCAATTCGAACTTATAACGAAGAAGTTATGCGTCCGGGAATTTCGCAAAGTTGAAAATTTGTCAAATTTTTCTAAGGCACAGAGTGGCATGGCGCGACTCGAGCACAAAATGGTAGTGGCCATGCAGGCCGTAGAGATAGAGCTGCTTTAACTGGCGATAAAATGTGTGGCCATAATAAAGGAGTTCATGTGCAATACGCCAGTCCGAAACCATACTGCTTCGCTAAGTCATGACGTGACACGGAGAAGAATCTTTAGCCATGCCAAAGACTATGTGAAGCATAGAGAGGAATGTTTTTGAATATAAATGAAAGGATAAGAGAATGAAGGCAGAATTAAATCCTTAATCCACTTAATGTAACATCATTGCTAATGATATAAACCTCAGGTATAATACTAAAGGTTGAATATAAGTCAATTGAATGTGAACGTGAATGGTAAGCAATAAGTGTACGTAACCAATAACGATCGAGTCTCGGTTAGTGATGTGATAACATTAGTAAGCCGTGAAGAAGGATGATTAACTTGAAACGAGTTGTATTAATAAAATAATTTCAGCTAAGTTATAGAAGAGAAAGAAGTTGGTAAGAATGATGTGAGTTATAACGATAAGCCGGAATCGATAATAACAAATCTATTACAGGATTAGATTGAGAAGAAGGGTAAAATTCATTAGGAACCATGTATGATCATTCATGACCTAATGTGGTATGTTATGTGGTTATATGTTGTAGAGACTGTAAAGACTCAAAGGAAAAGTAATTTTCTTATGCAGAGCGTTGAAGGCAAGTTTTTCTTAAATGCTTGTCTAACCTTCGTGTTAGTGAGTTTTTCATGATTCATATTATGAGATGCATGAATTGTTTTACTAAAGGGTCGATGCCAGTTTTACCTCGGCTAGACTAATCTTGAAGAGTTGATTGATTTATTTACAAGTCTTTCAATATAGAATTGTTAACGTTATCCTACCCCAATTGTTTGGTACGGATTCAAGGTAAGCCTGAGTATGAATAAACAAATGTATTTTTCATCGATTATTCGATGGGCACGTAAGGTTACCAAAACTTAAACGTACATATGTTTAACATGATGTAGTGTTGATCAACATAGAGTACTATGGGCTGATCACCCAGAAGTGCTCGTAAGATATACCGAACTTACGGACTTAGTGTCGGGTTATCCTTTTCAAAGAAATTATGAACTGCTCATGGTCTTGAGCCAGAATTGATGTTTTACTGAATATTGTTATTGTAAAACATTTTGAAGGAAAAGAAGTGCTATTTTAAATTATCAATAGTACTTCATAACTATTGTTCAGTTATTAAAGATATACGATTCCTGTGTTTCAAGCATGTTGTTTAAAAGAAATTGTTGTACTTGCTGGGCTTGTTATGCTCACTCTTGCTTGAACCATATGAATGCAAACTAGGACCGAATGAGCCGAGGGATCCGAAACAAGGATAAAGGCAAGACAAAGATGAACGATTAGTTTACCTTGTAATAAACTAGTAAGTTGTATATATTTATAGTATGATGAACAAAGAATGTAATGGTCTTAGAACCTGGGAACGGGATGTAATATTATTAATGTAATAAGAATGTCGTTGAAACGCACATTTAGATGTCGTTTCAATAGGATGAATGTACAGTTATGAGTACCGTGTAGCACCATCTGTCGGGTTGGAAGATACCCGGAATTGGGGCGTCACAGGTAAAACCCAACACCACCTACTTCTTTACCACTACAGTCCTACAATAATCAGCCTTTAATCCAACCATTTTCCATTCTAGCTACCTGAAGAAATTAATCAACAATAATTGGGAACCAAATGTCCTCATACATTGGGAAGGTTTATTATTGGAAGAAGCTAATTGGTTCTCTACTACACAATTTAAGACTACCTATTATGAAGCCCTCAAATTTGAGTACATTTAAACAATGAATATGGTGTTCCACTGTACTTCTCATCTAACATAATAATAATGACATAAATGCAACTACCAATTATTAAAATATGTCTTAGTCTAAATCTTCTCAGACCTTTAAGTCGTCAACACATAATAAAATATTAAGTAATTATTACAATACTTCTAATTATTATTACAACTATCTTCTATTCGTCCATCTTTATTTTTTCTTTGTCCTTATGGGACCCTTCAATCTATTCTGGCTATGCTGAAAACATTTAATTTAAAGCAAGGATGAGCTACAAAGCTCAGCAAGTATAAAAAATTGAATAAACAACAAAATCAAAAATCATTTTACTATTTCTACAACTGAATAGTAGTTGTAAAAGCTTTTCGAATAAATAGGAATAATATTAAATTCCTTTTTATCTAACATTTTTGAAATGACTTACTGAGCGGTCAAAAGACCTTGAACATTTTTGTTTTCTCAAGGGTTTAACAGTAATTCAACTATGAACCGGTCTGGCTTACAGGCAAGTTGGGTGATAAGCCCAGTGTACTCTATGTTGTACAACACTAGCTAAACGACTATATGCGTTTATTTAACCACCTTAGGGGTCTGACAAGATTTTTCCGACGTTAAAATACCCAATATTAGGGTTGTTCATCTCAAATTAGAGTTCGAACCCCAAAATAATTTGGGTGGAAAACTCTACCTATCACCAATAATATTTTAAAGATTTATTTTTAAACCGATAAAATATTTAAATTTTTGTCTAGCCAGAATAAATGGCACTGACATATATCTTAAACAGTTCATGCAATATCAAACTTTAAATCTTAAACAATTTATGTCAAAGTAAAGCTTGAACAATTTATGCATTATAACAAAACATTAAACAATTTATGCATTATATCATAGTTGAATACTTATACAACTAAAAAAGAGTTTTTATAAGTCTGAAAGTTGAACAATTGATAAATATTGTGTAAACCGAAGCATACATAAGGATTATTCATAAGAATATATACTCAAAAAATGACATTCAAATGAAAGTTGAATAGAGTTAGATTACTTGCTCAATAAAATTTGTGTAAGTTTAGGAAACTTGCCTCTAGCATCTTCTATACTTTGATGTTAATCGCCCTTTGAAAGTTCTAAAAATTTAGTGCATATAGACATCCTAATTATTTAAGTATAAATGTCACACATGGTTTACTTTAACCTTATTCCATGTTTTATAATGTTCGTTTCATTAAACTCGAAACACTATTTAATTTCATATACACATACCAATTAGACATATATTGATGTTAATATGGCTTACATTAACTTAAGATTCTTAGTTCTTAGTGTTCTCTTTCGATTATTTAATCAATGCGATTAACTTTTATTTTTTATTTTTCGTTATAGGTATAAAGTAGACAACTTAACCTGTCTGTTTTAGCTTTAATCTCCCTATCTATCAATCTAGACATGTTACTAGCGATGCGGAGTGTCTGCTTTAGCTTTAAACTCCCTGTTTATCAATCCAGGCAGTTTAACCTGTCTTTTTTTGTAAGACCCCGAATTTTATGAAATAAAAGTATTTAATTTTTTATTTAGTAAATGGTTAAATTGATAAAAAGTTAAAGTTAAGGATGATATATGAATTTTTTTTAAAATAAGCCAGTGGCTATAAAATACTCATTGTTGTCGGGGAATATTCGTTTGGTCATGGAATATTCTTCATTTTGTCGAGATATATTCATACGACGCCAGTATGACCATTTAATGGGCCCCATAACAAAATAATTGTTGGATGAAGAAAACGACAAATTTAAGTTTTTATAAATAACGGCGTAGTTGTTACCAATTAACACCTTTGTTGGAATACGGTTGGTTAAAATACGATAATACACGTGGTTGCACAGTAGCACACCGGTATTACAGTATTTTTGAATTATTGATTCTTACGTAAGAAGGCACTACTCAATAATTGTTATAGTAATTACTGTTCAATATTTTATTTTATTGATTCAATAATTGTTGCGTTGATATTTTATATTATTGTTGTTTTAATAATTGCCACGGCACAGTATTTCCCATTATCAAATCAATAATTCATATTATTTGAATAATATTATTAGATAGCATTATTGACAATGTCTAGAAAGTTCTATCAAGGAGAGGTTTGGTCACCTAATTGCGGCGCTTGATGAGGAGAAATCCTTATCGAAAGCCCCTCTTTCACGAGCGGCGGCTGGTTGTCATTATTGTGATTCTGTAATATTATTTGTGAATAATTAATTATTGATTTATATGATAAGTAAATATTTATTTATTTTATGTGGTTATAAATGAAGGAAGCTGGTTCGAAGGACTCATAATCCAAAAAATTAGTGTTCTTGAGATATATTGCGTGAGTTATAATTTTTAATCCGACCGTTGGATCGTTGTGATTTTTGGATATGTTATACATATATAAGTTGAGTATATGTCCACAAATTTTGAACCGTTAAAAATGGACGCATGATTTGTTATGAATTTTAAGAGGTGACTGGTTCAGAAATTATTGAAGTTTCTAAATTTATCATTTTGGTGGAAAATTCTAGAATTGGTGGGCCCCACTTTTGATTAATGAAAAATGTGCTCAAATTTTATTTCAAATGTGGTGGGTGGCAATAGTAACAGGTAAAGCCATCAAGTTGCAGGTCAAGTCTGCTTTGGTGTACTAGCATTTTCTTATAAATAGGTGCTTAGGATAGAATTGAAAATCACACCAGAAACATAAGTTTTCTCTCTCTATATATTATCGAGCATATTTTGTGAGTATTTAGATACTTTGAGAATTGCTATTCAGTGCAAGTTTTCTTCGACTTTACATCCGATATTCCAGTCAGAAATACTGCTCTTTTGAGGTAAGGGATATTGTCATTATATTGGTAAGGGATTGTAAGGGTTATTATGTTTTTCAGTTTCGTAATTTTTATGACCCTCAAAAATTCTGGAAAAATTTAAAATGATAATTTGATGAGTTTTCTAGATTGTGTCCAAAAATGGCAATTTTTGGATTTATAGATTATGAGTTATGAATTTTATGGGAAAAGACTATTTTAAAAGTAAACCCTTATAACTCATTGTGGTTAACTCCAAAATTGGTGAAATTTTTATTGGGAGTACATGTATATATGTAAGTATACTCTGTAAATTTTGAATTTTTGGACAAAAGTACGAGTTTATGATAAATGTCTAAAATATTCGCTTTTTGGCCATATAAAAATAGTAAATGAATTTTAAAATTCGAGAAAATATATGTTCAATATGAGACTATATTACATTAAATCCCGAAAAGAAAAAATTTCTGGGATTGATTTGGTATTTTTCATGAAAATGGACTAGTTATGAGTAAATGAATTAAATATGTTATGTGAAGTAAGAAAATTGAAAAATAGGATTTTATGACTTGAGAATCCTATATAAGGTATATGCAGATTTTTTATGAGGGTTTTGGTTATTGGTGATGAAAGCTTATGAGTTTGGCATTTTAGGATGATTAAATGCATTAATTAGTAAAGTGTAAACAATTAAAATAAATTGTTTATAAGTTTAAGAAATGATTAAAATATTGTTGTAATATTAATAATATTAGATTATGAGATTATTAAGTGATTTATAACATTTGGATTAAGGTGTTATAAATATTGATATGGATTTTATTGTGAAACTTTATCTTTTTATGTCGGGGTTACTATTCACGTATACGACATTATTCACGTATACAACAGTATTCATGTATATGTCACTATTTTCGTATATGACATTATTTATATATACGGTACTATTATGAATATAGAGTACTATTCACGAGTTACTATTCACGAGTTACTATTCACGGGATACTATTCACGACAAAATTAGTTTCTTTTTCTAACCAAATTATCGTTGATTTATGAATATTGCTCTTGAAATTAAATTCATGTTTTGATCATATTTTTTTTATTATCATATATAACATTTTTATAACTCTGATGAAGAAATTTCTCTTTGACTTGAGTGTAAAGATGGGTAGATTATTGGTATGATCGTGACTATGGGTTCTCTTTGACCAGTAGTGCAAAGTTGAATCGTTGACTGGTATGATCATGACTATTGAATTTACAATGAATATTTTTAGCTTAAGTGTAAAGGTGAATTGATCAACATGATTATAATTATGGTTTATATAAATTCTGAAATGATTATGTATTTCTTTGAGATATTATTATCTTTGGCCTGTAGTGCAAAGATGAATTATTGATGAATATCTTTGGCCCGTAGTGCAAAGATGACCTGTTGCTGAATATCTTTGGCATGTAGTGCAAAGATGAACTATTAATGAATATCTTTGGCCCGTAGTGCAAATATGAACTTATTAGTATGATTATGAACAGGAACTGTGATTTGGTATAACCATGATCAATCTTTGATGTTTCAGGTAAAGACAGGTGATGTAAATTATCTTCGTCCTAGATGAGAAGAGGAATTTAGAACCACAATTATGGTTATGAGTTATTCACATGATTGTGGACAAGAACTATTGATTGATGTTACAAGAATAAAATATTGTTGGTGGACTTTTAACATAGAGATGATAATAGACTTTATGGTCTATTTGACTCTTCTAATGGATTGCTCGTTCCGCTGCAACTATGGTTGAAAAGTTTTATCATCTACCATATATTCTAAATCTTTGATTACTGACGAAGGCTATTGATAATTTAATTATCTTTAGTCATGATATTCTTTACTGGGCTATTTGTGCTCACCCTTTTTGCTTCACAATTCCTTTCAGGTAACAAGAGTATAGCTGGGTCGAGCGGGGGTAACAAGGGAATAGAACGGTGGTCTATAGCTGTTGAGGTTCTCCCTAAATAGTATGGAAATAATTTTATTGAGAACTTTAGATAAGTGTGTTGTATTGTATACGTCATTTGATATTTAATTTTGGTGAACTGAATAGGGTGAGGTGAACCCAACATTGGAAGAGTGTTTTGCCACTATCATACAAGATGTCTAATGACATACAACCTCGTGTTATCATAAGACAGGGTTGTGCACATCCATTTGTTGAGTATATCTACGAGCAGTACCTATATAATCTTGGAGTTTGGTTGAAATATAATTTTCAATTGCAGACAGTGGAGATAGTTATATGTCAAGAGAAGACTCACCATTGGAAAGAACATGATAGTAATCTTCTCATTTTTCCTTGAGGTCTATTAGGTCAACAAAGGATAATTCTCCAGTCATATGATATCTATTATAACCTAGATGCATGGCCTCCCATGTATGAAGGTTTTCTTGAGCACTTCCCAAATATTTTAATTTCTAAAACAATTATTGACTGTACCTTTATGTAAGGTGCCATTGTAACGTGCTATCCAAGTTGGTGTCCAGAGTAATAGTTGGTATATATTTATATCAAACTCACAACATATGTGTTGTTGTATTTTGCACAACAATTGTAGTAATAAAGTTATAGTTGTTTTTTGTACCATGTATTTGGCGACTCAGAAAAGGTTGGATGGATTGGACCTATTTTGGGGGCGTCACATTTTTAGCCCATTCTTGCATTCCTTTACGCATAGATTTGTATTTTCATTCTTTGTTCCACTTTTCATGCAAATTAACAATAGTTTAGTATATATATCATCAATCACCACATTATAACTTCAAGATCCTTCATTGATCTTCCAACAACAACCAATAAAGCAATCTATAAGCTTAAAAATAAAATAGATGAAGAGTTGGGGTTTTAGGTTTTACCTCTTGTTCTTGCTTGCTCTTGTTTTTGCTTCTTCTTACTTAGGATGATGGATGATCAAAGCTATACTTTGTTCCTTCTCCCTTTTCCTATCCGTACACTCCCTCTTTTTCTTTCCTCTCTTACTTTCTCTCTCTTCCTTACTTAGTTCATAAAATGAAATGAAAGAACAATTAACCAAGTGTTGGATGTTTTGACTTAATTAAATCCCCCACTAACTAACCCAACCGTGCTACCAAGGGTTAACCATCCATGATTAATTAACTTAAGATAGGCAAAATTATGACATTAAGGTCATGTTTGGTTGAAATAAAATGAAGGAAAGGAACCAAATTAAATGGTTTGCTTCTTTTAGACCAAAACTTACCAAATATAGAAAGTTTTCATCCACCTTATCTCCTCTTATCTCTCATCCACCCACTTCCTCTCTTCCTTGCCTATCCCAAATTCAATTACCCTCATGTCAATTACCTAACAAGTGACACATGCCTCTCCTAGCTCAATGACTCATCCTTTTAGCCTTTTCACTCTCCCTATCCCATGTGCTAATTATCTAGCAAATAACACATGGTTATCAACTTATTTAATCAAGTGACATATGGAATTGTAAAGCTTTACCTCCAAGCTCAGCTACTCTTTGGCTCCAAGCTTGCAAGAGTTAGCTTAAGTCTTCAATCCATGTTTTCAAGGCTTAAGCCTCCTTAAACTAGCCATTTTAAATTCCTAGCCAAGCCATTTTATTTCTTAGCCAAGCTATTTTATTTCTTAGCCAAACTATTTTAATTCTTAGGCTTCAATTGACTTAGTTACTTTCATAATTCATTTAGTTAGCAAAAAGTTCATTTTGCCCTTTTGTACAATTGATTAGGGTTTACTTCCCGAACTAAGTCGGTTATCCAATTTCTTTCTAGTTAAATTTTCCTAAATTTTTTGGTTACGCTTTCGTAACACGCTCGGTTAGCCGAAAAATCGACTTTCGATTTTTAAAAATCTGATTTCGTCGTCGTTCTCCCTTTCCCGAATAAACGCTATGTCGCCCTTCAAAAATTTAAAAAAAGTGAAGTTGTGTTTTTAGCGTGAATAGTGATTTTACGTCTTTTTTGATAAAAAAATATTTTTATTGGAGATTCGTCTCTTCCAAATAAACGTTATGCCGTAATTTGAAAAGTTCAAAAAATGAAAAAGCGTTTTATGCGTTTTATGAATAGTGATTTTGCGTTTTTCTAAGAAAAATTTATTTTCTCCCAAAAATTCTAAACACTCATATTTAGTCATGTAACACGTAAACTCGGTCATTAATCAACCAAAAAACTCATAATACACAATTTATTCCATCAAAATATTTATTTTATCTAATAAATATTAAAAATCTTATTACAAAGATATTCTTCGATCTTGATCGTTACACCTATCCTGATTTTCACCTTGAGGACAAGGTGTCTCATGAAGGCGTGAGTATGTATACAAACAATAAGGCTACCCTAGCTGAAGGTTGTTTGTACAATAATTTCTAGTAAGTGATCTACATCCACTTACTAGAAATTATTGTACAAACAACCTTCTCCCTGCTCTTCAACAATTCTGTGTAAGTTAAGCTTCTCGACCCTCCTCCTCCTGCTGAGCCAATGAGCTCCAATCAGGCATGAAGGCACAAATTCAAGAATTAAACCACAAGAGATGCTAAGCAGCTCTGATTCTCCTCCTAGAGGGGGCTATTCACGCATTGTAGTCGTTAACCTACTCAACAGGCCAATAAATGGAAAGTTAGTGGTTCTACTCGACCGTAATAGTCTCACTTTGTTCATAAAGAGCTTGGCAAACATCCAAGACATAACTGGTAGAGAACTAACTAGGAGTTTTCATAGAGACTAATAGGGAATTGAAAATAGAAGAACCAATTGGGATAGCCATAACAAGAACAAACAATATAAAGGATATCATGTCTGGTCAAAAGAAATTATGGGGAAAAAATATTTTAAGATTGGACTTAGAGGAAGCTGAGTTGGAGGACTTATTCACACTCAATAGGTTAAGGAGGTCAAGAAGGCAAGTCAAGGAACCCACGTGGCTGCAAAGATATACAAGGGGCAAGAAGGGAAACAACAAGTCAATTCGACAGTATAATAGTAGCTATCAGTTGAACCATCCAAGTGCCTATAATAAATAATAAATAATGAGATGTATATAGTTGTGATAAATTATCTAGAATTCTGTATTAATGATCCTATAAAGTATATTATCTTGTAACAGAAAAATTCAATGAATGAAGAAATATACCCTTTCCTCTCTAATTTCTTTCTCTCTACTCTACTTCTCTTTGTTAATTATGATAGTCTAGTTGAAGACTATAACTTCAGCAACAAACTCACACATTGATAACTGAAAGATTAAATATATAAGAACTAATGCATGGGGGGAAGGGAGTGGGAATGAGAAGAAATGAGAATTGAGAAATGCACGAAGATGATTAAATTCCCTCGCGATTTCGCACTGGTTTGTTTATTATATCGGAATAATCTGCAATGAAAGAATAAGCAAGTGGAACTTGAAGGGATTGAGAAAGAGAGATTTTGCTTGATTTTGTTACTTTCACGATTTGTGTTTGTTTCTTTTACGGCGTCGTTTGACTTACTACGTAGATCATGTTAAAAACGGGGGAGCGTATATCAAGTTTCTTCTTTTTTATACTCCCTCCATTCATATATACATGACATTTTAGACTTGCACAATAATTAAGGTAATCATTTATAAGTAGTTAAAAGTATAGTAATTATCTAATATACCATTAACATGATAATATATGAAGATGTTATCATCTTTAAAATTCCATTGGAATAAATGTGTGCTCACGGAAAAAGGAAGAAAATATTTACATGTAGTGTAATTGTACTTCCATTAGAATAGATGAAGAACATTGAAAAAGTAAGAAAATATTTATCAATGATATAATTGCAATATTTTAGGAATAAATAAGGAAAGAGAGAGTTATTACTTCACAATAACAATGTAGGGTTAGTTTAGAAAAAGTTATAAGTTATTTTTTTGAGAAAAGTAAAATATCATGAACATAAGAATAAAAAAATAGCTGACAAACGACATGTAAAAACGGAGTGAGTATACAATTTGTGGACATAGTATTTATTCATATTACATTACTTATGTAATCGAAGACAATGACTGCCAATTATATCCCCAAAAAAAATGTAATAAACAACAATATTTGAAATCAAGGATGTAAATGAATCGAGTCAAGCTAAGTATTGAGTTACTCAAATTTGATTCACAAAGTTTATGAAGTATAAAATAAGGTTTGATTGAGACTCGTTTAGCTACCGAGTTGAGCACGATCTCGAATCGAGCCCGAGTAGTTTGAACTTTTCAAACGAATATGATCTGAGTATCAATAGAAAATTACAATTTGAGGTGGTTCGATTAATTTATTGAACTTTAAAATTTGTTCAGATTTGAATCATTTATATTTTGATTCGAACACGAATCAAACTTTTAGTCGAGCGAGTATGAATCGAGCCCGAACTATTTACTCATTTACAGCCTTACTTGAAACTGGAGAAAGTTAAACCAAGGAGTCTTGTTATGTATTTCGATAAAGTTACACAAAATTATAATTGTAAAACTTATCAATTTATGACATTGATAGGAATTATAAGAAGGTCCCCCTTATTACACATCTCTCTAAAAAAGTTATCACTAATATTTATCCACGTAACTAACAATCAAATAGTGGACGTAAACAATCACAATATATATCATTTTCCTAAACCAAATTTGTTCAATACTTAAGAGAAATGTATGAAATTAGGTGAAGTGATTGTAAAGGAGACAACCAACAATACAAAGGTTATCACTAATATTTATCTACATAACTAATAATCAAATAATCGACGTAAACATTCACAATATATCATTTAGACCTGACAAATTAAGTTGAAAATCATATAGTTAACCAAAACCATTTAGATCTATTGGGTTGGTTAACTAGATTCTAGGTGATGGATTGGTTTGGTTTTGGACTCATTATTATTACAAATATTGGTTGAATCTAGTGTAACTAGTTTTGACCCATATTAGTCTATAATAATTTTTTATACTTTGTAGAGCTAATACATCAACATGTATGCATTATTACACTACATTCTTATATAATACATATATATTATACATATTACGTACTTGTGTAATTTTTACATTTGTAATTGTGTATAAAAACTATTGCACTAATTATGGAATTAATTCATAATAAAATTAACACTTTTAGTGTAACGAACTACTAATTTAAATAATTAATATCTCCTCCCTTAATTAATTAAAATAACTCATTTAAATCATAAAATTTAAATTATATAATTAAATTTAATTTCCTCTTTCTCTCCATAAATTATATTGTTTTATAATAAATTATATAATTTAATTTAATTTCCCCCACCCCTCACCTCCTAAAAAAAATAATACCACCCCCACCCCCACCCCTACCCCTCACCCCCCCAGAAAAAATAATATTTATTGATTATATATACACATTCACCCCCGCCTCACCCCAAAAAAAAAAATATTTATTGATTATGTATACACCGCCACCCCACCCCACCCCACCCCACTCCCTCCTCACTCTAAATTTAAAAACAAACAAGACACTTAAGATTAATATTTTTGTCTCAAGAATGCCTAAGAGTAAAATAAAAATAAAAGAAATAAAGAAATAAAATGTTAATGGAAACTCTAAAAATGAGCTGGAGACGATATCTTCGGTAACAAATTCTACAATTTATACTTCGGTAAGAAACTCTCTACACCCTTCCCCCACCCCAACCCCCAACCCCCGTCTCTCTCTCTTTCACACACATTTTTCTTTTTCAAAGTCAGATATATTTGTAAATGTAAATTTCAAATTAAATTATATCAATTATTTAGCACAAAGATGAGTATATAATGAACTATTGTGACGCCCCCAAAATAGGTATACAACACACATTCTGAGTCGCCAATTACATGATACAGAAAGAAAACTATAACTTCAATAATACAATTGTCGTGGCAAAATATTAATAACACATATCGTGAGTTTAAATACAAATATTGTCTTCTAGACAATATCCACACCCAAATAAGTCCTCATTACAATTATTCATACACTATTTTACAGAAATAGTGAGGACATCTAAAACATCTTTTTAGAACCATCACTCTATACCCCGACTCGATCCTGCTATGTTCTCACCTCTTGAGAAAAAAAATAGAACAAAAAGGAAAAGGGTGAGCTCAACTAGCCTAGTAAAGAATATTATGACTAAGATAATATACAACAAATTATCATTAGTCTTCAACAGGAAAAATCTGATAGAATATAATAGACAACAAGTTTTAGATCAACAAATACAGAGGAAACAACAATCCATTTAAGAGTCACGTAGAGAATGAATTGTACTATCTTCTAAGATTTAAGAGTCCATCATCAATATTTTATCCTCAGTAACATCAATCAATATACATCTTTTAATCAAATATTCATCTTTGCAATACAAAGCCAAAGATATTCATTTTGTATCACAAATTGGTCATGTTCATCTCAACACTGCTCATCTTTACACTTCGCCAAAGATATTCATCGATTAATCATTCATCTTTGCACTACAGGCCAAAAATATTCAATTATATCATCATTAAGGACTAAGGATGATGAAAAATACTTTAAAAAAAACGAATCCAGTGAGACAGAAGGACAAATATTAGGGATTCATGTTACAGTTTATCCAAGATCACTAATGCTTCATAATAATCAATTTTGAAGCAGAATTCAAAAATAACGATCAAAACATGGATACAATCAAAGATAATAGCCAAAATAGACATCTTGGACAAAAAGAAAAATTTTTATTTTTCTATGAATAAAGGCCAGATTCGTGAATAAGGTCGATTCGTGAATAGTGTCGATACGTGAATAAAGTCAGATATGTGAATAGTAACCCCAACACAAAAAGTTTCAAATTTGATTAAAAAGTTCACCAATATTTTGGCATAATGATAATGAAGAAAATAATATCATTTAAGAAGAAAATAACATTCTTTACCTCAAAATAACGGTACTTCTGATCGGAATATCGAATAGAAAGTCGAAGGAAACTTTGTATTTAACAAAGAACTCTCAAAGTATCAAACTACTCACAAAAATACGCTCGATAATCTAGAGAGAAAGAAAACTTGTTTCTGGTGTAATTTTTAATTCTAACCTAAGCGTCTATTTATAGGAAAATGCTAAAACGCCATAGGAGACTAATAATAAAATAATATTATTATTTATTCAAGATTTCTACGCATGCTTTGTTGACAACTTCAACCCCTCAATTCTAAAAATTTCAGCAGCCCATGTGCATTCAACACCCACCAAAAAGTGGGTCCCACCATAATTTAATAAAAATCATTTTATTTTCCGAAACTTCAGTAATTCATAGAAAATAGCCCGTTTATCAGAAAAATACGAATTTTATGTCCATTCCACACGAAATCGAATTCTTTACAACTTTGTAGGTTTGAGTTTTTCTAAATTCCAAACAAAAAATATCCGAAATCCACAAACGGATGATTTTTAATACCTCTAATCTGACAAAATACTGATAAAACACCTCAGCATTAATTCCTTCATTAATAATCACATAAAATAAATAAATTCATCATTTATATCAAATAAATATTTCCTTATCATATAAATCAATAATTAATTATTCACAAATAATATTACAAAATCACAATTATGACAACCAAAGCCGTTCTCGAGAAAGAGGGCTTTCAATAAGAATTTCTCCTTCTTGGCAAGCGCAATTAGGTGACCAAACCTCTCCTCGATGTAACTTTCTAGACATTGTCAATAATGCTATCTAATAATATTATTCAAATAATATGAATTATTGATCCGATAATGGAAAATCTTGCAAATGATAATTATTGAAACAAAAATAATATAAACTATCAACGCAAAGAATTATTCAATCAATAAAATAAAATATTGAATAAGAATTACGGTAATAATTATTGAGTAGTAGTGCCTTCACGCATTTAATCAATAATTCAACAATATTATGCAACACCGTATGCCATCGTGCCACCACGCCAGACATCAGATTTTTAACCACTGTGTAACCCAACAATGTTAATTCAGAATAACTACGCTCAAGTTATTTATAAAAAATCATACTTTATCGCTTTCTTCATCCAAGCTATTATTCTATTATGAGCCCCATTTATGGTTCATATCGTCGTATTTAATATTCTCCCACAAAAAATATTCCACACCAAAAGAATATTCCTCGACAAAAATGAATATTTTATAACCACTTGCTTATTTTGTAAAATTTGCACATTTCACCTATAGCCAAAGTATTATATCAAATTAACACCTTATTAATTTAAGATAATGAATAGAGAAAATTCAATTTTATTTATAATAAGTTGGAGTCTTACAACTATTATATTCACTAATTATTCTATTAATGTCACCAAGTTCCTAATAATAAAGTATTATCTCACACTCCCCACCCCCGCCCCCATCCCCATCCCCATCAAAAAATAATATTTATTGATTATGTATACACCCCCACCCCGCCCCTCGCCTCCTACTAAAAAAATAATATTTATTGATTATGTAAACATTCCGCTTTCACCCCCCAAAAAAATATTATTTATTGATTATATATACACTCGCCTCGCCCCGCCCCCCCCACCCCGCCCCCACCCACTCACTCCCACCTCCCCAAAAAAAAATGTTTACTGATTATATATACACTCCAAAAAAAATATAATTTTTACAGATTATTATAATAAAATTCTCAATAATTTTATTAATTTTAATTAACATAATAATTATTAATGTAAATTTTTTTTTGAAAGTGCCTATAATCACAAAATTAATGTTTTTAATACTCAAATTAGTCACATCAATTAAAATTTTTGGTTTCAAACTTGGGTCTAAAAAATTAAAATAAGACTCTTTTAGTATAACAGAAATTAAAATTTTTAGTTTCACCCCTACCTCCCACTAAAAAATAATATTTATTGATTATG
Source organism: Panax ginseng (assembly GCA_020205605.1). Classification (NCBI taxonomy): domain Eukaryota; kingdom Viridiplantae; phylum Streptophyta; class Magnoliopsida; order Apiales; family Araliaceae; genus Panax; species Panax ginseng. Next base: position 122,220,284 of record CM035134.1, read on the forward strand.
TATACACCCTGCCTCCCACCCCCCAAAAAAATATTATTTATTGATTATGTATACACCCTCATGCCCCCCTCCCACCCCCCCCACCTCCACCCCACCCCCACTCCCCAAAAAATAATATTTACTTGATTATATATACACTCCCAAAAAATATAATATTTATTGATTATTGTAATAAAATTCTCAATAATTTTCTTAATTTTAATTAACATAACAATTATTATTGTAAATTTTTTATGAAAGTTCCTATAATCACAAAATTAATATTTTTAATACTCAAATTAGTTATATCAATTAAATTTTTTAGTTTCAAACTTAGGTCTAAAAAATTAAAATAACACTCTTTTAGTATAACAGAAATTAAGATTTTAGTGAAATTATAATTTAAAAAATAGATCGACCTAGATTCGACCCATAACCATAACTCTAATTAAATATAAGTAATATAGTTTTGGTTCCAAAAACAACTCAAACCTATTTTATATAATCCAAATCTATTTTTTACCAAATCTAATATCATTTTCCTAAACCAAATTTGTTCAACAATTACGAGAAATGTATTAAATTAGGTCAAGTGAGTGTAAAGGAAACAACCAAAAATACAAAAGAAGATATTTAGTGGAATGGTCAGAGTAGTTAGAAAGGAGACTTGACAATGCACATATGGTTAACTAAGGTCCCCACTCCAATAAACACCCCGAGCAAGGGACATACAACACAACTCGAACAGAAGTGTCAGGGGAAAAGAGGGGAGTGTTTGGTTCTTCTAATGTCGGTTGAAATATTATTTATGGTGACAGCTTAAAGTCAAGTCAGTTCTTCTATTGTTGCCTAGCTAGCTTTTAAATTATTTGGCCTGAATTCTGAAAATGAAATGGCTCACCCACCCTTTATTTTTGTTGGGAGTCCTACACCCGGAATTCCGACAAGTCTAGGAACCGGTCCAATATTTTATTTTTATTTTTTCTTTTTTAACTCTTAAAAAATGTATAATATTTTTTTTAACTGAAATTTTTACAGAATCCAATGATTTAGGTATAATTTGAATACATATAAAAAGTAATATTGCACATATTATATAATATTATTTTTTATATATATCCAAATTACATAAAAATCACTGAATTTTATAAAAAATTTAATTTAAAAAAATATAATATATTTTTTGAGAGTTATAACAAAAATAAAAAATTAGACCGGTTGTGAGACCGGTCGAAATTCTCGGTCCCCCTAGGATAATTGTTTTGTTGGAGATTGGACAAAACCAAACAGACTCTACAAAAAGATACGAAAATAATTTATCTAATTTTATGCCCGGTGTAAATTGTGACTACATGAAATTGTAAGTGATAAAACAGAACAGTGACACGTGAGTCCTTTCTTTACACTCTCTTTATCTATGTATTTACTTGCAACGTCATTTAATATCAACATAAAGGTCATATGTAGCAACACTCTAAAAGATAAGTATTTTATAACATATACTAGCTTTGACACATGGCTTTTTTTAATATTAATTTTCTAAAAAATTATTTATTTAAGTTTTTCTACTTGCATTTTCATATAAATTTTATTTTCGATCTACTCAACTGATGTGGAATTAGTGCTTTGGTGTAAAAAATGAATGCTAAAAATGTTTAAAAATTGATGTGTATTATTATGATTGCTTATAATTATTAGGCTCTTACTATGAATTATTAATTAATTATATTTTAACACGTACCCTATTTTTTTTAAATAAAACTTTTCTGTTTCTTTAGTTGACACGAGTACGTAGATAACTAGTGTTAACGTCAAGATCTTCTGTCACGTCTCAATCACGTACGACGTCTTGATCCTGCACAATAAATACAATCAACACCAAAAGCTTGACGGCTTCGACCGACGGAGGATAGCTCAGGCGTGAGAGTCATTACAGGCGATCACAAGGTTAACAATGGAGGATAATAAAATCTAGTGTATTGAGAGAGATAAAATTATCGCCATCACATTTTGGAAGACCTCCTTTGCTATGATATACTCTCGCATCTTGCCATCGTGCCACCCACTCACCGTCGTACACGACTCCCCACTCCTCGGTGATCTCAAATTGATTGCATGCAGATCATCACATTTTCTACATCGTTTCTACCGTCACGGCCGACTATAATCTCATCCACATTAATACGCAGAGATATTTGGCCAACAAAGAATCCTTTTTCATCATTACTGGCCAAGGATGGAGATATTTAAATGTCTGATGGGTCAACCCACTGACTCGACCCAATATTGCAAGTACTTAACAAGGATAATACAATGACCAGGCCCAGTGGACTAACCAAATAAATAGGCCCAATTCATTCGGTCCAATACCTAATATATCATGGCCCAACATTGCCCCCTAATTTTTTTTATTAAACATGATGTTTAATAAGAAGCTATAAATGGTCCATGATATGTTGATTCCTGATAAAACTGAAAGGGGCCCAAACTGAAACATATTAAGGCCCAAACGGTAAGGAATTAAAATAATAAGACAAGTTAAAAATCGGGAGTCCACTTGAGAGGCCCAATCCGGTTAAATATCAAGACTTCTCTTGGATGCTACCCCTCCAAATTCACCATGATGGATATTAATTAAGTGTGCCACCCTGGTATGTAGTATGGTAAATCACAAGACAAAAGGTAATTTCCCCAAATCGACAGCTTTTATACTCGCCAATTCAAATTTCAGACGCCTTCTGACCTTCCTTTCTCTCTCGAGCTTTCTCCTTCTCTGCAATCTAGCTATAATGGCATCTCAAGATTTCGACCATGGTTCTCCCATCCTTGTAACTCCAATCACTACTGTTCCACCGAATCCAAGCCCCAATAAAGAGGCTTCGAGTTCAAACCCCAAGACTGCAACTCCTGATAAGAAGGTCCCGTCTCCAAAACTTCTTCCTACTCCTTCTGCGTTCTTCAGGAGTAAGGAACAATATCCTCATGCCAATACTCCATCAATGGTTACTGAGATTGAGTTAAGGAAGATTCGAACTCGCTGCCATATTCTGGACACCCATCTGGTGAGAGCTCCTAGGTCCGAGGAGTGAATGTACCAAAGGCCAGAAGGATGGACAGCCATTCTAGTGACTATTCTTGATAAGGGGGTCCGATTCCCTCTTCACATTTTCTTGGTAACCCTCCTAGGGTTTATTGGTGTTGGGTTCGCCCAACTAGTTCCAAACTCTTACATTCATATCTTAGCCTCCATCGCCTTCTGCCATGAAGTAGGTGTTGAGCCCACTCTCGACTTCTTCTTTACCGTCTACAAGGTCAGCCAAACCCGAGAAAAGGGGTTTAAGGTCCTGGGTAAACAATCACTGAGGGCAGGAGAGAAGTTTGAAAGACGATCCCTGGTCTCTACACCCTCCAGCAACAAGGGATGGCATAAGGGATGGTTCTTCATCAAGGGGCCAGAAATTTCTTCTCTGCCAGATTGGTCTATTCAAGATAAAGTTTTTGCTGACTTCGGTGACATCCCAAAAAAAAAAGAAAATGAAATGATAGAACTCTTTGAGAACTTCCCGTCGAAGGAATGAAATTACTTACTTCTCACCAAGCAAGCATGGTTATATGACCACAAATGTAAGTGCTGAACAGTTTTGTTGCACAATTTTGTTTTTGAAATTTTAAGTGATATGGATGTTGATATATGATTGTTTACTTTCTACAGTATCTTTGATCAAACCGAACTCTTCAGAGGTAAAGGATTTTGAAGATTTTATGTCTGGAAAATCTTCGGAAGCTGCTGAACTTCCACTGATAGAAGCTCCACTCAATGACAACCCAATCAATGAAACACTCTCCACTGAACCTCTACTAGATGAGCCAGAAGCTGATGATCCCATTCAACCGGAAGAAACCCTTCAACCACGCAGGAAAAAGAGAGCCATCCGAAAACCCCGATCAATTCCCACTCCATCATCACCTGAACCCATCCCAGAACTTGAACCAACCACCAAACCAGCCCCCACTCGAGGAAGTTTATTAGATCTGCCTGTGGATGATCAAAAAAAACTTCTTCGAGTCAAGAAATTAAAAACCAAAATCACCCCTCTAATAGCAGATGAACTCCGAGTACCTTCGTCTTCAACCGATCCACCCCTCATAGTTCAGGTGGAGATACAAGTCTCGATGACGTAAGAACAAGTCGAACCTATACCATCATTGTCCCGGAAGAGGAAACAACCATCTGATAGCCATCCGAGCTCATCAACTCTCCCTTCACCACCTCGCAATCCTACTCCAGTCCGATCTCCATCTCCCGAGAATATCTACATGGACCCCTCTCCTCCTCACGATCAACCCATTCCCACTCCTCCAGGACCTTCATCCCACGAGTTTCAGAATGAAGCCATGGCATCGCCAACCCTATAGCCTCGATTCAATGCTAACTTCCCTTTCCAGCTCTTTAATTCTTTCGTTCAGGACACCAACGATCACCGATTTGGCAACAGCTCGATCGGGGATCTTCTCGATGAAGGCATGAGCTATATAGCACAGGTAAAGAACTTTCCCAATTTTCATACGTCTTTTCATGCTTAGGTGAGATATCTGAAATTGATTGGTTAATAATGAATATGTACAGGCCAATGCTATTTTTGGTGATACACGCCCAAAACATCTCAAGTCAAGGCTGCAGAGAGAGGCTACCAGTAAAAGAGAATGCGATATTGCAGTCTACCTTAGAGAAAGCGAGGCATGACTGTGATATTGCTCTCTACAACAATGAACGTCTTTGGGAGGATCTAGCTCAAACCAAGGATGAATTGAAGATGTCTAAGGAAGAGCTGAAGACAACCAAGGCCAGTCAACAAGATCTGACTGACATGAACGTCGATCTTGTTGAAAAGAACAAAGTTCTAAGGGCCAAAAATGAAGAACTTACCATAGCCAATCAGAGCTTGGCAATACAAGTGGATGATCTTTAGGTAAAGGCCCGTGAAGATAAAGAAAGGCACTTGGCTAGGCGTCGAAAGCTCCAAGATAAGCTAAAGGCCTTGAAGGAGCTAGGTCCTCCTCGATCAAGAAAGAGCTGCGTGGCAGACACAGATCAATATCAAAGCATTCGACGAGCTGAATGTAGAAATCCTTCGGGTGTACTCTGAAGGTTATGAAGTCTACCGAAGTCGAGGAAAGGAGAATCTAGTTACAGCCAAGGTAGATCCGGCCCTGCTTGATTCCGAAGACGAAGATAATGCCTGAATCTGATATTGCTTTATTCTAGTATTAGGACTTTTATGTAAAAATTTCTATCTTTTTATGTAAACATTCGAATATTAATAAAATATCAACTTTGTTCATCATGACTTCTGTTCAATTCATTTTTTGTCAATAATTCAGTGTCAATCAACTTGGAAACTTAACTTAAATTGTGAATCAGGTAAGACATATAACAGTTAAGTTAAGAAATGACATAAACCGAACTCAAAGAACCGAACTCAGCACTTGAAAAAAATAAAGTAATGCATACTTATCGTTTTTGAAGTGTGAGATAGATCGTGTATAAGGTGAATTCGGATGATCCTCCTTGCACCATCGGGATCTTGTTTACCACGCGGGGTAAAATAAGTATATAAGGACATTTGTTTACCACTCGGGGAAGAACAAATTTATAAGGACCATGGAATTTGTTTACCACACGGGGTAAAACAAATTCATAAGGACACACCTAACAATAAGGCTACCATCGAATGGTCAGCGAGTCCGACCGAACCTCCTTACTTTGGTGCATTGGTTTACCACTCGGGGTAAAACAATATTAAAAGGACTATGGAATTTGTTTACCACGCAGGGTATAACAAACCCATGAGGACACACCTGCCGATAAGGCTACCATCGAATGGTCAACGAGTCCACCCGAACCTCCTTACACCGATGAAGTTTTCCTACCACGAAAGGCCTGACAAATTCATAAGGACCACCTGCCGAAAAGGCTACTATTGAATGGTTAGCGAGTCCATCCGAACCTCCTTACTCCGGTGATTTGTTGAACTGAATGAAGAGAAGGTCAATTGTGAAAAAGTGAATCTTTTATTGATGATGATCCAAACATTTACAGACTTCTGGGAGATTGACTCGATCTTTACTGAAATACTTTCGAAGCCTGCCAGCATGCCAAGTGTTTTTGATCTCGGATCCGTCCAATGCCTTCAACCGATAAGTTCCTGGCTTCAGTACTTTAACAACTTCATACGGTCCTTCCCAGTTCGGCATCAGCTTTCCCAAGTTCTGAGGTGTAGATGCTTCGACTTCTCTGAGGACGAAGTCCCCCACTTCAAATCTACGAAGCTTTACCCCCTTATTGTAATGCTTAGCCACTCTTCGTTGATAGGCTGCTAATTTGATCAAAGCTATCTCTCTGACTTCTTCCAGTAGATCCATGTTGATCTTTAGCCCTTCATCATTGTAGATCTCCTTAAACTGATTGACCCGAAGACTTGGAGATTCAATCTCAACTGGGACTAAGGCATCAGTACCATAGGCCAGTCTGAAAGGTGAATCCCCTATTGTAGTCCTCGGTGTAGTCCGGTAAGCCCATAATACACTGAGCAGCTCATCTGGCCATCTTCCTTTAGCCTCATCCAGTCTACGCTTGATCCCATTCAACAGCGTTCTGTTAGTCACCTCGACCTGCCCATTCGACTGTGGATGAGCTACTGAAGTCTTTTTGTGCTGAACCCCCAACTCCTTCAGAAATCCTTCAAACTTCGATCCCACAAACTGGCGTCCGTTGTCCGATATCACCACCTTAGGAATTCCGAAACGAAACACTACTGACTCCTTCATGAACTTCAAGCACTCTTGTTCTGTTATCAATCGAAGTGGCTTCGTTTCTACCCATTTGGTTATATAATCAATGGCGACTACAACGAAACTGACCTGACCTTTAGCTTTCGGTAATGGACCCAGTATATCGACCCCCAGATAGCAAAGGGTGTAGGAGATAAGATCGAGTATAACTCTTCTGGTGGCTGATGTGGGATCGGACTGTTGAGCTGGCACTTCTCGCACTTCTTCACATACTCCGTAGCTTCCTTGAAGATTGTAGGCCAGTAATACCCATACCGAAGTACTTTGTAGGTTAATGACTTAGCAGCTATATGGTCGCCACAGATGCCCTCGTGAACCTCTCGAAGAGCATATTCGGCCTCGGATGGAACCAAACACTTCAACAATGGTGACGAAAAAGCCCTTCGATAAAGATCCCCATCAATGAGAACAAAATTGGCACTCTTATACCTGATCTTCTTGGCCAACATCTGATCCAAAGGAAGGACGCCATCTGCCAGATACTCTATGTATGGAGTCATCCAACAGTTAGAACGTCCAATGCACATCATTGCTTCATGATGGATACTTGGCTGCTGTAAAACCTCCAAATAAACTGAACCATCAAAGTTGTTAGCATCCGTAGTGGCCAGCTTCGACAAAGCATCGGCAATAGAATTGTCACTACACTCTACACCCTGAAATTCATAGGAGAGGAAATACTGAAGCCGATCTTTCAACTCTGTCAAATACTTGATCATCCTTGAACCTCGAGCTTCATACTCCCCTGAAACCTGCGTGACGACCAACTGAGAGTCACTATAGATGATCAACTTCTGAACTTCGAGATTCTTCGCTAGTCGAACTCCTGCCAACACAGCTTTGTACTATGCCTCGTTGTTCGTTGTTCTGAACCCAAATCTGATAGCCTGCTGCACTTTGAATCCCTCCGAACTTGTCAAGATAATCCATGCTCCACTGACGTCCGTAGTAGAATATCCATCTACATACAGCGTCCATGAACTCTGGTTGTCTTTGAAGAGCTACAATCGCTTCTCGTCGGACACTTGACCGCATCTCTCGCATCCGCCTCGTGAAACTAACATTCCACCATAAAATCAGCTAAGGCTTGCCCCTTTATAGCTGTTCGAGGATGAAATTCAATGAAAAATTGGGATAACTCCATTGTCCATGCAGTTAATCTCCCCGATACTTTCGGCTTACTCATCACCTTCTTCAGCGGTTGATCCGTGTAAACGACCAGGAACTGACCTTGAAAATATTGCCTAAGCTTTCGACTGGCTATTATCAAAGCAAAGGCAAATTTTTCAATATTCGGGTACCTGGTTTCAGCATCCCTTAGAATATGACTGACATAGTAGACTGGATGTTGCTTCCCCCCAACTTCTCGAACCAGCACTGCTCCCACTACTAACGAACTAGCTGCCAGATACAAATAAAGTGGCTCAGCAGGAATTGGCTTTACCAATAAAGGAGCCGAAGACAAATACGTCTTTATTCCCTGGAAGGCGTCTTCACACTCCGAAGTCCACTGGAACGTCTTTGCATTCTTCGGTCCCTTCAACGTGCCAAAGAACAGCAAACACCTTTCTGCCGACTTGGACATGAACCTCCTCAAAGTTGCAATCCTCCTTGTCAGACGCTGAATATCTTTGAATGACTGAGGAGTCTTCATGTTTAGAATAGCCTGGATCTTCTCTAGATTGGCCTCAATGCCCCTCTGACTGACCAGATAACCCAAAAACTTTCCTGCACCAAGCCCGAAGGTGCATTTAGTGGGATTAAGTCATAATTTGTGATGACGGACTGTCTGAAAGCATTCCTCTAGATCATCCAAGTGCTTCTGAAATCATGCTCTTCACGATCATGTCATCCACATATAACTCCATATTCCTCCCCAACTACTTCTGAAAGACGAAGTTCATCATCCTCTGATAAGTAGCTCCGACATTTATCAAGCCGAACGTCATTTTCTTGTAAGCATACACCGAACGATGTGTGATGAATGCTGTCTTCAAAATGTCCTCTTTGCACATAGAGATCTGATGATAACCTAAAAAAGCATCCATAAAGCTTAGTAGTGCATACCCCGAAGTGGCATCGATGAGCTGATCAATATGGAGCAGAGGATAGAAGTCCTTTGGGCAAGCTTTATTCAGGTCAGTGTAGTCAATGCAAACTCGCCACTTCCCGTTCTGCTTCTGGACTAGCACCACATTTGTCATCCACTCCGGGTAATCTATCTCAAAAATGAAGTCAGCAGCAATCAACTTTGCAATCTCTTCATCGATGATCCATTGATGCTCTGGTGCAAACATACGCCTCTTCTGCCGAACTGGCTTCTTTGAAGGATCTACATCCAACCGGTGTTCGGCAATCTTTCGGCTAACTCCAGCCATATCCTGAGGCTCCCATGCAAAGATATCCGCATAACAGTGAAGAAGTTCCATAAGGTTTGTCCGGAGAGGTTCCGGTAGGCCCGAACCTATCTTCACTATTTTGTCCTTCTTCCCAAGAACCAGCTCGATCTCCTCCGTCTCTCCTGCAGGCATAACCAATGGCTCCGAACTACTTTCGGTAACTGGCTCTATTTCTATCACCATGGTCTTCTTCTGCTTGCTGACCCCTACTCCTAAAGCTATCACAGCATTCCAATAGCATCGTCTGGCCAGATCCAAGTCCCCTGCTACCTCTCCGACTCCGTGTGCCGTTGGGAACTTGATCTTGAAATGAGGAATAGAAGTCACAGCTTGCAGAGCAGTCAAAATAGGTCATCCCAATATGGCGTTGTAGGCAGAATCTACATGCACAACATAGAATTTACAAGTTATTTCTACCTGTTGTGAAGCAGTACCGAAGATGACTGGTAGCTCAATAGTTCCTGCCACTTTAACCGGATCATTGTTGAAGCCATATAAAGGAGACTCCTGCCCCACCTCCATCTTTTACCCATCAAGATGCATCCTCTGATAAGCATGGGCGTACAAAATGTCAACAGAAGACCCATTGTCAATCATCATCCGCTTCATATCCACTGAACCCACTTGTGTTGTGATCCCCAATGCTCCTTCATGAGGTTTGATGGGCTCCGAAGGATAATCTGCATCAGTAAAGGATATAACTGTCCTTGGAAACGGTCTGTCGATCTTCGAGAGAACACCCGCCACGGACATAACTGAATCCAGATATCCCCTCCTCTTCTTCCCTACCAATTTTCTTGTCGTCCCACCGGTTATTACATCAACGACGTGCCTTGGTGGTTGAGTTGGAGCAGTTTGTACGGGTGGAACCGGTTGAACCACTTGAACAGTATGGTCATTGTTCTGTTGTTCCTACTGATGGTCTCTCCCGGCCACATATTTAACTAGTATACCTCTTTGAACCTTCCTCTCTACAAAGTCCTTCAGATTACAACATTCATTAGTGTCGTGACCTACAACTTGATGATAGCCGCAAAATTTTTGAGCATTTCCCTGTCCTGGCTTGATATTATCATGAGGTGGTTTAAAGAATGGTTGGTTCCTAATCTGATCCAATATCACCAACCTATCCGTGTTTAGTTTGGTGTAAACCTTATTCACCTTCTAGGTAGGAGCAGGTGGGCGATTACTTCCCTGTCGCCATGTGTTGTTATACTTCTTTGAGCTGCCTTCTGGTCGATCATTATTCCCTCCCCCCTTCTTCTGATCGCCTTCAGCCTTAGAAGTGTCTGTCTCCTTCATCTTGTCCGAAGAAGGGCGTTTTAGGCTATTCATAGCCTCCTCCACCACGATATAGCCCTCAGCTTTATCAAAAGCTTCGGCCAAGCTCTTCGGATGGTGAAACATTAGCTTCTTCACCAGCTTTTCTGACTTCACCAGATCTAACCCATTTTGAAACAACCCGACAGCTTGAAGATCATTAAGGTCTGACACTTGGCCAAATGCTTCTCTGAAGAGTTTCACATACTGGCCCAAAGATTTATTCGAAAACTGCCGTACTTGTGTCAGAGAACCCGTAGGTTTTCCCCTCCTTCGGTTGCTCCCAAAACGAGCATAAAACTTATCACACAACTTAGACCATGAAGATACTGAATCTGCAGGCAAAGTCCCCATCCACTACCTTGCATCTTTCCTCAACGTTGTGACAAATGTGTGACACTTAGCCGCATCGGTGAAATCGTAGTAATCCATCAGCCTATCAAATGCCTCGCTATGGTCGTAAGGATCCCCAGATCCATCATAACTCTCCATGTGAGCCAATTTCTTAGTGGTATCTTCCTTCTCCTTGAGAATATCCGAGGAAAAAGGAGATACCTTCTTTCCCGGAGTATCCTTCACCTGCTGAACTTCAGCCAGTTGTTTTCGAAGCTCCTTTAACTCCTTAACAAGGAACTCAACACCTTCTGGTTGCGAGGTGACTTCTTTCTCCTGAGTAACCTTCTTCTTAAGAGTAGATCGACCCTTTTCATCAGAAACCACTATTTTTGATGGACTTCTGGATCTACTTCGGTGTGTGGCCCTGTCATTACGGTGAGAATGTTCACAACGATGCTCCTTCCTTCTACTCTCTGGTGCATACTCCCTGGACCAGCTTCTCTGTCTGTCACCATCACGACCTTGAGAATCGACAACGAGAAGTGCTTTCTTTGACAGCTCAGGAGTTCTACTCCTTGATCTCCTTCGTTCCTGAGGTCGCCCCCGAGACACATGACCAGAATGGACAGGCCCTTTCCCTTCTCTCCACTACCCATCTCTAGGTTTGCTACGTCTTTCAGACTCCACATAAGTAGATGTCTCGTCCTTCAACTCTACAATCCGAATCATCTGTTCGGCTATATCCTCTCTCTGCTTCAAAAGAACCTCTAAAGCCTTATCTACCTCGTCCGCCATCTTCGCCAACTTAGCAGCTTTATCATCTCGACCACTTCGGTGACGAGTTCTAGGCGGTGAGCCTTCTACCCTCCTTCTGTCCTGGTCACGACCTCCACCATCAGCAAACACCAACCTTTTTCGGGCTTCACCATGGGCTCTCGAACGAGAACCCCCCGAATCATGCTTAGAAGCTGTACTCTCATGAGCACTTTTAGAAGGACCCAACCGATCCTTAACAGAAACACGTGGTAACGACGAACTCACAGTCATCGGTTGTCCCTCCGGTGTACTAGTTTTACTCCTCACCATTCTTTCCGACGTAGAACAAATAAATCAAGTGATTGAAATCTCAAGGACACTAGAACACAGCCCTCCTTCTAGCGCCAATGTTAACACCAATGCCACGTCCTAATCACGTAAGACGTCCTGATCCTACACAATAAACACGATCAACACCAAAAGCTTGACGGCTTCGACCGTCGGGGGATAGCTCAGGCATGAGAGTCAGTACAGGCGATCACAAGGTTAACAATGGAGGATAATAAAATCTAGTATATTGAGAGAGATAAAATTATCAGTTACCTGTACTTGGAAGACCTCCTTGCTATGATATACTCTCGCATCTTGCCATCAAGTGCCACCCATCACCGTCGATACACGACTCCCCACTCCTCGGTGATCTCAAATTAATCGCATGAAGACTGTCACCTTTTCTACATTGTTTCTACCGTTGGCCGAATATAATCCCATCCACATTAATGCATGGCAGAGATATCGGTCAACAGCAATCCTTTTTCATCATTACCGGTCAAGGATGGAGATATTTAAATGCCTGATGGGTCAGCCCACTGACCCGACCCAATATTGCAAGTACTTAACAAGGATAATACAATGACCAGGCCCAGTGGACTAACCAAATAAATAGGCCCAATTCATTCGGCCCAATACCTAATATATCATGGCCCAACAACTAGGATGAGAGACTATTTGATAAAAACTGAATCTGAATTTGAATGAGCTGAATTTGAATGAAAAAAATTATTTGATAATTGACATGTCTAAAACATCTGAATAACAGTCTTTTACTATTTTACCCCTTTAACATTCTTTTCTCATTTCAGAAGTTTAGCCGTTAGTTCCTTCACCTACAATATACATTTGTGCTCATAAATTTATGCACAATTATTTGTTTACATTTGTGCTTATAAAATTACTTAAAATAAAAAAATAATTGTCCTAAACAATTCATATAGAAAAAAGGCCCAACATCTTTCTTCCACTTCTCTTTTCAGTCCTCTCTCTCTCTAACTCACTCACCCTCCCACCCAACTCTGCAAACAGCAAAACCATTACTCTCATTTTCTCTCTCTAAAATTAAACCACGATGTTTGAGGAGTCTGTATCAAATCCTTCAATTTGGGCATTAATCAACCACAACACCCCAAACTTGCTAGATCACCTTTTGTTCTTCAATGCCTCAAACCCATCAATCTCTATAATTTTAGATCCATAGAATCACATCCGAGTACTCTTCTCAACAAGCCAATCAAAGACACAAAAAGAGATGAAGCATGGTAGCTGAAGAGGATCAAAGAAGAAGAAAAATTAGATTGGAATTGAAATAGAGTGAGGGAGTGAAGTCTGATTTTAAAATAAGGAATACAAAAGTAATATTTTAAATTGTGAAGGGTAGTTATCATTCAGAAATTGAACTAATCGAATCTGTGACGCCCCCAAAATAGGTATACATCACCTATTCTGAGTCACCGAATACATGGTACAAAATACAAATACAATCTTTAATATACAACAAGAAAGCTATGAGTTTTAATACAAATATTGTCTTCTAGACAATATCCACCCTAAGAATAATTCCTCATTACATTTATTGTCACACTATTTAACAGAATAGTGAGGACTACTAATACTATCATCTGGACCATCACTCCGTTCCCCGACTAGTCCCGGCTACGTTCTCATTTCCTGAAGAAAACAGTGAAAGAAAGGGTGAGCTCAACTAGACCAGTAAAAAATATTATGACTAAGATAATGCAGAATAAATTATCATTAGTCTTTAACAATGTTAAACTGATAAAATACAATAGACATCAAGTTTAACTACAACAGAACATGCAATCTATTAAAAGAGTCAAGTAGAGAATAAAATCTACTATCTTTTATGATTTAAAAAGTTTTTCATCACTTTTATCATTGGACTCAGCTTAATAAATAATCCACATCATCCCTGCACTACGACCAAGGATATTCATTAGTATCACAACCACAAATTATCCATGCACTACGGGCCAAGGATATTCGTGTATTCATCAATGGTCATGATCATGCCAACAACTGTCCATCAATGTACTACGGGCCAATGAGGACTTTTACCACATCATTTATAACATTACGGTCATGATTATAACGAATAATCCATGGTCATAATCATACTAAGTCCATCTATGCACTATAGGCCACAGATGACTTTCAACAAAATATAAACATGAGGATGATGACAATGATATAAGAATTCAATAAAACAAGTTCAAGAATTAATTTATCCAGGAACTAATAACGTCCAAATTGTCAACATGATACTTCTTTGTAGAGTAAAATTTAAGAATGCTCAGAAGAATATTTCCATGAAAAGATACTGGATGAAGAGCAAATATCAAGGACATTCCACTAATTTCATGGAGTATAGAAGTTAAAACTTTAACCAACTGAGTATAATAAAGAATGGAATAACAAAAGAAATCACCATGCATGCGGTGCCCGCATGACAGATAAAAGTTATTCCAATGTAATAATAAATAACGGAACTAGGTCAAAGTAAATCGCACAAACAGGATGTTCCAATGTAATAATAAAGAATGGAATAACAATGAAATCATCATGCATGCGGTGCAGATAAACAAAGTTATTCCAACAGAATACTAAATAACGAAACTGTGTCAAAGTGAAATTCGCGAAGTGATGGATGTTCAACAGAATAATAAAGAGCGGAACCAGTCCATGTAAAATGCATGCATGCAGGATATTCCAAATGTAATAATAAAGAAAATGGAATAATAGAAGTTCTCTTCATGAATACGAAAGAAATAATACCCCTTTACGAAAAGTGCAATAAATAATATCCCTTACCTTATAAAGAAGAGTACTCCACTAGTAGAGGGGGATATACTTGAAGAAACTTACACTACGCTCAAAGCTTTCTTAAATGCTAAAGAAATACGCCAAGATAGAAGAATAATTCTCTATAGTTTCTCTCTCTAGAGTTTCGGTGAATTCATAAGAAATAATGAAGGAATGAGCTTCTATTTATAGAAGAATGGATTGAATAGTAATTAATCCATGAACGGTCCGGATCGATTTGCTTTTAAACGAATCTCATCCAGATTGGTTTACAATAAAATATAATATATTCTATTTATAATCTAATAAAATGAATAACTTTTAAAAAGATTTTACTATGCAAACACTACGCAGCACTATGCAAAACACTATGCATAATAAAATATAATATAATCTAATTATTGTCTAATAAAACGAATAACTTTATAAAAGTATTCTGCATTTTATATAAAAAGATTTTACTATTAGCCTAATAAACTAATAACTTTATAAAAGTATTCTGTTTTATATAAAAAGCTTTTCTTTTTTTTATTACATTAATAATACTAATAAAACAAAACTTCATCATCATTATTATTATTCACACTATAAATCGATCGTGTCGTTCCCAAGAAAGAGGGGCTTTCTAATAAGGATTTCTCCCTATCAAGCACAATTAGGTGACCAAACCTCTCCTCGCGTAACTTCTGACATCGTTAATATTGCAAATAATAATATTAATAACTCGTTATCTCAATTATTGATTTAATAATATATAAAAATATTGACAATAATTGAATCAAATAACGTGAGATACTATGCAACAACCATCAAGCAATAATTGAACAAATCGAGTGACTTTCCCACGTAAGCATCAATAATCAATACCGTGTACTACTATGCAACCATGCGTATTACTGTACTTTTACTACCGGGTATTTCAATAGTTTTAACGGTAAAACTTCCGCCGTTATTTTCATAAATATATTTTTGTCTTTTTCTCATTCCGACAATAATTCCGTTGTGGAGTCCACCAATGATTGCGCCGTTGTACGAATATTCTCTGCTAAAACGAATATTTCCCGACCAATCAAATATTATATAACAACATGAATACTTTGCAAAATTTATAAATACTACCCACAACTATAACATTATATTAAATCCACACCATAATATTCAAAAAAAATTCGAGAAATTTAAATCTTTATTCGTAAAATTTGGGATTTTACAATCTCCCCTCCTTATGAAATTTTGCCCTCGAAATTTATGTACGTTCCTGGTATGCCGAACAGATGAGGCCACTTCGTCCGATTCTAACTCTTGAGGTATAACCTTTGAGTGTTGAATACATTCCAAGATTTTAACACGTACATCTTCATACGTTAAATTATCCACTATCTCGTCCGGTTCTAAATCAATAATGTGGTTCGGGTCGTCCACATATTTACGTAACATCGATATGTGAAAAATGTTATGAACACGCGACATACTTGGCGGTAAAACGAGTCTATAGGCCACAGTTCCTACTTGATCAAGGATTTCAAATGAGTCAATAAAATCGAGGGTTGAGATTTCCTCTCTTCATCGATTCTTGCTTCTAGAATAACGCCCTCTTGAACCTTCTTTTTCACATTCATCAGCTCTGAGTATTTAGCTTGAGGGGTTTTAACTTTATCGATTAAAGTCGATTCTACTCGTATATTCGTTATCTTCACGTAGGTTCGTATATTCATACTCATAAACACATACGATCTTCTACTCAATGCGTCAGCTACCACGTTCGCTTTTCCCACGATGGTATTGAATGGTACGATCGTAATCTTCAACAGCTCGAGTCAACGTCTTTGGCGCATGTTACGTTTGTTTTAGTTAAAGAAATATTTAAGGGTTTTAGAAATGGGGTTTTGTACTAGGGTCAGTACAAAATTCGATTTCACGCTCTGGGGTAGGCTAAGAAGTCTTCAGAAATACATTAAGAAATTTATTAACAATAGAAATATCATTCACAACTGTGACTCTCATCCAAGACTTGGATAACACGTCACTTTGATACGTATCAACTTGTCATCGTTATTCACAATGTCCCCTACAGAAAGTCTGGCTTCGGTGCATTCCACACAAGGAAGTGAACAACTAAAGGACCGGGGCTCTTTACTTATGGCTTGATATGACAATGATTGACTTTAGTGGTTTGGTTGCTTGAATTCGCATAACAGGTTGGTTAGGAATATGAAAGCTAACAACCTTACAAAAAGCATGATGAGTAGTTAACCAATCGATTCCTAAAATCACATCAAAGGCAATTATTTTCAAAGAGATAAGATCGACAAGTAACGTGAAAGTGTCGATTTGAATCAACAAGATTTATAAACAGTGGAGGTAACGAAGGTTTCTACTAACGAAGTTTCAACCAATAAGTCAAAGTCTAACTTCTCCGGAGTCAAATTTAAACGTTGAACGCAAGCAAGAGAGATAAAAGAATGGGTAGAACTGGTATCTAATAAGGTATAGACTTCGTAAGTGTTTATGATTAACTTACTCGTGACAACTTCATTCGGGTTCCTCGACAAACCCTCTCACTTAAACTACCGGCTTTGACTTGTCTGGGACATCCTTTGGCGTCACCATCCCAGCTGGACTTGACTTCACTACATAACAAAATTGAGCTAGGTGACCTTCTCTTCTGCAATTGAAACACGCTTTGGATTGCTGCGTATAGTTTGGACGGATGTGTCCCTCCTGTCCGCATTTGAAACATACAACCAATGGTCGTTCTTCTTCCTTTGAAACGGGTGTTGATGCTGCTGTCTTTACATCATTATTGAACCTTCTCTTCTTGAAATTTCTACTTCTATTATCTTGGCCATGATTACCACCTAAGTGGTTACCATTCTTGGCATGATAATTTCTCCCACGATGGTCATCATTGTTTCGATGGCCGTTACCATCGGTATGATTATTATCGTGTTGTTGGTCGTTACCTTTTGGTTGTGCTAACTCATTATCGCGCTCCAATAACTGAGCCATATTCACAACATCTGAATATAAACAAAGTTTATGAGAAATGAGGTATTGACGTATATCAGGTTTCAAACCTCTTAGAAACATTCGCGTCATTTGCTCCTCATTATCGACCAAATGGTATGCAAACCGGGATAACTTTACAAACTTAGCCTCGTACTACGATACAGTCATATTGTTTTGCTCCATTGCATATCTTAACATTTTCAGATGCCATTTTCAAATACTGTCACAAAACAAGGGTTAATTAACAAATCACATATTATCCCTATACTCTAACTGACCAATTAAATACCAAATAAACTTAGGTAGGTCATACTAACGAAGGAATTCCCCGTCTCTCCCCTCCTAGTTCTTGTCTTACATCTCAGCCAGAGATCATATCCCTAAGCTTTGATACCAACTGTGACGCCCCCAAAATAGGTATACATCACCTATTCTGAGTCGTCAAATACATGGTACAGAATACAAATACAATCTTTAATATACAATAAGAAAGCTATGAGTTTTAATAAAAATATTGTCTTCTAGACAATATTCACTCTCAGAATAAGTCCTCATTACATTTATTGTCACACTATTTAACAGAATAGTGAGGACTACTAATACTATCATTTGGACCGTCACTCTGTTCCCTGACTAGTCCCAGCTACGTTTTCATTTCCTGAAGAGAACAGTGAAAGAAAGGGTGAGCTCAACTAGCCCAGTAAGAAATATTATGACTAAGATAATACAGAATAAATTATCATTAGTCTTCAACAATGTTAAACTGATAAAATACAATAGACATCAAGTTTAACTGCAGCGGAACATGCAATCTATGAAAAGAGTCAAGTAGAGAATAAAATCTACTATCTTTTATGATTTAAAAAGTTTTTCATCACTTTTATCGCTTAGACTCAGCTTAATAAATAATCCACATCATCCCTGCACTACGGCCAAGGATATTCATTAGTATCACAACTATAAATTATCCATGCACTACGGGCCAAGGATATTTGTGTATTCATCAATGGTCATGATCATGCCAACAACTGTCCATTAATGTACTACGGGCCAATGAGGACTTTTACCACATCATTTGTAACATTACGGTCATGATTATACCGAATAATCCCTGGTCATAATCATACCAGATCCATCTATTCACTACAGGCCACAAATGACTTTCAACAAAATATAAAACATGAGGATGATGACAATGATATAAGAATTCAATAAAACTAGTTTAAGAATTAATTTATCCAGGAACTAATAACGTCCAAATCAACATGATACTTCTTTGTAGAGTAAAATTTAAGAATGCTCAGAAGAATATTTCTATGAAAAGATACTGGATGAAGCGCAAATATCAAGGATATTCCACTAATGTCATGGAGTATAGAAGTCAAAACTTTAACCAACTGAGTATAATAAAGAATGGAATAACAAAAGAAATCACCATGCATGCGGTACTTCGCATAGACAAGTTATTCCAACAGAATAATAAATAACGGAACCAGGTCAGGCGAAATTCGCACCAATAAGATGTTCCAACAGAATAATAAAGAATGGAATAACAACAGAAATCATCATGCATGCGGTACTTCGCATAGACAGGTTATTCCAACAGAATACTAAATAACGGAACCAAAGTCAAAGTAAATTCAAGACAAGCAGGATGTTCCAATGAGAATAATAAAGACGGAACCAGTCGTGCCAGAAATGCAAAAAAAAGGATATTCCAACAGAATAATAAAGAAAATGGAATAATAGAAGTTCTCTTCATGAATACGAAAGAAATAATACCCCTTACGAGTGCAATAAATAATATCCCTTACCTTATAAAGAAGAGTACTCCGACGGTAGGGCGGGGATATACTTGAAGAAACTTACACTACGCTCAAAGCTTTCTTAAATGCTAAAGAAATACGCTCAAGATAGAAGAATAATTCTCTCTATAGTTTCTCTCTCTAGAGTTTCAGTGAATTCATAAGAAATAATGAAGGAATGAGCTTCTATTTATAGAAGAATGGACTGAATAGTAACCAATCCATGAACGGTCCGAGATCAATTTTTTTAAACGAGCGGTCCAGTATTGGTTTACAATAAAATATAATATATTCTATTTATAATCTAATAAAACTAATAACTTTTAAAAAGATTTTACTATCGCAAACACTATGCAGCACTATGCAAATACTATGCATAATAAAATATAATATAATCTAATTATTGTCTAATAAAAAGCGAATAACTTTATAAAAGTATTCTGCATTTTATATAAAAGATTTTACTATTAGCCTAATAAACGAATAACTTTATAAAAGTATTCTGTTTTATATAAAAAGCTTTTCTGTTTTATTACATTAATAATACTAATAAAACAAAACTTCATCATCGTTATTATTATTCACACTATTAATCGACCAGGTCGTTCCCAGGAAATTGGTGGCTTTCCAATAAGGATTTCTCCCTATTGGCGCACAATTAGGTGACCAAACCTCTCATTGGCAGAACTTCTAGACATCGTTAATAGTGCAAATAATAATATTAATAACTCTATTATCTCAATTATTGATTTAATAATATAAAAAAAATATTGACAATAATTGAATCAAATAACGTGAGATACTATGCAACAATTACTGAAGCAATAATTGAATAAGACTGAGTGACTTCCCACGTAAGCATCAATAATCAATACCGTGTACTACTATGCAACCACGCGTATTACTATACTTTTACTACCGGGTAGTTCAACAGTTTTAACGGTAAAACTTCCGCCATTATTTTCATAAATATATTTTTGTCGTTTTCTCATTCCGACAATAATTCCGTTGTGGGGTCCACCAATGATTGCGTCGTTGTACGAATATTCTCTACTAAAATGAATATTCCCCGACCAATCGAATATTATATAACAACTTGCATACTTTGCAAAATTTATAAATACTACCCACAACTATAACATTATATTGAATCCACACCATAATATTTTAAAAAAAAAAATTCGAGAAATTTTAATCTTTATTCGTAAAATTTGGGATTTTACAGAATCAACCGAGTTTTTGAGGCTTACCGAATTAGAAGTATTAAAAACCATTCAATGTCATATAATATTTTATCAAACAAACTTAATAACTGATTCATCCAAATTCAAGAGCTTTCAGACCTATTAAGGGCTAAATAAACAGCCCCTTAGTTTTCTAAAATCACGTGTCCTATTGACCATATTTTTGAATCAACTAGGAAAGCTCGTTCTTGCTACAACTTGAAAGGATTAAATTCCACAATAGGTCAAAGCAACATGATGATTATTCAAAGTTAATTCTTAAAGATGATTATTGAAGCAAAATTTTGCTAGTAACCATTGTGTCCAAGGGTCTCATAAGTTATGGAGAAAAAAAAATAGATTTGATGATTTTTTTTTAAAAAAAATGTATGAGAAAGTTGTAATAAACTACTCTCTTCGTTCTAAAATTAAAGATACAATTTAATTTTTGAGGTCAAACGACGACATATTAAATTTTAAAATTGACATAAGTTTAGAATTAAATAAATTTTGTAATTAATATTTTTTATATACTATATAATTATAATAATTGTATCGATTAAAATTAAATAAATTTATATTAACTTAAAATTTAATATGCTGTTATTTAATTTCAAAAGTCGGATTGTAACTCTAATTTTGAAATAAAGGGAGTACATTTTTGACCATCGATCATACCAAAATTGAACTGCCATTCGATTTTAACCCGATTACTTAAATGATTTTTCCGTCATTATCTCTTTGCCCATCTTGTACAAAAATTCTAGCTTCGTCCTTGCCAGTAACATGCAGATATAAGGCAAAATTCACATGTTCTACATTCATTTTCTGGATGATTTTCTAGGTAGCAAATGGCCGTAAAATTCGTTATTTTCGTAATGCAGATTGAAAAGTCAACAAATACACAATCTTAGTGAAGAAAAAACTCCACATCCAGTCCATAGTATTCTACATCAAAATGTATAAACAAGCTTAATTTATGAGACTTGAATATAAAGCGTACGGATAATTTCACATGTAAATTTGATATTTTCACATAATTTATCTCACATGAATAATAAGTATGTCCCATTTATATAAGAGACTCGTGTGAATATATATATATATATATATATATATATATATATATATATATATGGCAATGATCCATATCATTTATTTATTATGGATTAAAATATGACATATAGCATCTATACTGTCCATTACAAAAATAAAGGGCTAGGATTTAAAAAGTCTCATCACCTCCGCTACTGATTTTGACGGATTGTTTTAAAATTAATTTCGATCGATTATGCCCCCCACTCACTAGTCAAGCCTGCAAAGGAATTGAAATTTTTTTTACAATCCGCTAGTATAACTACTGGATTACATAAACAAACCATAAACAAGACTTGGAGCAGGTAAAACACCCCCAAATTCGGGTCTCTTGAACGTTGGACCTAGTGCGTCACGATACATCATCTTCATACATATTCTATAACTAACGCGGAATATATATATATATATATATATATATATATATAAACATACATTGTTCATTTCAAATGATTCTACAATATTTCCCCAAGGTATACAACCTTAACTCATTACATACCTTAAACAATTAAAAAGGTTTATATAATCAACCTATTTAATGTAACATAATAGTTGACACATAATAAGCTATTCTTGGAATTTATCTTTGTCTCTGTCTTTACTCGAACCTTTGTCTTAATCTGAAAATGTTATCATGATATAGCAAAAATGAACAACTACTTTACCCAGCAAGTTTAAATAGAAGATGGATATATCATGATTGAAAAGGAATAAGCTTTCAAATTTTCAACAATGTAATATAATTATGAAAGAGACCATGAATCAATTTCAATTATTGAATGACTGAATCAATAACGTGGAGTGGTTAACAATGACCATGAACAAATTTAACTGAATATATCATATGTTAATCAAGGTGATCAACCTTTCATACCTTATGAACATATACAACATGCACTAGGTGCGAATCAATAATCATAGATGTGAAATAATTATCAACAATTACTTCACTAGCATACTTGAAACATAATAACTCGAGTTTGAGTTAGGAGAACTTATCTTGACCGTCGATTACCGTTAAGCAGTCTAATTTAATCTCTTATGAAAGACCTATCATTCATAAGATTGATCTTTCAATCAGTATAACATATCTCATCTCAGAATACAACTATTTTTAAAATAAATTATCTAATACTTAGCCACATAGTCAAACATTAGATAAATCCTTAACTTAATAATATTATCGTCTTTTGATAATATTTTAAATCACTTTAATTCATCATCTTAAAACTTTTGTCTAATATTATTAATCACTTCATAATATTTTATTTATTTAATAATAATCACTTCATAATATCTTAATCATTTCCAAATATTATTAACTATTTAATAATATTTTATTCATTTAGAAATATTATTAATCATTTAATAATATTCAACTCACTTCTTAATATTATTAATCATTTAATAATATTCCACTCATTATCTAATATTATTAATCATTTAATAATATTTTGATTTAACATTAATCTAATATTATTATTCATTTAATAATATTTTAATTTAAAATTAATCTAATATTATTAATCATTTAATAATATTTTAATTTAACTTTAATCTAATATTATTAATCATTTAATAATATTTTAATTTAACTTATTATTAATTACTTAATAATATTTTAATATAATATTATTAATATTTTAATAATGTTTAATCATTTATTATACTTATAAACAATTTAATTAATTGTTTATCCTTTACTATAACATTTATTTAACAAACCTAAAATATCATAAATATAACATTTTATTAAAAATAACCAAACTACCTTCTAAAAAGTTGGTATCCTCATATAAAGGGTCTTTGGTCCAAAAATTTATGTTTTTACCTTTTTTAACATTACATTACTTATTAAAAAAAATCCCTAATTCAATCATTTTCTTGAAAAATACAAAAACAGTTCCAAAATTCATTTTTTTTCTGGGATTTGACAGATATAGCTCCATTATGAACATATATTTTTTTGAAATTTTTAAAATTTATTTACTATTTTTAAATAGTCCAAAACAGCTAGATATTGAAACATTTTTAATAAATCGAAACTTTGTCCAAATATTTTGAAACTTTAAGGGGATGTTCTGGTTATGTATATGTACTACTTGTAAAAATTATACAATTTTTAGAGTTATACACTAAGAGTTATTCAAGTTTACTTTTAAAGTAGTACTTTTTTATAAACTCCATAACTCTCATTCTACACATCCAAAAATTCACATCTTTGGACAGGACCTAGTTAACTTGATATAATATCATACCACAAAAGGCCAGAATTTTTAGAACAACAAAAGTAGCCGAAACAACCTTCACCAAAATGGCCAGGAACTCATTTGATTTATTTTTCCAAATTTTTGTCGGCAGGGAGTGTTTTACGAAAAATGATACCACGATTGATCCGTTTAACATTTTTGAGTGATACCACTTGGGTTCATCAGATAACTCATGTATCTAACTCACCTCTTTGACGGATCTCAAAAATAAGTTATAGATTTCAAATGGTGAAGCCTCAAAGTGGACTGAAATTTCAGGTTTTTAAGGCTAAAAACAATTTTTGTTCCCTTCTGTTTTTCAAGCTAAATGTTAACGCCAAGATCTTTCCAAGCACCTCAATCACCAAAAAACGCGCCCAATTCTGCACAATAAATAAGTCAATACTAGAAGCTTGATAGCTTGGACCATCAGAGGATAGCACCGACGTGAGAGTCTGTACAAGCAGACACAAGGTTAACAATGGAGGTGATAAAATATAGTGTTTTTGTGATAAGAATATCAGTTACCTCTTTTGTGTTGCACTCTGTCCTCATATACTTCATATTTCGTCATGCATGCCGCCGACCTACTCTGACCCCCACTCTCTGTAGCCAGTACACCGGCTAATCCCATCACTGTACATCACCGACTAGCATTTTGTCCAATCCTCATTAATTATCTTGCAGAGATAACAGTCAAAGTTTATCTCTGTCATGATCACGGTCCAAGCCCAAATTAGACCATATTTACATAATGGTCCGGCCCAATGGTACGACCCACTACTCTAAAGGCCCAAATGAAGGTAGCCCGATAGGTCCAAAATATTATGGCCTAACATTGCCCCCAGTCTTTTATTAAACAAAATGTTTAATAAAAGAGTATAAATAAAAATGGCCCTAGATTTAAAGAAATCCAGATGAAATCATATTAAGCCCAATCTGGAAGCCCAATTAGTAAGAAAACCCAAACTAGATGCCAACTCTCCAGATTCATCATTATGATCCACATTAAATGTGCTGGCTTCGTGTTTCACGAATAAGTGAAAAGACAGCCACTATAAAAGCGTTTTTCCTCCAATTTCGAAAGTTTTACCTGCTTAATTTGAATTTCAAACTCCTTTGGTTTTCTCCTTCCTCCCGATTTCTTTTTCTTTGCAAATCACTAACAATGGCGTCTCAAGATTCAGGCAATACTACCATAACCCCTTTCTGTAACTCCCATTTCCTCCATTCCTCCTACCTAAAACCCTACTAAAGTGGCTTCGGGATCAAATCCCAAATCCTCTACTACCCCAGCAAAAATCCTCCATCGAAACCCATTCCAAACCCTACTCTGTTCTTAAAAAATGAAGAGAAATATCCTCAGGCCAACACACCTTCTGCCCTTTCAGAGGATGATCTTCGTATCATCTGGAAATGCTATATAATACCAGATACCCACCATCTACGATTGTCATCTTCTACTGGAAGGATGTACCAACGACCTGATGGTTGGACTATCATCTTCTGGGGTTTGTTAGTGTCTGATTTGCCCAACTGGTCCCAAATTCTTACATTCATATTCTGGCTTTCATTTCCTTCTGTCACGAGGTAGGAGTTACACCTACTCTCGATTTCTTCTTCTCCATCTATACCGTTAGTAAATCTCGCTAAAAGGGATTTAAAGTACTGAGTAAACAATCCCCAAAGTCTGGTGAAAACTTCGTAAGGCGCTTCTTGATAGCTACTCCTTTAAGCAACAAAGGATGGCACAAGGAGTGGTTTTTTGTCAAGGGACTTGAAATCTCTTCACTCCCGGACTGGAATACTATCGATCACCTCTCTACCGACTTTGGTGACTTCCCAGATGAACGCATAAGGGAGATGATAGAGCTTATGGAGAACTTCCTGAAGAAGGAATGGAGCTTCGTACTCCTAACAAAGCAAGCATGGTTGTATGACCACAAATGTAAGTCCTGAACTCAATTATTGCATAATTTTTCAAATTTCCTTTAGCGATTATTCTGAACTATAATTATGTCTTCACAGTGTCTCTGATTAAGCCGACTTCTTCTGACCGAAGAGATATTGAAGCCTTTTTGTCTGCCAAACCTTCTGAAACTGCGACTGAACCCCCAACTATCGAACCTCCAACTTCTAAAACCCAAAACATCGAACCACCAACCACTAAACCAATCCTATTGCAGAAACAAGCCAACCTCGCCGAAGAAAAAGATGTGCCAGAAAACCAAAACATGTCCCTATTCCAACCTTAAACGAAAGCCTTCTTGATATACCCATTGAAGAAGGTACCTGGGTTCTTAGAACAAAAAAGAAAAGAGCTAAGATAACCCCCCTTTCAGCCGAAGAACTCAGGGTACCCTCTTCTGAAACCATTCCTCCTCCAGTAATTCCTGTTGAAATCAACATTTCAGATGAAGAACCTGAAGAACAAGTTGAACCCACTCCTTCTCTTGTTCAAAAAAGAAAACACACCTTCGAAAGCCAACCAACGCCACCACCTGAACCTACAACAACAAATACTTCACCTCCTCCCGATCAACCCCTACCCCAAAAACCATCTTCTTCTAAGACCAGGCCTGAAGCTGTAGCTTCTCCTACTTAATGGTCGGACCTCAACGAAAACTTTCCTTTTCATTTGTACGACACTTTCGTACGTGATACTGACGACCACCACTTTGGCAACAGTTCCATTATGGATCTGATCGAAGCTGGCATGATGCATCAAGCCAGGGTAAGTAGTCTATGGCTTATATATTTGTATCCATGTTTATCTACCTGAAATTCATTAACTAACTCTGAATATTTGTAGGCAAATGGTATCTTCAGGCGTCTTCGTCAAAAGTATAAAGAAACTAAAGCCGAAGGAGATGCTGCTCGGAGAAAGAATGTCATTTTGAAGTCTGCTCTGACGAGGGAGAGAAGTCAACTTGGAGATGCTCTCTTCAACAATGAATGTCTCCGAAAGGAGCTTGACAAAGTTAAGGAGCAACTGGACACAACCGAAGTCATTCATCGAACGACGGTGGAGGTAAATGTAAAGTTAGTTCAAAAGAACGAAGATCTGGCACAGTCCAACCAGAGCTTGGCGAAGGCAGTTAATAACGCCAAAGTTACCGAAGAACGTCATCTTGCACACCATCGCAAACTTGAGACAGAACTTTGGGAACTTAAAGCTCTTGGTCCCCCGCTAACTAAAGAGCTCTGCAAGGAAATCCAGGCGAAATACCGTAAATCGCTTGAGCTGAACAACGAGATCATTCAAATGTATACCGAAGGGTATGAAATTGCCCGAAGCAAAGGCAAGGCAAAGCTCGCTGCTGCATCGGAAAATCCAACTCTCTTCAACTCTTCGGACGATGAAGATGGGGATGATGCCTGAAGATGACCTTCCTTCACCGTAAATTTATAATTTTTTGTAAAAGGTTTTACTATCTTTTTGTAATCACTTTTATATTAATGAAATGATATCAACTTCTCATCCTTATTACTCCTTTTAAATTTTGCATGAACTGTTAGTTAATAATCAAGCAAACTAAACATAAGACCAAGTAATAATATAATCTGAACTCAACACTTTAAATAAAATCAGGTAATAAAGCAATGTAATACTTATTCATTACCGAAGTGTGAGACAGATCTGCAACAATCCAATTCGCCATCTTTAGGACGAATTGATCCAACTGAACCTTCGAACATGCCTGCTCGCCATCTTTAGGACAAACATGATTTGTTCACCATCTGAAGGATGAACATTACCCCAAACCTCCAGAAAATCCAGTTCGCCATTTTTCGGATGAATCAGGACCCCACTCACCATCTTAAGGATGAGCAGGTTCTGTTCACCATCTAAAGGATGAATAGATCCAACTGAACCTCCATGAATTTTTTTTCGCCGTCGAAGGGTCGAACAAATCCAACCAAACTGCCATAAAATCTAGTTCGCTATCTTTAGGATGCAGCAGGACCCCACTCACCATCTTAAGGATGAGCAGTTTTTGTTCACCGTCAAAGGATGAACAGATCCAACCGAACCTCCATAAAATTTTGTTCGCCGTAATAAGGACGAACAAATCCAACCGAACCGCCATAAAATCCAGTTCGCCGTCTTTAGGACGAAGCAGGACCCCACTCACCATCTTAAGGATGAGCAGTTTTTTTTCACCGTCAAAGGATGAACAGATCCAATCGAACCTCCATAAAATTTTGTTCGCCATCATAAGGACGAACAAATCCAACTGAACCGCCATAAAATCCAGTTCGCCATCTTTAGGACGAAGCAGGACCCCACTCACCATCTTAAGGATGAGCAGTTTCTATTCACCATCAAAGGATGAATAGATCCAACCGAACCTCCGTAAAATTTTGTTCGCCATCATAAGGATGAACAAATCCAACCGAACCTCCGTAGAATTCCATAAATAAAATACAATTGGAGAAAAAGCTTCTTTTATTGATAAATGTTGGTACAATTATAGACTCCTGTACACTGACATTGTCCTTACTGAAAATATTTCCGAGGCCTTCCAGCATGCCAAGTATTCTTGATTTCAGACCCATAAAATGATCTCAACAGATAAGTCCATGGCTTCGGTACTTTAATAACTTCATAGGGACCTTCCCAGTTCGGCATCAGCTTTCCCAAAGTCTGAGGCATAGAAACTTTGACTTCCCTAAGCATGAGATCTCCCACTTCAAACCTTCGAAGCTTTACCCCTTTATTATAATGTTTAGCTACACGCGCTGATAGGCTGCCAACTTTATCAAAGCTGCTTCCCTAACTTCTTCAAATAAATCCATGTTTAACTTAAGTCCTTCATCATTATATATCTCCTTAAACTGACTGACCCGAAGACTTGTAGATCCAATCTCCACAGGAACCAATACATCTGTACCATAAGCCAACTTAAAAGGTGAATTTCCAGTTATAGTCCTCGTAGTAGTTCGATAAGCCCATAATACACTAAGAAACTCTTCTAGCCATCTTCCCTTCACTTCATCCAGTCTTCGCTTGACTCCATTTAGAAGCATTCTGTTGGTTACCTCAACTTACCCGTTAGACTGCGGATGAGCCACCGAAGTCCTTCTATGCTGAATCCCCAATTCCTTCAAGAATGCTTCAAACTTTGATCCCACAAACTGGCGTCCATTATCTGAAATTACTACCTTAGGAATACCGAAATGAAACACTATAGATTCCTTCAGAAATTTTAAACATTCTTGTTCCGTGATCATCCTACGTGGCTTCGCCTCCACCCACTTGGTCATATAATCAATTGCCACAATAACGAAACTAACCTGCCATTTCGCTATCAGAAATGGACCCAGTATATCTACCCCCCATACAGTAAAATGTATAGGAGATAAAATCAAGTATATCTCTTCTGGTGGCTGAGGTGGAATCAGACTCTTCAGTTGGCATTTCTGACACTTCTTCACATAATCAGTGGTCTCTTGAAAATTGTGGGACAATAATATCCCTGTCAAATTACTTTATAAGCTAATGACTTTGCTGCCATGTGATCGCCATAAATACCTTCATGGACTTCCCGAAGGACATATTCAGCTTCAGAAGGAACCAAACACTTCAATAATGGATATGAATAAGCCCTTCAAAAAATATCACCATCAATAAGTACGAAATTGGCACTCTTATACTTTACTTTCTTAGCCAACATCTGATCCGAAGGAAGTATGCCATCTGCTAAATATTCTAAGTAAGGAGTCATCCAATAATTAGAGCGTTCTACACACATCACCACTTCATGTTGGATACTAGGTTGTTGCAAAGTCTCCAAATATACAGAACCATCAAAGGTGTTTGCATCCGTAGTAGCAAATTTGGACAACGCATCAGCAATAGAATTATCATTCCGATCCACCACCTGAAATTCATAAAAACTGAAATGCTGAAGCCGGTCTTTCAATTCTGCTAGATACTTAACCATTTATGAACCTCGGGCTTCATACGGTTAGGTTTGTAATATTCATTAACGCAATCAAATTGCACGAAATAAGCGAAAATGTGGTAAAATAGAGTTTTAAAATTTTACAAACCACATACCCGGATCTTCCTTTATGCGCAATTATTAATTAAACGAAAAGATAAAGAACAAGAATCATACCCTTGAAGATTTGAGCTTCCTCATGTACAAGTTCACCTCAAAATCCTTTCGCGTTCAACTTGAATCCACCGGGTTTGGTTCCTTCCTTTGATCAATGTTAGCCACCCAAGTGTTTTGCCTCTAAAGGTGATCCACCAAGGAAGAAGAAAGATTCAAGAAGATGGGTGTTTGGCAAAATCCTAGTTTTTCTATCTCTTATAGAAAAGGGTGTACTCTCCCAACTATTAGAATTACGTATTCTATGAAAACGTCAAAAAAACCACATAACCCATAATAAGACTCATCTTATTTATAGATGTGGGCAACCCTCCTTAACAATTAAGAAATTGGATTTTATTTTAATTAATTAAATTCCTTTAATTAATTAGGCTCCCAATCTTATTAGGAATAGTTAATTAAACTCTTTTAATTAATTAGCCTCCTAATCTTATTAGGATATTTGAGAGTACTTTTTATTAAGTAATTCCCAAACTCCTTTAGAAATTAAATAATAATAATAGTAATAATAATAATAAGACTCCTCTTATTAATTTATATTTAATATTTCTAAAATATTAAGCTATTTAATTTATTTTATCACCATAGATTAAATTAAATATATTTAACTTATTATTATGATTATGCCATTTGCTTCTTAAATAATTATTCTCCCTTTTATAGTGTGACCTTTTAGGTTCTCCATATTATACTGGTTGTGAATAAATCAATTAGAACAATTCTAATCTTATTTAAATAAATAAATTAAACTATTAATTTATTTAAATAAATAATATTTATTCTACAATAGGGATAAGTCTCCCTAGCGATTAACGACTTTTCAGATAATATAGATTTCAACATTAATCATAAAAGAACCTTTAAGTAAATAGTTACCGTACAATTCAATCCTTCCACAATACAATGTCCTAATTAAATATAAGTCATGGAATTACTGTCAAGTCTTATTTTATTTAATTATATGTATTTCGACTCTTAAATGCACAACTCCAAATAATACAAATTAGAAACTCCTTTCTAATTTCATTCGCTTATGACCAAGGACTCTTTGGGTTGTCATTTATCGAATCACATAGGACATTTCTCTTCTTTTACTAGAAGCGGTAGATTCTTTATTGATCATACATTATCTCCATGTATAACTTATTATACCCAAGCATACCCTTTGATATACCCTAAGGGTCTTAAGGAATAAGTCAAAGTATAATTCATCATACACAAGATACTATGATGATCTCAAGTCCAAGGATCACTTGTACTACTATCACTATAGGAATTTCTATTGACAGGCAAGTAAAACTCCATTAGGTATTCCTTAGCGAGCCATGTTCAGTGAACTTATCCTCTAATAAGCACCTACATACTTACTTTAGTGTCTCCACACAAATGATTATGAGATCAATCATCCTCATCCAATGAGCAAGCAACGTATGTACCAATCTATCTGAATTCACTAATCCCCAATTTAGTAATCCAACGAATGTGAACTATTTTAGTTTTAAGCTTTCTAAGAATTTAGATCTCATTAGAATGATCATTATCATTATTCTAAAAGCGTTGCTTAAAACTATGGGTTTATCATATATTATAAAATAGCATCATGTAGATAATGAAAAGCCTTTTAATAAATTAATACTTTTTATTAATAAATGAATAAGATTGTTATAAAGTATATGTTTTATCATCAAACATGATTGGCTTGTGTGCATATTACTTTCAATCTCCACTTGCACTAAAGTCAATCGCCATGGTATCTCATACCCTTCTTCTCTAAGTGATGATTATCCTGTTGCTGGTTAAGCTTTAGTTAAAGGATATGTAATGTTATTCTTGAGAGTCCATTATCTCTATAATGATTTCCCATCTTTCAATGATTCTTATAATCAAATGAAAGTGCCACAACACATGTTTAGATCCAAGATGAGACATAGTTACTATTCCTAGTTCTGTAATGAACTTTTCATCCAAAAAATCAACTTTTAGCTTCATTTATAGCTATATACTTTGTCTTTATCACTAAACTAGCAACTCTCTGCTGTTTAAAACCTTTCCAAGTCACTGCACCACCGTTCAAGGAAACGCTTTACCTTAAAGTGGATTTTCTGTCGTCTTGGTCTGTCTGAAAAACTTGAGTCTGTTAAGACCTCTAGTTTTAATTTAGACCCACCATGAATATGATCACATCCTTAGTGTCGATTAAGTACTTTAAGATGTTTTTCACTGACTCATAGTGAACTTCTCTAGAATATGACGGATCAACATCAAGTCTCGTATATTTCATTATATACGTGATTGTCACTCATGCGAACTCTCTTTTCAGGAATCTATGGGGACAATTAAGAGAGATACACTCCATGGCTCATCAACATGAGACATCTCTTGGAGTTTTTCATGCTAAACAACTTTAACATCAAATGAATATACATTCCTTGGGTTAAGTCGAGCATCCTCTTGAATCTATCTATATAGATTTGTATCCCCAATTAAGATACTCTTCCCAAATCATTCATGGAGGAATGTTTAGACAACTTTATCTTTACTAATTGTAGCATTAGTAAGTCATTCCTCATCCATAGTATATCAACATATAATATTAGGAATGTCACGGCGCTCCCACTGACCCTTTTGTACACACTAGGTTCATTCTTATTTGTGATAAAATCAAACTCTTTTGATTTGTTTCATCAAAACGAATGTTCCATTTTTGAGAAGCTTTCTTCAATCCATTTCTATGAGTGTCTACAACTCTTACCTCATCGTATTTAAATGGATCATCATCTTCTATAATGTGTACCTCATCATCATCATCTATGATGAATCCATACCTCCTAGGTATCTTCAGTATTATTCCAGATTTACGATTCGGTTGTGGTACAATAGGTATATCTACAGGTTCCTCTTATTTGACTTATAGTGTTTTGTGGTTCTTGAACTCTTTAAGATCTATTATGTAAGACCCCAAATTTTATGAATAAAGAATAATTTTCATCGACAACGTATAAAAACCTCACAAGATCGACAAAAGAGTTATGCTGATCTTCATCGAAAAGAAGTGGAATTCAATATTGGAGATCATGTGTTGTTACGTGTTTCTGCATGGAAAGGAGTTACAAGATTTGGAAAGAGAGAAAAGCTCAATCCTCGATTCATTGGCCCATTTTTAATTCTCGATCGAGTAGGAACTGTGACCTATAGACTCGCCTTACCGCTAAGTATGTCTCGTGTTCATAACGTTTTTCACATATCTATGTTACGTAAATATGTGAAAGACCCGAACCATATTATTGAATTAGAACCAGACGAGATAGAGGAAGATTTAACGTATGACGAGTTACCTGTTAAAATCTTGGATAAGAAGGATCATATTCTACGCTCTAAAGTTATACCTCAAGTTAAAGTTTTGTGGAGAAACCACGATGTGGAGGAAATGACCTAGGAGTTAGAATCTGAAATGAAATCAAGGTATCCTCACCTCTTCGACATACCAGGTACGCACCCTAATTTCGAGGATGAAATTTCATAAGAAGGGGAGGTTGTAAGACCCCAACTTTTACGAATAAAGAATAATTTTCTCGAAATATATTTTTGAATATTATGGTGTGGATTTGATATAATGTTATAGTTGTGGGTAATATTTACAAATTTTACAAAGTAAACAAGTGTTTATATAATATTCGATTGGTCGAGGAATATTCATTTTAACAGGGAATATTCGTACGACGGCACAATCATTGGTGGACCCCACAACGGAAGTATTTTCGTAGTTAGAAAACGACATAATTATCTTTTTATAAAAATAACGGCGGAAGTTTTACCGTTAAACTGTTGAACTACCCGGTAGTAAAAGTATAGTAATATGCGTGGTTGCATGGTAGCACACGGTATTGATTATTGATGCTTACGTGAGAAGTCACTCAGTTATACTCAATTATTGATACAGTAATTGTTGCATCATATCTCTCATATTATTGATTCAATTATTTTCACAGTATCATCTGCATAATATATATTATTAAATCAATAATTGAGATGGCATAGTTATTCATATTATTATTTGCAATATTGACAATGTCTAGAAGTTATGTCAAGGAGAGGTTTGGTCAACTAATTGCGCACCAATAAGGAGAAATCCTTATCGGAAAGCCCCCTCTTTCTTGGGAACGACCTAGTTGTTAAATATTGTGAATTATAATATTAATGATGAATAAGTTCGTGTTGATTAAAGATGAATTGGATAGTTCCATTGTGTTATAATTATTAGTGTTAGTGAAAATTGACATTTATTTCAATAATAATTGATGTCTGGAGGTTATATTAACCAATCGGGTAATTAACCGAATAAATGAGAAATTAATTGCTATTAATTCACATGATTATAACTATTTGTTCACATGTGTGTACTATTGATTCACATTCTTGTACTATTAGGGGAGGTGGTGCAAGTTTGATAATACTTGCAGGACTAAATTAAAAATGAAGAAAAAAAGAGAGGGATTATACTGTA
Organism: Panax ginseng; assembly: GCA_020205605.1. NCBI lineage: Eukaryota > Viridiplantae > Streptophyta > Magnoliopsida > Apiales > Araliaceae > Panax > Panax ginseng. The sequence goes on from CM035134.1 coordinate 122,255,089, forward strand.
ATATTTTGAGCCCCAAAATGTGCAATTATTGAAACTATATTTTCCTATAAATAGAAGCTCATTCTTCCTTCATTTTTCACCAATTCACTAAAGCTATAGAGCAATTATTATAGAGAGAAAGGAGAAGAGAAGTATGCTACCTCACTATTCCAATATCAATTTTTTTTAAGGTAAGGGGTATTATTCTTTCGTATTCATGAAGAGAGTTATTTTCTTTCAATACTCGTAAGGGTTGTTATTCCATTCTTTATTATTATGTTGGAATAACCTGTCTATGCGAAGTACCGCATACATGGTGAATTTCTTCTATTATTCCATTCTTTATTATTCTGTTGGAATAACATGTCTGTGTGGTCTATCGCATGCCTGGTGAATTCTTTTGTTATTCCATTCTTTATTAATCTATTGGAATAACCTGTCTATGTGGATTACCGCATACATGGTGAATGATCCTTCGTATTCATTCCTTATTAAATTGTGAAAATGATCTGTCTACGTGGATTATCGCATGGCGGGCAAAAATCCTTTTGCAGTTTCATATATTCTATTATACTCAGTTGGTTAAAGTTTTGGCTTCTATACTCTATGAAATTAGTGGAATGTTCTTGATAATTGCTCTTCATCCAGTATCTTTTCATGGAAATATTCTTCTGAGCATTCTTGAATTTTACTCCACAAAGCAGTATCATGTTGACAATTTGGACGTTAGTAATTTCTGGATAAATTAAATTATAAAATCTTTAAAATTTATCATTAAACTTGTTTTATTGAATTATTATGTCATTGTCATCATCCTCATGCTTATATTGTGATGAAAGTCTTCTTTGGCTTACGTGCATAGATGGACTTGGTAAGATTACGACTAGGGATTATTCGGTATAATCATGACCATAATGTGACGAATGATGTGGTGAAAGTCTTCAAAGGGGCTCGTAATGCATTGATGATAGTTTTGGTATGACTATGACCATGGATTATTCTAAGTATAGTCATGACCATTGATGATTTAATGAATATCCTTGGCCCATAGTGTGGAAGATTCGATGATATGGTTTATTTATTGTTTGAGTCTCAACGATAAAATTGATGAAAACATTTTAAATCATAGAAGATAGTAGATATCATGCTTTACTTGACTCTTCTAATGGATTGCTTATTTCGCTGCAGTTAAACTTAATGTCTAATGTATTTTATCAGTTTAACATTGTTGAAGGTTAATGATAATTTATTCTGCATTATCTTAGTCATAATATTTCTTACTAGGCTAGTTGAGCTCACCCTTTCTTTCACTGTTCTCTTCAAGAAATGAGAATATAGCTGGGACGAGTCGGGGAACGGAGTGACGGTCCAGATGATAGCATTAGTAGTCCTCACTATTCTATTAAATAGTGTGACAATAAATGTAATGAGGACTCCTTTGAGTGTGGATATTGTCTAGATGACAATATTCTTATTAAAACTCTTAGTTTATATTTTGTTGTATTTTACACGACAGTTGTATTATTAAGTTGTATTTGAATTTTGTACCATGTATTTGACGACTCAAGATGGGTGATGTATACCTATTTTGGGGGTGTCACATATTATCCTCTCACTAGCTCCTTTAATGATAAACACCTTTATCTTAGAAGGTAGCGTGTTTCGCAACAAACATCTTTTGCTAAGTAGAATTATAGAACATATACCCTAAAATTACTTTAGGATGTCCCATAAATCTGTACTTGTCAAATCTTGTCCCAAGCTTATCCTTTGAAACCTTTTTCACATAAGTTGGACAACCCCTTATCTTAACATACTTAAGATTAGGAATCCTCGCTGTCCATAACTTTTATGGAGTCTTGGGGCCGGATTTTGAGGTTACCTTTTCATAGATATGCAGCCATTTCTAGGACATGACCCCAAAGGGATACTGGAATTTCAATAAAATCATTATGGATCGCACTATGTCGAACAAGGTATAATTTTTCTTTTCAGATACATCAATCAATTATTACGTATTAGGAGGCATCTGTTGTGAGAAAACCATTTAAGATGATCTAGAAACTTATTGCACAAGATTCCTTCCTTGATCTAATCAAAGAATCTTAATACTTTTCAAATTAGTTTCACTTTTGAATTCTTTGAACCTTTCAAATAATTCATACTTGTATTTCATCAAATACAAACATTCAACTCTTTAAATAATCATCTCCTTTTCTTATACTAATTTGTTTAATATGCAAAATTATTTTCACGTAAGTCAAGTATACAAAATCCATTAAGTAATATTCCAGTTCTATACAACACATTATTATTATAAATAGAACAACAATTATTCTTAAATATAATACCAAAGATTTCATTGTCCAACAACAAAATGAAAATAATGTTTCTAATAAGAACTGGAATACAATAACAACTTATTAACTTAATAGATTTGCCCGTTGCTAAACTATAAGTTTCTATGGCTAATGTAGCAACATTTGATTCATTTCCCACACATAGGATTACTTATCTTTATTTCTGCTTGGTCCCTTCATAAATCTATATTTCTGATAACCAAAGTCGGTATCCAATACCCAAGTAGAACCTTGACTTAAAAAAAATTTATTTTAAATCATGAACAAAATTGTATTTATAACCAAAACTTCACTAAGCTTCTTCTGGTTAGCCTCTACAAGATGCTTCTCACGGTTTCCTTTCCAGTGTTCAGGCTTATTGCAGTGGAAGCAAACTCCTTTGTTATCCGTATCAGTTTTGTTCTTATTATTCTTTGTTTTTGCCTTTCTATTTACCTTCTTTGAATCGTTCTTCTTTTCAGAAGATCCTTTGGCCCCTACCAGTAAGACTTGGTCTTTCTTGGTTGAAAAGTGACTCTCAACATTTTTCACCATGTTAAGCTAGTCAGCGAGGCTGATATCTAGCTTGTTCATATGAAAAATTCACAACAATTGTGAAAGGAGTTCGGGAGTGAGTGCAAGTTCAAATCTTAACTCAACTCTCCATCCATTGATAAAACCTATTGTCCTAATTGTTTAATCAAATTGATCATGTTAAGGACTTTTGTCTTTACTGTAGTGTCATCGGTCATTTTAGATCGGAAGAGCTCCTTAGATATCTGATATCTATCAGACCTACTTTTCTCACCATCAACTACTTAATGTGAAGGAATATAATAGGAACATCCATAGTTTTATGCTGACGCTGAAGCACGTTACTCATAGATGCGAGAATGATGCATTGAGCCAACTGTGCATCATCTTGTCACTTTCTAAAAGTAGCAATCTCTTCCTTAGAGGTATTGTCTGCAACCATTGCAGGGATAAGCGTATTAAGGACATAAGATACCTTTTAGCCGTGAGAACTATTCTCAAATTCCTTAACCAATCCGTTTAATACGGTCCAGTTAATTTAGCATCTAATATGCCACGCGATGATAGTAATTTTAGACATTGTAAAATTCTGTAAATGAACTTATAATTTAACAATATTTTAGCATACATTCTTTTATTAATTACCAAAATAATTTAGGTCTTGTTTTAAATTGGTATCTCCCACTATTTTCTTCAAACTATATTACCCTCACTTATATAGTTCAACAAAATCTAATTAAAGATTTACTAGTGAGAATAAGGATCTCATTTCAAATGTATATAGCCTTGTGGTGACACAACAAACTATATATAAATAAATAGGTAAACAACTCTTGTCAATTACATCAACTATGAAACTCCTTGTATTTTGCCTCTTAGATTATTTTAATCAAGTGGTGACACATCCGAATCAAAATTATCCAAGTTAAGTCCAACCTAGCACTCCATATATTCAAAAAAGAAAAATATTATCCTTGTGGTGACACAACAAAACAACATTGTTCAATATATTTATAAGCATCAAATGTGCTAAAATTAACATCTCAAAGAATTAAGATAAGCCTTGTGGTGACACAACAAACTTATAATAATTAATTGATACTCTATTATTTTTATCATGCTAGAAGGCGACGTTCGATATTCCAAATATCTTTGAACGCTTAAGACTTAATATAAAATATTTGAGGGGTTTGTTATTAATTTGTCTCATCTTGTTTAGCGCGCATGCACATATATATATAAAATACGCGTCATATTAATTAACATGTGAAGTATGTTTGCATAATATACATATATATATATATAGTATAAGCATGCACATATAGAATAATATATTCTACCTGGATTGATTATGGACTTTTATTCTAGTTTGGTTCACTAGAGCCACCAAGTGAACCAAAAGGTCAAACCCTAGGGGTGCAAGAATTAATATTTAAATATAACTATTACATTTAAACTCGGGCTCCATTACAAACGGGTCTTCAAGCGCTCCTTGTTCCTTGATCTCTAATTCTTCAAAATTAATTTTAACTATTCCTATTACAAAACTATTTAAAATAAATAGAAACCTTGATCAGTAGTCAAGGGGAAGTACATAGGAGAGAGTTAGAATTTACATTAAGAAAAAATTAAAGAAGACGAGGTACGCAGACCCCATTTAATAAAACTCATACATTCATGCATCCAACTAAAATAAAATCCAATCATATTGGTCAATAGTCCATAATCAATCTCATTTATTATCATACACATCATCATATGCATCAATAAATAACATTCATCTCATGTATAATAAACATTCAATATATATATATTGATATCATTTAATGGGCAAATTTAGTTAGCATAAAATTTAATTTTGAATCAAAACAAACTGCTTTATTTTAATCCAAATTTAAATCAAAATAAACCTCTTTTATTTTAATTTATCCTATTTTGAATAAAATAAACTATTTTATTTTAATCAAAATCTTTAATTAAAATAAAATCATTTATTTTAATTAATTATGGAATCTAATTCCAAGTAAAAAAAAACTCCTTTATTAAAAGAAATACAGATTCTCTTTCCTATTCATAAATAAACTTCTTTATTTAAGAAAATACGGATTCTCTTTCCTATTCACAAATAAACTCCTTTATTTTGAATAATATGAAATCTTATTTCATATCTATATAAACTCCTTTATTTAAGGAAACATGGAATCCAATTTCGACTTCAATTAGTTATCATAGAATCTAATTTCAACTCTAATTAGTTAACATGAAATCTAATTTTAAAATTAAAATAAACTTTTTATTTTAATTATAAAATAATTAAGAATAATATATATATATATATATATATATATATATATGTATATAATGTAAATAGAACTTAAATTTATAGGTGAATTCATATTGATTACCTGTTAACTATCAGTATGGTTACCTTTTATATTTTATATATTATAATACATATATGATTTAGGTGATAACCAGAATCATACAAAAGGTTCCTGAATCACACCTGGGTGTATTCTTATATATATAACTAATAAACCGAAACCATGAATCTCCAGTAATTTTAATAACCACGGATCCAACAAAAAATAAAATCGGGATTCGCCATTTTTTTTAAAAATAAATTTTATACAACAAATTATGTCCAATTAAATTGTTCTAAATACATATCAAATTAAAATAATTAATAATTCGCATAAAAGTTTGACTTTGATACCACTGTTAGATTTGTAATATTCATGAACGCAATCAAATTGCACGAAATAAGCGGAAACGTGATAAAATAGAGTTTTAAAATTTTACAAACCATATACCTAGATCTCGCTTTATGCGTAATTATTAATTAAACGAAAAGATAAAGAACAAGAATCATACCCTTGAAGATTCGAGCTTCCTTAGGTACAAGTTCACCTCCAAATCCTTTCGCGTTCAACTTGAATCCATCGGGTTTGGTCTCTTCCTTTGATCAATGTTAGCCACACAAGTGTTTGGCCTCTAGAGGTGATCCACCAAGGAAGAAGAAAGATTCAAGAAGATGGGTGTTTGGTAAAATTCTAGTTTTTCTATCTCTCATAGAAAAGGGTGTACTCTCCCAACTATTAGAATTACGTATTCTATGAAAACGTCAAAAAAACCACCTAACTCATAATAAGACTCCTCTTATTTATAGATGTGGGCAACCCTCCTTAACAATTAAGGATTGAGTTTTATTTTAATTAATTAAATTCCTTTAATTAATTAGGCTCCCAATCTTATTAGGAATAATTAATTAAACTCTTTTAATTAATTAGCCTCCTAATCTTATTAGGATTTTTGAGAGTACTTTTATTAATTACTTCCCAAACTCCTCTAGAAATTAAATAATAATAATAATAATAAGACTCCTCTTAATAATTTATATTTAATATTTCTAAAATATTAAATAATAAATATTAAGTCATTTAATTTATTCTATCACCATAGATTAAATTAAATATGCTTAACTTATTATTACGATTATGTCATTTGCTTCTTAAATAATTATTCTTCCTTTTATGGTGTGACCCTTTAGGTTCTCCATATTAAACCAGTCGTGAATAAATCAATTAGAACAATTCTAATCTTATTTAAATAAATAAATTAAACTATTAATTTATTTAAATAAATAATATTTATTCTACAATAGGGATAAGCCTCCCTAGCGATTAACGACTTTCCGGATAATATAGATTTCAACATTAATCATAAAAGAACCTTTGAGTAAATAGTTCTGAAATACAATTCAATCCTTCCACCATACAATGTCCCCAATTAAATATAAGACATAGAATTCTTTCATCAAGTCTTATTTTATTTAATTATATCGTATTTCGACTCTTAAATGCACAACTCCAAATAATGCAAATTAGAAACTCCTTTCTAATTTCATTATGCCTTTGCCAAGGACTACTGGATTGTCATTTATCGAATCACATAGGGCATTTCTCTTCTTTTACTAGAAGTGGTAGATTCTTTATTGATCATACATTATCTCTATATATAACTTATTATACCCAAGCATACCCTTTGATATACCCTAAGGGTCTTAAGGAATAACTCAAAGTATAATTCATCATAGACAAGATACTATGATAATCTCAAGTCCAATGATCACGTGTACTACTATCACTATAGGAATTTCTATTGACAGACAAGTAAAACTTCATTAGGTATTCCTTAGCGAGCCACGTTCAGTGAACTTATTCTCTAATAAGCACCTACATACTTGATTTAGTTTCTCCACACAAATGATCATGAGATCAATCATCCTCATCCAATGAGCAAGCAACGTATGTACCAATCTATCCGAATTCACTAATCCCCAATTTAGTAATCCAACGATTGTGAACTATTTTAGTTTTAAGATTTTTAAGAATTTAGATCTCATTAGAATGATCATCATCATTATTCTAAAAGCATTGCTTAAACTATAAGTTTATCACATATTATAAAACAACATCATGTAGATAATTAAAAGCCTTTTAATAAATTAATACTTTTTATTAAGAAATGAATAAGATTATTACAAAGTATATGCTTTATCATCAAACATGCTTGGCTTGTGTGCATACTACTTTTACATACTCCCCAAAAACTTGCTTGACGACCAACTGAGAGTCACTATAGATGATTAATCTTTGAACTTCGAGACTCTTCGCCAATCGCAATCCTGCTAGCACTGCTTCATATTCTGCCTCGTTGTTCGTTGCTCTGAACCCAAACCTGATAGCATGTTGCACCTTGAATCCCTCTGGACTCGTCAATATAATACTCGCTCCACTAATATCTGAAATAGAAGATCCATCTGCATACAGCATCCATGAACTCTGCTTCTGCTGAAGTACTACAACCACTTTGTCAGACCCTTCTGCTTCTCCCAAACTATCATCAGCCTCAGAGAGCGAACATTCGACCACAAAATCAGCCAAAGCCTGACCTTTAATAGCCATTTGGGGATAATATTCTATGAAAAATTGACATAATTCCATCGTCCAAGCAACAAGTCTCCCCGAAACTTCAGGCTTGCCTAACACTTTCTTTAATGGCTGATTTGTGTATACTATTATCAACCGACCTTGAAAATATTGTCGAAGCTTTCGACTATCTATGATTAAAGTAAAGGCAAATTTCTCAAGATTTGGATACCTTGTTTCAGCATCCCTAAGGACATGGCTTACATAATAAATCGGGTGTTGCTTACCCCCAACTTCTCGCACCAGAACTGCTCCTACTGCCAATGAACTGGCTGCCAAATAAAATACAATAGTTCAACAGGAGTTGGTTTCACCAACAAAGGCGCCGAAGACAAATACTTCTTTATTCCCTGGAAAGTGTCTTCACATTCCAAAGTCCACTGAAATGTCTTAGCATTCTTCGGCCCTTTCAACGTTTCAAAAAATGAAAAACACCTTTCTGCCGATTTGGACATAAACTTCCTCAAAGCTGTTATTCTACCCGTCAGATGCTGGACGTCTTTGTAGGATTGAGGAGACTTCATGTTTAAAATAGCTTGGATTTTTTCTGGGTTTGCTTTTATGCCCCTTTTACTAACCAGATAACCCAGAAATTTTCCTGCACCAAGTCCGAAGGTACATTCGGTTGGATTCAGCTTTAAATTATAATGACGTCTGTAACGATCCAGAAATTTCAAAGTGTAATTTAAATATTTATTGAGTTATATAAATATTATTTGAGGTGTTTATTGTTAAATAAATATTTTATTGATGTGATGGTTGATGAATCTAAATAATTAGAGAATTTTCTAAATTAAATTAATTTATAATTTAGAGGTTTGTATTATAGCATGAGGTGTTATGTGGTTGTGTTGATTTAATAATTTAGATGGTGTTAAATTATTAAATAAAGTTATAATGAAAATTATAAATTGGTGATATTTGCTAAATAGCTATATTTAATTAAAATATAGTATGTGATTAATTTAATGGGTTAATGTTGGATATGAAAATAATATGTGATTATAGTTTATAAACTAAAGTGTTTATTAAAATAAATTAAAAAGGGTTTAAATTAGTTTTTGTCAAACAAGGCTTAAGTAATTTAACTCTTTAATTTTAAATGATTTGCCAAACAAGCCTTAGGCTTTTAAATTTCTAGTTTTGAAATTTAGTAAAATAAATAAATAAATAATAAATATAATATATTTATAATTTGAGCGTTGTTTTTAAAGCGCCATTTTATTAAGTTGGCGTATTAAGGTGGTTGGCGATTTTATTTATTTATGCGTTGTTTATCGGTTGGTTTACATTCTATTTGCTAACCTAGAGTTAGGAGAATTGAGAGTTGAGAAAATTAAGAACTTGAGAGAGAATTGGAGAGGAGTTTAGGAATTTTCACGTCGATTCGATTGTCTTAGTAAAATTTACGTCAAGCAACAAAAGGTATGTTCTACTATTTTGATATTACTTATGAGTATCTCGGTAAAGTTTGCTATACTTTGTGAATTATGTTTTTGCTGAATTGTTGTGAGGCAACTTAGTTATGATGATTGCATGCGTATATGATGATTATATGTTATGTTTAAACCAAAATTGCATGTTAATTTCGGATATCAGTAGACATTTTTGACAGTATATGTATTTTTCCATATGTTCATGAAAAGTATCAATTTTAGTGGTCAATTCGTATGAGAAATAGTAAATTGAAGTTTGTATATGGCAGTTCATTGAGATACGAACATAATGTAGTTTGAATGGAGTAATTTGGTCAAGTAATGAAATCACAGTGATGATTTCTAGAATGAATATCAAAAATGGAGTTTTATATGAAAAACATGAATTTTGAGAAATTAAAATAGCTTTAGTTTGTGTTAAATTGTTCCAATTGGTTGTAAATGTGAGCAATCATGTTTATGATTGTGGTATATTTATTTTACGTGTTAATTTTATTGTTTGGTGGGTGAAATTTGTGTTTGTTGGGATAAAGTCGGCTACTGTTCATTAGCCTCTCTGCGTCTGTACGAACATTAGTGAAAATTTCTTGGCGGTGCAAAAAAAAAAAAATGGCAGTATTTTCCAGGTCCCAAGCCTTTGTATGGCGCAGGTGCGTCATACCCTAGTTTGAGATTCTGGCTTCTGTTGTTACTACAGTCTTGGGATAGCATCATGGTATGGACTGAAATTATGTTATCATGTTAAATGAGTAATGTTAAGGATAACATAACATAGTGAATTGGGGTTAGTAAGTTCAAAGTTGCAAAAAATGTTTAGTAAGTCGAGAACGTGTTATGTTGCAAGTTAGTTGGACAATGAACGTTAGTTAAGTGTTGCGAAGTAGAACACTTAGAGTTTCTAAAATGTAAATGGTAATGATCATGTTATGATATGTTGGCATATCTAATAGGTATTGTGGTTCTAAAATTATGTGTAGGTGATCGTGAGTTTAATTTTATAGCTTACGCTAAAGGCAAGTTTTCTAACTCTATATTTACATTGAGCAAGTTTCTAAACTTCTCTTTTTACATTGAGCAAGCCTTTTATCCTTACATTTATGTTGAACTAGTTCTTACTTTAAAGTTTCGTTAAACGAACTATTGTATTCTTAATCATGATTTGAACAATCTAGCTATGACATTATTTTATTCAAACAAGTTTGAAGTCCAATACTTATTGATGCATTCTAACTTGTTTATTGTTAGACAAGTTTCATTATTGTTATTCGGATATTATGAATGCAGCTTTCTTAAATTCTAATTTCAAATGTTGAATTATTATAGTTCATTTTCTTGACACAAGTCATTTTCATAATAAGTAAGCTTTATTTTCAGCTTGCTATTACTTAATATTTATTCAATAATTCATAGTCCTAACTTAATTTTATTCAAGCAAGGTTTATTATTGTCATTCAATACTTATGTTTTGTAGTTGTTTCTAAGCATGAGATCAAGTATAGTCAGTTCACTTACACTTATTCATTGTTTCATATTATGTTATTATTGATCAACTGTTGTATTATCAAACACTATTGATTCAACTAGTCCACTAGTTGATGTTCGTTGAACTTCAAATTACCCTTGATAACTTATCCAAACCAAACCTTCTTTGGTGCAGACTTGTACTCTAAATACTAAGATGAACAACCCTATTATTATTAGGGGATAACTTACGCGTAGCGTTAAATGTTTGTGCACAATACATGGTACGAAGGGCTGATCCCCCTAAGTACGAGGAGTCCTTATAGTCTTATATTTGTTAAAGTTGGGGTTGAAAGATTAATCATGGCTGTGGACATGGTTCATGGTCTTATGACCCTCGGTTATGTTTATTCCATATTTTGGATTCGGTTTCGATTATCATTGTTAGAGTACTATTCAGTTTTGATGAGCCTTCGTTGGTAGTTATTATTGTTATTCTCATGTTGATTCATTGTTATATCCAGTGAGCAATTGTTTTGCTCACTCTTGCATATTTATAAACTCATTGCAGCTAAAGAAGAGAAGGTAGATGAACCTTCGACTAGCAAAGGAAAGGAAAAAATGTAAAAGTGATGAAGACTTGTAATTTTGATTATGATTATGATGTTAGACTTTTATTATGATGATCTTAGATTTTATTTTAAATGATGTAATGTTATAATTTTAATTCCGCATTTGAATGATGTTTAAAGGTTAGATAACCTGGGATGTTTTTGAACTTAATGATGTAACCCTATTTAAGGGGAGGTTTTATGATTCAAATATTGTTTTATTTGGGTAGATAGTATGAATGTTTGAATAGTGAGCACCAAATCTTGTGGGAATGAAGTACCTAGATTTGGGGGTGTCACAATTCCTCCCTAGCTGCCTCGTGAAGACGTAGTTCATCATCCTCTGATATATGGCCCCTGCATTCAGCAAACCAAACATCATCTTTTTGTAAGCATACACTAACCGATGAGTAATGAAAGCCATCTTATTCAAATCAGTGTAATCTATACAAACTCGCCACTTTTCGTTTTGCTTCTATACCAGAACCACATTCGCCATCCACTACGGATAGTCTATTTCAAATAGGGGATGCCCTAATCTCTAATTTTCAGTGGAGTATCAATCTTTTTATGGAGCAGCGTAGCGCAACAATAAGCCACTAACATTCATGTGCCAGACAGATAATTGACTATCTTTGTTCTCTTCCATCATCAAAAAGGGTAAGACTCACGTTGTTTTAATATATATTATATCATCTTAACATCGAGGGCATAAGGGAGTTATGTTGGGTCCACGTTACTTTTTATTTGGATTAGGACTACAATCATAAGTTCTCCTACACACATACATGTAATTCAATATATATATATATATATATATATATATATATATATATATATATATGTCATATTAATATATGGTGGTTCTAAAAAACAACGATCATTGCTTATTATAATTACCATCATGATGATTTTTGATACCTAATAAACTGAGGACTATTTAAAGGCTTTTCTTGCACCGTATATTCTGGATTGGATTCGGTTAGCATGAAATTTATTTTTTAGTAAGTTGGTCAATTGACTAATAGAATACTGACACACATAGAGTCTCGCCCGCGTGTCAGCACTCTATTAGCCAATTGACCAACTTACCTAAAAATGAACTTCATGCTAACCATTTCCATTCTGGATTGTTCAAATTAATAGGAAGCAAATCATGCAGTACAATTATTGTAGCCACATAATTCGTGTATGCTTCTAATTCGTGTGTGCGGGTTAATTTTTTATGATTTTTTTTATTTTATTTTTTTAGGTGATTGTATTATTATTTTTATTTTTTTTATTTATTTTTTTTATTTTATTATTATTATTATTATTATTATTATTATTATTATTATTATTATTTTTATTTTTACAACCACCCTCTCATGTGGTACGACTTTAGGAACCAACAAGTATCGTAGTGTTATGAAAATAATAACCTGGTGAAGAGATCTCATGTTTGTTTTATTTTGTTTTGTTTTATTTTGTTTATATAATGACCTATGATTGGGGTTAGTCCATCTTGGATATTTGTGTAGAAGAAGCATAGTCCAGGAACCCTGTTGGAATCAATTTTTAATGGTCTTTTACAAAGCCCCATATCGAATGGCTCCTATTGAACTTCAGGAGTTAAAAATCTAACTACAGGAATTGTTAGACATCAGTTTCATTCATCCTAGTACGTCTCCTTGGGGTGCTCTTGTTCTATTCGTGAAGAAGAAAGATAAAAGTATGCGACTTTGTATTGATTATCGGGAGTTGAATCATGTCACCATCAAAAATAAGTACCCGTTACCTCGTATTGATGACCTGTTTGACCAGTTGCAAGGCGCCAAATTCTTTTCAAAGATCGATCTTCGTTTCGAATATCATCAATTAAAGATTAAAACTGATGACATTCCAAAGGCGCTTCGAACTCCGATGCGGGCATTACGAATTCATAGTCATGTCTTTTGGATTGACTAATGCTCCTGCTGCCTTCATGGATTTGATGAACCGAGTATTCAAGAAATATTTGGATCACTTTGTGGTCGTCTTTATTGATGACATCCTCATTTACTCCAAAAGCCGTGAAGATCATGAGCAACACTTGAGGCTGATACTCCAAAAGCTTCGTAAAAACAAGTTATATGCCAAGTTGAAGAAAATCGAGTTTTGTATTAAGGAAGTAGCATTCCTTGGGAACGTGATATCAAATCACGAAATATCTGTTGATCCAACAAAGATTAAAGAAATTCAAAGCTGGGAGCAACCTAAGTCTGTGACCGAAGTACGTAGCTTTCTCGGCTTAGCTAGTTATTATCAGAGATTCGTAGAAGGGTTTTCTCGAATCGCTACTCCATTAACTCAGCTGACTCGAAAAAATACAAAATTCGGTTGGAGCGAGGAATGTGAGAAGAGTTTTCAAGAACTCAATAGGAGACTCATTTTAGCATCTGTTTTGACAATACCATCTGGTTCAGAGGGATTTGTCATATACAGCGATGCTTCAGGCAAAGATTTAGGATGTGTTCTCATGCAACATAGGAAATTCATAGCCTATGCTTCATGACAACTCAAACAATATGAGAGGAATTATCCTACTCATGATCTAGAGTTGGCAGCTGTCATTTTCGCGCTTAAAATCTGGAGGCATTACCTGTATGGGGAGAAAGTGGAGATCTAACGGATCATAAAAGCCTCAAATATTTCTTCACCCAAAAGGAACTCAACATGCGACAACGACGTTGGCTCGAGCTGTTGAAAGATTATGATCATACTATTCAATACCATACTGGAAAAGCGAACGTGGTAGCTGACGCGTTGAGTAGAAGATTGTGACGCCCCCAAAATAGGTATACATCACCCATCTTGGGTCGCCAAATACACTATTTTATAGAATAGTGAGGACTACTATAACACCATCTCGGACCATCATTCCATTCCTCGACTAGTCCCGGCTACGTTCTTAATTCCTGAAGAGAACAATGGAAGTAAAAGGGTGAGCTCAACTAGCCTAGTAAGAAATATTATGACTAAGATAATGCAGAATAAGTTATCATTAGCTTTCAACAATGTTAAACTGATAGAAGATAATAGACAACGAGTTTAACTGCAGCGGAACAAGCAATCCATTAGAAGAGTCAAGTAGATCATGATATCTACTATCTTCTATGATTTAAAAAGTTTATCATTAACTTTATCGCTAGGACTCAGCTTAATAAATAAATGACATCATCGAATCATCCCTGCACTACGGGCCAAGGATATTCATTAATATCACGTCCACAAATTATTCATGCACTACAGGCCAAGAATATTCGTGTAATCATCAATGGTCATGATCATACCGAATTATCCCTAGTCATAATCATACCAATCAACAGTCCATCTATGCACGTAAGCCAAAGATGACTTTCATCACAATATAAGCATGAGGATGATGACAATGATATAAAAATTCAATTAAAAGAAAGCAAAGGATAAATTTTTAAAGATTTATAATTTAATTTATCCAGAATTCAATAATGTCCAAATTGTCAACATGATACTGCTTTATAGAGTAAAAGTCAAGAATAATATCCATGTATCAAAAATAATTTGGACAGAAAAGAAATAAATTTTTTGGTGAATAGTACCCCGTGAATAGTACTTCGGGAATAGTACCCCATCATGAAAAATTCCCCGAATACTCGAGTGAATAATATTTGAGTGAATAGTAACCGACTGAATAGTAACCTATGAATAGAAACTCGTGAATAGTACTCCGACATGAAAAGTGCCCCGAATACACGAGTGAATAATATTATAGTGAATAGTAACTAGGTGAATAGTAACTCGTAAATAGTACCCCGATATGAAAAGTGCCTCGAATACCCAAGTGAATAATATTATAGTGAATAGTAATCGGGTGAATAGTAACACGTGAATAGTAACTCATGAATAGTACCTCGACATGAAAAGTGTCTCGAATACCCGAGTGAATAATATTATAGTGAATAGTAATCGGGTGAATAGTAACTCGTGAATAGTACCCCGGCATGAAAAGTGCCCCGAATACCCGAGTGAATAATATTATAGTGAATAGTAATCGGGTGAATAGTAACTCGTGAATAGTATCCCGACATGAAAAGTGTCCCAAATATCCGAGTAAATAAAATTAGAGTGAATAGTAATCGGGTGAATAGTAACTCGTGAATAGTACCCCGGGTGACAATATTGATATTTAATAAGAAAGTTCAGATCAATATTCCAATGAAACGATACTGGATGAAGCGCAAAACTCAAGAATATTCCATTAATTTCAAGGATTATAGAAACAATACTTACCATAGTAAGTTTAGATTTAAGAATATGAAAAAAAAAATAACATCTTTAAAGCAAAATGGATTTTTACGTAAATACGATGACGTAATCCTCGTAAACAGGTTATTCCGACATATTAAAGGATGAATATGAAAAATAGTATTCCTTATGAATACGAAAGAAATAATACCCCTTACGAATACAACAAATAATATCTCTTACGAATACAACAAATAATATTCCTTACAAATACAACAAATAATATCCCTTACGAATACAACAAATAATATCCCTTACGAATATAACAAATAATATCACTTACCTTAGTAGAAGACTGGATACTTCAATAGTGAAGTAGCATAATACTCTTCTTCTTGCTCTCTATAGTTTCTCTCTCTATAGTGTCTCTTGTGAATCTCAATGAATTGGTGAGAATGAAAGAAGAATTAAGCTTCTATTTATAGGAGAATGGACTAAATAGTAACTGATTCACTATTTCAGTATCCAGTCTTCTTCTGAGGTAAGGGATATTATTTTTTTCAGTATTCGTAAGAAATAATATTTTCTTCCATACTCTGTAGTATGTGAGTAATATTATCTCGTTTCATATTTCCTAATTCTACACTCATTCTGTTAAAGTATTGCTTCTATATTCCGTGAAATTAGTAGAATATCCTTAATATTTGCGCTTTATCCAGTATCTTTTTATGAAAATATTATTCTGAGCTTTCTTGATAATTATTGATCTTTTCATGCCGGAATACTATTCATGAGTTACTATTTATGGGTTACTATTCACCTAGTTACTATTCACTCGAATATTATTTACTCGGGTATTCGGAGCACTTTTCATGCTGAAGTACTATTCACAAGTTACTATTCACCCGATTACTATTTACTCGAATATTATTCACTCTGGTATTCGGGGTACTTTTTATGCCGGGATACTATTCACAAGGTACTATTCCCGAAGTATTATTCACAGGGTACTATTCACGGGGTACTATTCACCTGAAAAATATATTTCTTTTCTGTCCAAATTATTTTTGATACATGAATATTATTCTTGAATTTTACTCCACAAAGCAGTATCATGTTGATAATTTGGATATTTTTAATCTCTAGATAAATTTAAAGTCTTTAATATTTATCCTTGATTTCGTATGATTAATGCTTATATCATTGTCATCATCCTCATGCTTATATTGTGATAATAGTAATCTTTGGCTTACGTGCATAGATAGATTGTTGATTTGTATGATTATGACCAGGGATCATTTAGTATAATCATGACCCGTAATGTTACAAATGATGTGGTAAAAGTCCTCATTGGCTCGTAGTGCATTGATGGACAGTTGTTGGTATGATTATAACCAGGGATTATTCGGTATAATCATGACCATTGATGATTACATGAATATCCTTGGCCCCTAGTGCAGGGATGATTCGATGATGTGGTTTATTTATTTAGCTGAGTCTCAGCGATAAAGTGGATGAAAAACTCTTTAAATCATAGAAGATAGTAGATATCATGCTCTACTTGACTCTTCTAATGGATTGCTTGTTCCGCTGCAGTTAAAATTGATGTTTAATGTATTTTATAAGTTTAACACTGTTGAAGGCTAATGATAATTTATTATGCATTATCTTAGTCATAATATTTCTTACTGGGCTAGTTGAGCTCACCCTTTTGCTTTCATTGTTCTCTTCAGGAAATGAAAATGTAACCGGGACTAGTCGGGGAATGGAGTAACGGTCCGAGATGGTTATTTTAGTAGTCCTCACTACTTAGTGTAATAATAAATGTAATGAGCATTGACTTTAAGTTGGGATATTGTCTATGAGACAATATTCATGTAAAAACTCAGCTATGTTTTGTCGTATTTTTACACGACAGTTGTATTAAAGAAGTTTGTATTTGATTTCTGTACCATGTATTTGGCAACTCAAGATGGGTGATGTATACCTATTTTGGGGGCATCACAAAAGAGGACTTTCACCACAAACCTTATCTGTAACATTAAATATTATGATTATACTAATACACAATTTCTAGTCATAATTATATCAATCAACAGTCCATCTTTGCACTACGGGCCAAAGATGACTTTCAGTATAAGCATGAGAATGATAACAATGATATAAAGATTCAATTAAGTGAGATAAATAATAAATATTAGAGTATTCTAATTCAATTTATCCAGAGTTCAAATATGTCCAAATTGTCAATATGATAACTATTTGTGAAGTAAAATTCAAGAATAATTTTCACGTATCAAAAATAATTTGGACAGAAAAGAAAATTAAATTCTGTTGTAAATAGTACCGTATGTATAAATAGTGCCCATAAATAGTACCGTATGAATAGTACCCAGACATGAAAAGATTAAAATTTAATAAGAATATTCAGACCAATATTCCAATGAAATGATATTAGATGAAGCGCAAAACTTAAGAAATTTTTAATCATTTCAAAAATTATAGAAGCAATACTTACCATAGTAAGTTCAAATTTTGGAATATGAAATAAAATAATATCCCTTCCATAATATGGAGTATGAAAGAAAATAATATTTCTTACGAGTATTGCAATAAAATAATATCCTTTACCTTAGTACAAACTGGATTTAACTGGAATATCGGATATTATTCTGAGAAAATTTTGCACAAAAAAGCTACACTCAAATTATCTTTATACTCAAGAGAAATACTCAGAATACTATAGAATAAGAATTTCTGATATTGAAGGTGTGTTTTAGGAAGGAGGGGTTACCCTCTATTTATAGTTCAACATAGAGGAAAAATTAAACAAGGCTGCCTAATTTTCCTCCGCCCACCTGCCAAACTTTTTTTTTCTTTTCCATTCTTGCCTAACCATTTCTCTCCCAAATTCCTTATTTTCAATGCCTAACTTTTATTTTGAGGGCCCACAATTGGAGAAAAGTTTGCAGGCATCAATTAACCACCAACCTCACTTTTATCACATGCATATATATATATATATATATATATATATATATATATATATATATATATATATATATATATATATATATATATATACTATTATTTAAATAATTATAATATATTTAAATGAATATTTTATCGGAGAAGATAATTGTCAAACTTTTAACAAATATTTCATGTTAAATTCCTTCATTTATATCAAAATTGAACTAATAACCACCACATAATAATTATTCATAATTTATATTATAAGCTCACAATATTAACAACCTGATCATTCACAGGAAAGAGGGGGATTTTCGATAAGAATTTATCCTTATTGGCGCGCAATTATATAACCAACCCCTTTTCCTCGACAGAACTTTCTAAACATTTCTAATAATGCTAACTAATAATATAAATAATTATGTCGTGTCAATTATTGATTTAATAATATAAAATATTGTGCAGAAAATACTGTGACAATAATTGAATCAATAATATGAGATACTGTGCATCAATTATTGTGACAATTATTGAATGAAACTGAGTGACTTCTTACGTAAGAATCAATAATCCAAAAATAATGTGCAATACCGTGTGCTACTGTGCAACCACATGTATTACTGTACTTTTTATCACCGGATATTTCAACAATTAACGGTAAAAGTTTTGCCGTTATTTTTATAAAAAGATTATTTATGTCACTTTCTATATTCGACAGTTATTCTGTTATGTGGTCCACCAATGATTACGTCGTTGTAAGGATATTCTCCAACAAAAAGAATATTCTCCGACCAAACGAATATTTTATGACCACTTGCTTACTTGGCAAAATTTGTACATTTCACCCATAACTAAAGCATTATATCAAATCAACGCCTTATTATTCAAAATAATAATTAGAAAAATTAAATCTTTATTCATAAAAAGTTGGGGTCTTACAACTACTGTTTGCAATAATTGAACAAAACTGAGTGACTTCTTAAGTAAGAATCAATATTCAAAGATATTATACAATACCGTGTGCTACTGTGCAACCACGCGTATTACTTTACTTTTATCACCGGTTATTTCAATAGTTTTAATGGTAAAAGCCTTGCCGTTTTTTTTATATAAAGATTATTTTTGTTGCTTTCTATATCCGATAGTAATTCTGTTGTGGGGTCCACCAATGATTGTGTCGAACGGATATTCCCCGATAAAACGAATATTTCCCGACCAAACGAATATTTTATGACAACTTGCTTACTTTG
Source organism: Panax ginseng (assembly GCA_020205605.1). NCBI lineage: Eukaryota > Viridiplantae > Streptophyta > Magnoliopsida > Apiales > Araliaceae > Panax > Panax ginseng. The sequence continues at coordinate 122,274,908 of CM035134.1, forward strand.
TAAAATTTGTAAATATTACCATAACTATAACATTATATCAAATCCACACCTTATTATTCAAAATAATATTTAGAGAAAAATAAATCTTTATTCATAAAAAGTCGGGGTCTTACAACCTCCCCTTCTTATGAAATTTCGTCTTTGAAATTGGTGTACGTACCTAGTATGCCGAAGAGGTGAGGATACCTTTTTTTCATTTCAAATTCTAACTCCTAGGTCATTTCCTCAATATCGTGGTTTCTCCATAAAACTTTAACTTGATGTATAAGCGTAGAATATGTTCCTTCTTATCCAAGATTTTAGCAGGTACCTCTTTATACGTTAAATCTTCTGCTATTTCGTCTGGTTCTAATTCAATAATACGGTTCGGGTCTTTCACATATTTACGTAACATAGATATGTGAAAAACGTTATGAACACGAGACATACTTGGCGTAAGGCGAGTCTATAAGCCACAGTTCCTACTCGGTCGATGATTTTAAATGGACCAATGAATCGAGGGTTTAGATTTTCTCTCTTCGTCGATTCTTGCTTTTTGAAATAACGCATTCTTGTACTTTCTTCTTCATATTCATCAGCTCCGGGTCTGTAGCTTGAGCAGCTTTATCTTTATCGATTAAAGTCGGTTCTACTCGTATATTTGACATCATCACGTGGGTCCCTAGAGTCTTTAAATTTATCTCTATTATTTGTAAGTTATACGAAATGGGTCTTTGTGTTTGACAATATCGCATTCGTAACCGCATACGATCTTCTACTCAACGCGTCAGCTACCACGTTCACTTTTTCAGGATGGTATTGAATGGTATGATCGTAATCTTTCAACAGCTCGAGCCAACTTCTTTGGCGTATGTTACGTTCATTTTGGGTGAAAAAATATTTGAGGGTTTTGTACCGGGTTCAAGGTCAATACAAAATTCGATTTCACGCTCTAGGGGTAGGCCAGGAAGTTCTTTATACGTCAAGAAATTTATTAACAATAGAAATATCATTCAAATCTGACGTATTTTTATTTAAATCGGTAACATGGGCTAAGAAAGTTTGACATCCGTTTTTCAATAAACGAATGGCTTTGTGACTTTATATGATAGTGATTGACTTTAGTGGTTTGGTTGCTTGAATTCGCATAATAGGTTTGTTAGGAATATGAAAACTAATGACCTTACGAAAACAATCAACTTTTTGCATGATGAGTAGTTAACCAGTCGATTCCTAAAATCACATCAAATGCAAGTATTTTCAAAGAGATGAGATCAATAGGTAATGTGAGGTTGTCGATTTGAATCAAATAAGATTTATAAAAGGTGGATGTAATGAAGGTTTCTCCTAATGGAGTTTCAACCGATAAGTCAGAGTCTAATTTCTTCGGAGTCAAGTTTAAACGTTGAGCACAAGTAGGTGAAATAAAAGAATGGGTAGAACCGGTATCAAATAAGTTTTAGACTTTGCAAGAGTTTATGATTAGCTTACTCGTGATAACTTCATTCGAGTTCCTCGCTTTTTGGGAGGTCACGACAAATGTTCTCCCTTAAACTACCGACTTTGACTTGTCTGGGACAGCCTTTGGTGTCGCTATCCCAGCTAGACTTGACTTCGCTGCATGACAAAATTGAGCTAAATGACCTTCCTTTCCATAATTGAAACACATTTTGGGTTGCTGCGTAAAGTTCGGACGGATGTGTCCCTCCTGTCCGCATTTGTAGCATACGACCGATGGTCATTCTCCTTCCTTGGAAACGGGTGTTGGTACTGCTACCGACGTCTTTACGTTGTCATTGTTGAATCTTCTCTTCTTAAAGTTGTTCCCACTTAGTTCACCTCTCCTATCATCTTGGCCATGATTACCACCGAAGTGGTTACCATTTCTGGCATGATAATTTCCTCCACGATGGTTATCATTGTTCCGATGGTCGTTGCCACCGGTACGATTATTATCGTGTTGTTGGTCGTTGCATTTTGGTTGAGCTGACTCATAATTGCATTAGAATAACTGAGCCCTATTCACAATATCTGAATATAAACAAAGTTTGTGAGAAATGAGGTATTGACGAATTTCGGGTTTCAAACCTCTCATAAACATTCGCGTCATACACTTCTCATTATCTACTAAATGGGATGTAAACCGGGATAACTCTGCAAACTTAGCCTCGTATTGCGATACGGTCATATTATTTTGTTCCAGCTTGATGAATTTCACCTCCTTCATGTGACGAATACTTTCTAGAAAGTACTTGTCGTTGAACAATTCCTGAAATTTCTCCCAAGACATCTTCAGTACAGAAAGATGAGTACGTTTTACAGATTCCCACCAGTAATATGCCTCTCCTCGCAACATAAAGGTAGTGAAGGGAACCTTTTGCTCCTCTGAGCATCCCAAGACATCAAATATCTTGGTGATCTGCTTAATCCATGCCTCTGCCTTAAGTGGCTCTGGTTTTCCCAAAAATCTGGCGGTCCTAACTCCTTGAATTGCTTAGCAGTGACCAGTCGTGAGTTGCCATTGTTTCCACTTACATTTTGAACATAAGTCTCTCTCGTTTGGTGTTGCATGAATTCTAGAAAGCTCCTAAACATGTTATCGTTCATCATTTGGTCGGTGTTGTTGTTTACATAAGGATTATTGTCTTCCTAATGCACATTATCCTGGTTATTGATTGGCGGTGTCTCAACGGTCTCATGTGCTCCATTGCTTATCTCAAATTTTCAGATGTCATTTTCAAACACTGCCACAAAACAAGGGTTAATTGACATGCCACATATTATCCCTATATTTCGACAACTAATTAAATAACAAATAAGCTTAGGTAGGACACACTAGCGAAGAATTTACTCATCTCTCCCCTCTTAGTTCTAGCGCCTCAGATATCCGTTAAGGATCATATCCCTAAGCTTTGATACCAACTGTGATGCCCCCAAAATAGATATACACAACCCATTCTGAGTCGCCAAATATATGGTACATAATTTAAATACAAACTTAATTTACACAATACGACAAACGTAAGCTGAGAGTTTTAACACGAATATTATCTCGTAGACAACATCCAAACTCAAATAAAGTTCTCATTACAATTATTATCACACTATTTCATAGAATAGTGAGTACTACTATAGCCACCATCTTGGACACTCCATTCCCGGACTAGTCTCTGTTGTATTCTCATTTCCTGAAGAGAACAATGAAAGAAAGGGGTGAGTTCAACTAGCCCAGTAAAGAATATTATGACTAAGATAATGTAGAATAAATTATCCTTAGTCTTCAACAGTATAAAAACGGATAGAATACAATAGACAACCAGTTTAACTGCAGCGGAACAAGCAATTCATTAGAAGAGTCAAGTAGAGCATGATGTCTACTATCTTCTATGATTTAAAAGTTCATCATCAATATTTTATCTCTGTAGCACAGCTCAATAAATAATCCACATCATCGAATTATCCATGCACTACGGGCCAAGGATATTCGTTATTATCACCAGTGGTCATGATCATGCCAATAACTGTCCATCAATGCACTATGGGTCAATGAGGACTTTCACCATAAAATTTGTCTGTAACCTTACAGGTCATGATTATACCGACACATATTTTCTGGTCATAATCATACCAATCAATAGTCCATCTATGCACTACAGGCCAAAGATGACTTTCATCACAATTTAAGCATGATGATGATGACAATGATATAAGAATTCAATTAAGTGAGATCAATTATAAATATTAAAGATTTATAATTAATTTAATTTATCCGGAGTTCAAGAATGCCCAAATTGTCAACATGATAACTACTTTGTGGAGTAAAATTCAAAATAATATTCATGTATCAAAAATAATTTGGACAGAAAAGAATCAATTTTTGTCGTGAATAGTACCCCGGGTGAATAATACTCGAGTGAATAGTACCCTGTGAATAGTATTTCGTGAATAGTATTCTGTGAATAGCACCGTATATATAAATAGTACCGTATGTATGAATAGTATCTTATGTATGAATAGTACTTCGGCATGAAAAGCTTAAAATTTAACAAGAATGTTCAAAAAAATATTTCAGTGGAACGATACTAGATGAATCGCAAATTTCAAGGATATTCTACTAATTTCAAGGAGTATAGAAGCAATACTTATCAAAATAATTGTAGATTTAGGAATATGAAACGAAATAATATTACTTACATACTACAGAGTATGGAAGAAAATATTATTTCTTACGAATATTGAATGAAAATAATATCCCTTACAAATATTGAACGAAAGTAATATTCCTTACGAATATTAAACGAAGATAATATCCCTTACGAATATTGAACGAAAATAATATTCTTTACAAATATTGAATGAAAATAAAATTCCTTAAGAATACGAAAAATAATATCTCTTATGAATATGAAATAAATAATACCCCTTACTTTAAAAGGAGAGTAGTTCCGACTGGTATAGCGGAGATATTCTTGAAGAAAACTTGTACTATTTGCTACAGTCAAAGTTTTCTTAAACTCAAATGAAATACGTTCAATATTATAGAAGAAGAATTCTCTGATTCTAGTGTGATTTTCATTTATAAACTAAGCATCCTATTTATAGGAGAATGACAGGATACTATTTAGGAAATAATCACGAAGATTTGCACGAAGATGAAAAATCAAGAGGCGTCAAACGAATTAAATGCGAAAATTTTGATTTTACTATGTTGCACTATGCAAACACTATACAAATACTATGAACACTATGCAGCATTATGCAATATAAAACAAAAAACTGAGATAATTTCTACCGAAGATTTTGAAAAATAAGTAAGTGGGGTTCCATGTAATAAGCCAAATTTATAATAAACACTTCATGACAAACCCCTTTTATTTATCATAAATCACTTGACTAAACATATTTTTAATCTTTCAACAATAATTCATCATTAATATTATAATTCACAATATTAACAACTAGATCATTCACAGGAAAGAGGAAATTTTTCGGGAAGGACTTCTCCTTATTGGCGCACAATTAAATGACCTAACTCCTTTCCTTGACAGAACTTTCTAGACATTGTCAATAATGCAAAAAATAATATGAATAACTGTGTCGTCTCATTTATTGATTTAATAATATAAAATATTATGCAGATGATACTGTGACAATAATTGAATCAATAATATGAGATACTATGCAACAACTACTGTTTACAATAATTGAACAAAACTGAGTGACTTCTTAAGTAAGCATCAATAATCAAAGATATTGTACAATACCGTATGCTACTGTACAATCACGCGTATTACTGTACTTTTATCATCGGGTATTTCAACAGTTTTAACGGTAAAAGCCTTGTCGTTATTTTTATAAAAAGATTATTTCTGTCGCTTTCTATATTCGATAGTAATTCCATTTTGGGGTCCACCAATGATTGTGTCGTAGTACGGATATTCCCTGATAAAACGAATATTCTCCGACCAAACGAATATTTTATGACAACTTGCTTACTTTGCAAAATTTATAAATATTACCAACAATTATAACATTATATCAAATTCACACCTTATTATTCAAAATAATATTTAGAGAAAAATAAATCTTTATTCATAAAAAGTCGGGGTCTTACATATTCCTCTTAAATAGCACTCTCTCTTAAATAACATACTTTTATTAAAACTACGTCGTTTCAGTTATTTTTTAAAAAAAAAAAAATAGGGTCGCGAGCGGCATTTTTGTAAATAAAAAGAAAGCGAGACCACTATCTTTTAATATTATTTTATTTTTTAAAAGAATCTTCAAAACGATTGTTTTAATAAAAGTGTGTTTTTTAAGAGAGATATACTTTAGATCCATTATATATATATATATATGGGGAACGATCCATAGCATCTATATGCTATGGGATAAAAAGTGGCATATAGGCTCTAAACCACACGTTTTATTGATGAAAGGCTACGATCAGATTTGGGTATACATCGTCCGCTAGTAATTCTAGCGGACGTAATTAGTACAAATGTTGGACGCTTAAGCCCCTCTAATAGACCAAATTGTAGACCAAATATGCAGTAAGTATAGCATCCGCTAGTAATACTAGCGGACGATAAAAACCCACAAAACCCACGCCTTCTTCCTCTGTATTAACTCCTAACTGCAATTCTGATCAATTACAACACAGTAATTCACTGCAATTACAACACAGTAATTCAGCACCAATTACAACACAATAATTCACTGCAATTATAACATAGTTAACTATTCCAAGAGGAGAAAAACAAGAACTCTGTCTTCAATGATACAAACTTTCAAATTCACTACAACAAGAACTCCTTTGTAATAACAGTTTTAATTGGGCATAATTTTAATTTTATTCATCCCATCAACAAGAACTCCTCGGTATTAACTGATACAATCCAAATCAAATACAACACAGCTAGCATATTGTTCACAATTCAATTACAACACAATTTGAATTGATTACAACACCCAGAATCATAACAAGAAATTCCAAATTATTCCAAATTTTGAGAAGTTCATGTACATCAACAAAACATTCCAAATACATCAAAATTTCCAAATCTTTCCAAATCAAAACAAGATATATCAAATTCCAAATTCTATACACTCAAATATATCAAATTTCCAAAGGAGATCAAATCAAATATATTAAATCCAAAATATTCCAAAACAAATAAATCCAATTCCAAAATATTCCAAATCAAATAAATTCAATTCCAAATCAAATACAACACATCCTATTCCAAATAAACATAATAAAATTTATTCAAGTACATAACAAAATTATATTATACAATATGCTACTATATTAGGAGATAGATGGAGAACCATAGTTAATAAATTTTTTGCCCTACCAAGCTAAACAAAATATTATAGCCGCCTTCAATTGACATCAAGGAAGAAAACCACACAATTAATCAAGCAAGTCATCGCACCTCAAATCGTCGTGGTAAGTTTAGAATTATGGTGGAAGATATGTTTAATTCTAGTTCTTCAAATTCTTTTCGTGATAATATCGACATGGATAATATTGGTGCTCATAACATGAACCAATCGCATATTAATGATTCAAAAAGTCCATACGAGGGTCAGATTTTTTCTACTATCCGAGAGGCGGAAGAATTTTACAGAAACTATGCACGAAGTAGTGGTTTTGAAATAAAAATTGGGGCAAGTCATAAACATGCCCGTTCCAACAATTTGTCCAACAAACTTTTTACGTGTACCAAAGCAAGAAAACCGATCGAAAGAAAGAAACAGGATGTTGATGAAGCTGAAGGTAGTAAGGTCAAAAGAAAAAGGGATTCAATAGGTCACACGATGTGCAAAGCTAGAATGTTTGTTGTTCATATACAAAAGGAAGATACATGGAAAGTTTCAAAAATTGAGTTGACTCACAATCATGATTTGGTTACTCCGAGCAAGAAAATTTTCATTCAAACACGGAAAAATATAACTCCTGTTGCTCGAACTTTAATCGAAACTTTAAGCAGTATTTGAGTTGGGCCAAGTACAATGATGAATGTTTTTAGTGAAATAGGAGGGAGGAGGAAAATATTGGTTTCAATGTGATATGGATATACGGAATGTTGTGCGAGATTTAAGACGTGACACGCTAGATTCTAACGATGCCCAAGCAGCCCTGCAGTATCTCAAAAAACTTTCAGCGAAAAATCCTCTATTTTTTTACGATATAAAACGAGATGAAGATCATTGTATCGCATGCATTTTGTAGATAGATTACCGATCAATGATAGCTTACAAAAATTTTGGGGATGTAGTGACATTTGATACAACTTATCGGACGAACAAGTATTCCATGCCTTTTGTTCTATTCACTGGGGTAAATCACCATTACCATTCCGTCTTGTTTGGTTTTGCACTGATATAGGATGAAACGGAGGATACTTTTGTATGGGTCTTTGAGACTTGGCTTAATCCAATGAACAATAAGGCACCGGTTACCATTATAACTGATCAGGACAAAGTCATGACCAATGCGATTGCTAGGGTTCTTCCTAAAACACACCATGCACTTTGCACATGGCATATTAGTAACAAATTTCCAGAGAAATTGCATACATTGTATGATGCGTACACAACATTTAAACATGATTTTAACTGATGTGTGTATAAATCATTGACTGCTGCGGAATTTGAGGAGCGATGGGAAAAGCTGATGATAGATTATGAACTGCATGACCATGATTGGCTACAATCACTCTATGAGGTTAAGCACAAATGGATCATGGCGTACACAAAGAATATTTTTGCAGCGGGAATGACGACTACATCCAGGAGTGAGGGGATGAATAGTTTATTCGATGAGTATGTCAATGCGACAACGAGTATAAAGGAATTCATCGTAAACTCAAAAAAAGCCATTGAGAAGCAGGTAATGAGAGAGAGAGACAAGCTGATTACGCAAACTATCATCGGACTAGAACTATGACTCTTGAATCGCCGTTGGAAACGCATGGAGCTGCTGTTTATACAAAGGAGATGTTTAGGACGCTTTCGATTGAGATTGTAAAATCCACAAGTACATAATGAAGAAACTCAACATCTAACAACATCGGATCTGAAGTAAATGCATTAAGTGTGTACAAGACAAACGCCATCGAAGAATCCAATAGGTACTTTACTATTGTCAGTAATGTTCAAACTGAAGATATACAATGTAATTGTCAAAAATTTGAACATTCTGGTATGCTTTGTAGACACATTATAAGGCATATGATTGCAAAAAGTACTACCCAGATACCGAATAAATACATTCTAAGCCGTTGGTGTAGAGATGGTAACAAAGTGAACGCTGAACTACCAAAGATTTTGACTGAGATGTCCAACTACGAGGAATCTTAGACGATGCGGTACAATTATTTGGTCACACTGCTCCTACGATTAGCTTCTACGGGATCATGCTCTATTAATGGTTTTAAGCACGTTGTACAGTTGTACATTGACAATCAACCCATCGTTGAGAAGTTTGACCCTGATGAAGTTATTTTAAATGGCATGCCAGAAAATCGAGTAGATGATGATGAGGCAGTTCAAGATGAGCCATTATTGAACCCTATTTGCTCCCAAACAAAGGGGCGCAAGAAAGCTTCAAGAATTAAAGTGGGATCGAAGAATTTGGAAGTAAATAAATGATTGAGAAAGTGTGCAATATGTAATATGATGACCAATCATAATAAGCGAAACCACTACAAAGTTTTGGGTCAAGACAAGTCGAGTGTTTGAAGTTATCTTTATATTTGCTTGTATGACTATAAAATTTTGATTTTCTTAAATTTTTAACTGAGTATTTGAAAGACTTATTTATTTGAAATACAGATTTCTTAAATTTTGGTTTCTTATATTTTCTTGAGTGTTTGAAGTTATCTTTATGGGCATAATTTGATATTTGTAGAATATAACTTGACATTTCTTTAGATTTTAAGATGGCAGGCAATGTGAATACGTTGAATGACTGTTATACGGAAGGCACAACACGTATGGATAGCATGGTTTTTAATGCATGATTTAAAATATGATATTAGTTAAAGTTGGACCAGCTTACCAGATGATGATGAATCAATCGTCTCGATAAATTCAATCAACTTTGGCTTTGCCCATTGACGATTCACAAGGCAACTGTCCATCTTGTTTACTTAAACCTATTGAATAAGAGGGGGCAGTGGCAGTAGGAGGCTCCCTGAAAAAGCAATCTTTTAATGCAGTGGACCACTTGATGTATGAAAACAACCTTCAAATATTTGTCTGGAACAGTTTTAATGCATAAAAGATCAGGTGCTTTGAATAAACAGTAATACAAGACAGCTTTTTTAAAAATACAAAACTAATTATGTTCCACGAAATCATCCAATACAGTTTCATATGCACTCTTGTTCTATTTTTAATGGAAGACCAAAAGAGTCCAAATGCCAATGAAAATCATAGACTAAGAATCGCAGCCTGAAAGTAGTATTTTAAGTGTCAACCTATAACTGCACTTCAGTGACATACGTGGTCAGAATAATTTAGAAAACGAGAGCAAGTTTAATTAATCAAGACAAATCTTGGTAAATAAAAAATAATCGAGAAATTCTGAGGAAAAAACTTGAAATTTTGCATGCTTAAAACCAGGACATGAAAAAAATCAGGACCAAATTCTTATATTTCTATTAATTAATTTAGTGAGGTTTAGATCATTCAAACCAAAGTACTGCACAAAATTTTTATCCTTTAGGAAAATATTAAAATACTCCAAGTACATGAGAACCAAACCACTCCAAAGGCATACCTCAATGATATGTTTGCGAGAATTCAGTGGCAACTTAGTAGCAAAAACTGCTGTTTTGATTCCAAACTGCCAGCAACAAAATAAATTTCACAACATTGTGGTCAGGAAAGGGATGAAGAATTTGCACACAAGTTATAAATCAAAAACTGCTAATAAGACAACGTATGACAAAGAGATGAAACGAGAGATATATGTGAATGAGTAAAAAATGAAATTAGACACGGGACATAACTTATGCTCTAGGATGAGAACTTCAAACAAAAGATTCATATAGTCGAACAAAACAGATCATAACCCATAAAATTGGAAAGAAGAAAATGGATTCCAAACAAGAAATAAAATATTATAGTATTTCAAGGAATCTAATAACATAAAACAACGTATTATAATCATTATTCTTCATTTGAATCCGAATCTAAAGTTTGGTCGATACAAAGATATTTTAAAGGAATGTCCCTCGCTTTGCACATCCTAAGCTCATGTCCTATTCTAAATCTAAAGTTGTAAGCGCCGTTTTGAGTCCACCTCGGTTCCTTCATGATGTTTATCCGATTGCAAAAAAAAAATCTCGTATTTTGCAACATAAATGCCACAATCGTCTGAATTCCATTGTCTCGGCCTACTCACGCAGACTTCAACTTTCGGCTTCGATCTTGGCCACTTTGCTTTAGGATTTGTCATACGAAGCAACAAAGGAATTAACTCCACCTATAAACCATAAAACAATCATTTAATTCCCTAAACATCATATGTTTGTGTGATGAAATGAAAAATAAGTAATATATTAATGAACTCACCACAACACCAAAGAAGTTTTGATATAATTGTGACAATGGCATTAAGGGTACCTTTTGCTTGAAGACATCAAAGTAGTGTGATGAAATGTGTGTGTACCTTTTGCTTGAAGACATCCTTGCTATGTTATACTCTCGCCTTTGGTTTTAAGTGCCACCCACTACTATCTCGACATTATTTCCCGATCGATGGTTCCTGCCATTGCGTGCATTGACCCACCCACTACACTGTGGTCCTTTGTTTGCTATGGCCGTAGTCGAGGATCCCATCCACATTTATGCATGGCAGTTGCAATAGTCAACTATCATGTTTTTTCATCATTATCGGTCAAAGATGAAGATATTTAATATCTAATGGATCCACCCGCTAACCCGATCCAATACTATAGAGATTTAAACAAGGATAATACAAAGATTGGGCCCAATAACATTAAGACCCAATAGTGGAGACCCAATGGACTAATCAAACAAGTAGGCCCAATCCATTCGGCCCAATAGGTGAAATATCATGACCCAACATTGCCCCCTAGTTTTTTTATTAAATAAGATGTTTAATAGAAAACTATAAATGGTCCATGATATTATAGGATTTGATAGGGTTGAGATGGGCCCAAACTGAAATCTACCAAAGTCCAAACGGTGGAGAGTCAAAGTAAAGGATGGTGGCAGGAGGTTCAATTGAAAGGCCGATATGATAAATATCTGAGGCTTAACCTGGACGCTTCCCATTCAACTTCCCCATCATTGCCAGGATTTAAATGTGCCGCCTTCGTAACTCGTGTAATAGTTAGTATAAAAACTAAATTTTGCCCAAATTGACATTTTTACCTGTCAATTTGAATTTTGAACCTTTGAGCTCATCCCTTCTCTTTCGAACTTCCTTCCTAGCTTTGCAAACTCTCAACAATGGTGACTCTGAACTCGAACCAGAATTCTCCCCTTCGCGTAACCCCTATCACTACCGTTCCTCCTAGCCCCAACCCTATTGAAGAAGCATCGAGCTCAAACCCCAAGACTACCACCCCCAGTAAAAAATATGTGCCTCCGAAACTCATACCTAACCCCTCCGACTTCTTCAAAAACAAAGAACAATATCCTCATGCCAACACACCCTCCATTATTTCTGAGACTGAATTACGGAGGATTAAGGTTCGTTATCATATCCCTGATGCCCACTTGGTAAGAGCTCCTAAATATGACGAGAAGATGTACCAACGCCCAGACAGTTGAATGGCCGTTCCGGTGACTCTGCTCGAAAAGGGGGTTAGGTTTCCTCTTCATATCTTTCTGGTTACCCTCTTAGGGTTTATTGGGGTAGGGTTTGCCCAACTGGTGCCAAACTCCTACATTCACATCTTGGCTTTCATTGCGTTCTGTCATGAATTAGGAGTCGAACCTACTCTCGACTTCTTCTTTACTGTATACAAGATTGCCCAATCCAGAGAAAAAGGATTCAAGGTTCTGGGCAAACACGCATCGAAGGCTGGTGAGAAGTTCGAGAGGCGGTCGCTGATAAACACTCCTTCGAGAAACAGGGGATGGCACGAGAAATGGTTTTTCGTCAAGGGACCAGAAATCGCCTCTTTACCGAATTGGGCCACTGATGAAAAGGTTTCTGCTTACTTTGGTGATATCTCCGAAGAACGCGTAGCCGAAATGATCGAACTCCTGAATAATTTCCCGAAGGAAGAATGGAAACATGGGCTTCTTTCCAAACAGGCATGGTTATATGATCACAAACGTAAGTACCGAACTGCCATTGTGCGTATTTCTTTTGATAATATTGGTTCTAATTTGTTGTTACATAACCTTTGCAGTGTCTTTGATTAGACCGAACTCTTCAGAGGTAAAAGAGTTTGAAGACTTTTTGGCTGGGAAGATTACGGATGCAAATGAAGAGCCTCCAACAGAAGAATCTCCTCAAGCCAATCCTCTCATTACTGAACCACCCACCGTCGACCCTTAGATTGATGAACCACAAGTTGATGAACCCATTATACCTAAAGAATCCCTCAAACCTCGACGAAGAAAGAGAGCTGCCAGGAGATCTAAATCCATCCGCCCAGATACAGACCCTGAGATAGACCTAGAAACAAATCTAAAAGCAAACCCAGAAGCAAACCCTTCAACCACTCCTGATTCTGCACCTCCTGAACCCGCTCCAACCAAGGGAAGTCTGTTTGACATACCTCTGCACGAACGGGCGAAAGTCCTTCGTGTCAAGAAATTGAGAACAAATATTACCGCCTTAACTGCTGATGAACTTCGAGTCCCCACATCCTCGACCAACATTCCCCCAATAATCCTCACAGAAATTCAAGTGTCAGATGATGACGAGCCAATCGAATCCATTCCTTCGCTCTCTCGCAAAAGAAAACAACCATCTGGTAGCCATCCAGGCTCATCATCTGTCCCTTCACTAATTCGCGAACCTGTTCCTGCCCGATCACCTTCTCCTGAAAACATATATATGGATCCATCACCAACTCACGATCAACCCATGCCCTCCCCTCCAAGAAAATCATCTTCCGAGTTTCAACATGATGTTATGGCATCTCCAACCATGTGGCCTCAGTTTAATGCCAACTTCCTCTTTCAACTGTTTGATGCTTTCGTTCGGGAAACCGATGATCACCGATCCGGGAACAATTCGAATGGGGATCTGCTTAAGGAAGGCATGAGCTATCTGGCGAAGGTAAACGGTTCTCTCTTTAATTTTTGTATTTATCTTTGTATTTAGATATTTGAAACTGATCAAATAAAGCGGAACATGTGTAGGCCAATGCTGTATTTGGACGTCTACGTCCAAGGTCTGTTGAAGCCAAGGCCGAAGAGGCAACTATAAGACAAGAAAATGCCATTTTGAAATCAACGTTGGCCCGAGAGAGAAGCCAGTATGAAGCTGTTCTCCATACTAACGAGGGTCTTCGGAAGGAGTTGGCCCAGACCAAGGAGGAGGTGAAAGCGTCCAATGAAGAACTGAAGTCAACCAAGGCCCAACACCAAGAAATTGTCAAGATAAATGTTGACTTGGTTCAGAGGAGTGAGATAAGGATGGAGAAAGTTAAAGAGCTGAAGGCTAGCAATAAGATTCTGGCCAAATCAATCGAAAAGTTGGAGTTAAAAGAAACTCATCATCTGAATAGGCGTCAGAAGCTCGAAGAAGAAATTCGGGAACTCCAGGCTCTTCGGGATCTGAGACCTCCCTTAACCGATGATCTCCGCAAGCAGATTTGCGAAGAGTATCGGAGATCAGATGAGATTAATGGGGAAATTATGAAGATATATTCTGAAGGCTATGAGCTCTGTCGAAGTCGCGGCAAGGAGAAGCTGATTGCAGCTAAAGTAGATCCGTCCCTGCTCGATTCTTCAGATGGAGAAGATAATGCCTGATAATGGTCCCTGTTCTTTGTTGTTTTTGAAATTGTTTAAAAACTTTGTTTAAGAACTTTTGTCAAAATTTCTATGTTTATGCAATCGGTTAGTGTTATGGATGAATGGATGAATGAATAATGAACTATTAATGAATTTTCAACTTTCTTTATCATGACTTCTATTTTGATTCGTTTCTTGTCAATAATTCAGTGTCAATCAACTTGAAAATTGTATAAGATCCTGTTGGACTTGACTTGAATTATGAATCAGATAAGGCATATAACAGTTAAGTTACGAAATGATATGAACTGAATTCAATGAACTGAACTGAATGAACCGAACTCAACACTTAAACAAAATAAAGTAATGCATACTTATCATTTTCGAAGTGTGAGACAGGTCATGCATAAGGTGGATTCGGCTGATCCTCTTTGCACCATCAAGATCTTGTTTACCACTCGAGGTAAAACAAGTATATAAGGACATTTGTTTACCACTCGGGGTAGAACAATTTTATAAGGACCATGAAATTTGTTTACCATTCGCGGTAAAGCAAATTCATAAGGACACACCTGACAATAAGGCTGCCATCGAATGGCGGTGAGTCAAAATAGAACCTCCTTACTTCGGTGCATTTTGTTTACCACTCGCGGTAAAGAAAAATTAAAAGGACTATAGAATTTGTTTACCACTCGCGGTAAATCAAACCCATAAGGACACTCCTGCCGAAAAGGCTACCATCGAATGGTCAGTAAGTCCACCCCGTCCTCCTTACACAGATGAAGTTTGCCTACCCCGAAGGGCCTGACAAATTCATAAGCCTGCCAAAAATGCTACCATCGAATGGTGGTGAGTCCCCAGTCCTCCTCACTTACCATTGTGAACTTAGGACCAATAGGAAGAAGATCAATTGTGAAAAAGTGAAACTTTTATTAATGATGAACCACCATTTACAGATTTCTGATAAACTGACTCGATCTCTATTAAAAGTATTTCCGAAGTCTTCCAGCATGCCAAGTGTTCTTGATCTCGGATCCGTCCAATGCCTTTAACTGATAAGTCCCAGGCTTCGGTACTTCAATTACTTCATACGGCCCTTCCCAGTTCGGCATCAGCTTTCTCATGTTCTGAGGCGTAGACGCTTTGACTTCCCTGAGGACAAAATCTCCCACTTCAAATCTACGAAGCTTAACCCCTTTGTTGTAATGCTTGGCTACTCTCCATTGGTAGGCTGCTAACTTGATCAAAGCCTCCTCTCTGACTTCTTCCAACAGATCCAAGTTGACCTTCAGTCCTTCATCATTGTAGATCTCTTTGAACTGACTAACCCGAGGATCCAATCTCAACTAGGACTAAGGCATAAGTACCATAGGCCAATCTGAAAGGTGAATCCCTTGTGGTAGTCCTCAGTGTAGTCCGATAAGCCCATAACACGCTGAGAAGCTCCTCTGTCCATCTTCCTTTAGCTTCATCCAGTCTGCGCTTGATCCCATTCAGCAGCGTTCTGTTGGTCACTTCAACTTGCCCATTCGACTGTGGATGAGCCACCGAAGTCTTCTTGTGCTAAACTCTAAGCTCTTTCAGAAATCCTTCAAATTTTAATCCCACGAACTGGCGTCCGTTGTCCGATATCATCACTTTAGGAATTCTGAAACGAAACACTACAGACTCCTTCATGAACTTCAAGCATTCTTGCTCCGTTATCAACTGAAGTGGCTTCACTTCTACCCATTTAGTCATATAATCGATAGCAACTATGACAAAACTGACCTAACCTTTAGCTTTCGGCTACGGACCCAGTATATCTACCCCCCAGACAGCAAAGGGTATAGGAGATAAGATCGAGTATAGCTCTTCTGGTGGCTGATGTGGTATCGGACTGTTGAGCTGGCATTTTTCACACTTCTTTACATACTCCGTAGCTTCCTTGAAGATTGTAGGCCAGTAGTACCCTTGCCGAAGTACTTTATAAGCTAATGACTTAGTAGCCATATGGTCACCACAAATACCCTCGTGAACCTCCCGAAGAGCATACTCAGCCTCAGACGGAACCAAACACTTCAACAATGGTGACAAAAATGCCCTTTGATAAAGATCCTCATCAATAAGAACGAAGTTGGCACTCTTGTACTTGATCTTCTTTGTCATCATCTGATCCGAAGGAAGGACGCCATCTGCCAGATATTCAATGTAGGGAGTCATCCAGCGGTTAGAAGCGTTGATGCACATCAACGCTTCATCTTTGGATACTAATTTCTGCCGTAAAACTTCCAAATAAACTGACCCATTGAAAACATCAGCATCCGTAGTGGCTAGTTTCAACAATGCATTGGCAATAGAATTGTTGTTACGCTCTATGCCCTGAAACTCATAAGAGACGAAGTACTGAAGTCGGTCTTTCAACTCTGCCAAATACTTGATCATCCTCGCCCCCCGAGCCTCATAATCTCCTGACACTTGCTTGACGACCAGCTGAGAGTCACTATAAATGATCAACTTCTGAACTTCTAGACTCTTCGCCAAACGAACTCCTGTTAGCACTGCTTCATACTCGGCCTCGTTGTTCGTTGCTCTGAACCCAAATCTGATGGTCTACTGCACTTTGAATCCCTCCGGACTTATTAAGATAATCCCTGCTCCACTGACATCCGCAGTAGAAGACCCATCTGTATACAGCGTCCATGAACTCTAACTGCGCTGAAGAACTGCAATTGCTCGATCGGACGTCTCGACCGGCGGCTCGGCATCGCTTTGGAGAGCGAGCATTCCACCATGAAATCGGCCAAGGCCTGACCTTTGATAGCAGTTCGGGGTTGATATTCAATAAAAAAAATTGAGATAATTCCATGGTCCATGCTGCTAACCTCCCCGAAACCTCTGGTTTGCTCATCACCTTCTTCAATGGTTGATCCGTGTAGACGACCAAGAGTCGACCTTGAAAATATTGCCGAAGCTTTTCATTAGCAATTATCAAAGCAAAGGCAAATTTTTCAATATTTGGGTGTACTGGTTTGACATATCTCAAAACATGGTGACATAATAAGCCGGATCTTTGCTTCCCCCCGCCTCCCGAACTAAGCGACTCCCACTGCCAACGAACTAGCTGCCAGATATAAATACAAAGTCTCAGATGGAGCAGGATTCACCAATAAAGGAGCCGAAGACAGATATGTCTTTATGCCTTGGAAGGCGTCTTCACACTACGAAGTCCACTGGAACGTCTTTGCATTCTTCGGTCCCTTCAATGTATTAAAGAATGGCAAACACCTCTCTGCTGACTTGGACATGAACCTCCTCAAAGCTGCAATCCTACCAGTCAGACGTTGAACGTCTTTGAATGACTGAGGAGTCTTCATGTTCAGGATAGCCTGGATCTTCTCCGGATTGGCCTCGATGCCCCTTTGGTGACCGGATAACCCGGGGAACTTCCCCTGCTTAGGCAGAAGGTACACTTTGCAGGATTGAGCCTCAACTTGTGATGACGGACAGTCTGAAAGTATTCCTCCAGATCATCCAAGTGCTTCTGAACACTTATGCTCTTTACGATCATGTCATCCACATATACCTCCATGTTCCTTCCTAGCTGCTTTTGGAAGACAAAGTTCATCATTCTCTGGTAGGTGGCTCCAGCATTAATCAAGCCAAAGGTTATCTTTTTATAGGCATACACCGAACGGTGTGTGATGAATGCTGTCTTCGGAATGTCCTCCTTGCACATGGAAATTTGATGATAACTTGAAAAAGCATCCATAAAGCTTAGTAGTGCATACCCCGAAGTCGCATCAATAAGTTGATCGATATGGGGCAGAGGATAAAAGTCCTTCAGGCATGCTTTGTTCAGGTCGGTGTAGTCGATGCAAACTCGCCATTTCCCATTCTGCTTCTGTACCAGCACTACATTTGCCATCCACTCCAGGTAGTCGATCTCAAAGATGAAGTCAGCAGCTATCAGCTTCGCAATCTCCTCATCAATGATCCTCTGTCGCTCAGGCACAAAGATCCGTCTTTTCTTCCGAACTGGCTTCTTTGATGGATCCACATCTAGTCTGTGCTCGGCAATCTTTCGGCTGATTCCAGGCATGTCTTGTGGCTCCCATGCAAAAATGTCCGCATAGCAGCGAAGAAGTTCCATAAGGTTTGTCCGGAGAGGTTCCGGCAAACCCGAACCAATCTTAACTGTTTTGTCTTTCTTCCCAAGGACTAGCTCGATCTCCTCCGTCTCTCCTGCAGGAATAACCAATGGTTCCGAACTGATTTCAGTGAAGGGCTCTATCTCAATTGCCATGGTTTGTTTTTGCTTGCTGACCCCTACTCCCGAGGCGATCACAACATTCCGATAACAGCGTCGGGCCAGATCCAAGTCCCTTGCTATCTCTCCAACTCCGTGGGTTGTGGGGAACTTAATTTTGAAATGAGGAATGGAAGTTACTGCTTGGAGAGAAGTCAAGGTAGGTCGTCCCAATATGGCGTTGTAGGCCGAATCTATATGCTCAAACATAGAATTTACAAGTTATTTGTACCTATTGAGGAGAGTGTCTTGCGAAGACCCTTTGGTAATTTAATAAATACTGCAACTTTATTTGGATCGTTCTGCTAAAACCATAAAGGGGAGCCTCCTTGCCAACTTCCATCTTCCGCCCATCAAGATGCATCCTCTGATAAGCGTGGGCATCTAGAATATCCTGAAGACCGTTGTACTATCATCATCATACGCTTCATCTCTACCGAACCCACTTGTCTTTGTGATCACCAATGCTCCTTCGTGGGGTTCGATGGGCTCAGAAGGATAATCGCATCATCGAAGATATAATGATCCACAGAAGCGGTCTGTCGGTCTTGGGGAGCACCATACGGACATGGTGAATCCAGATATCCCTTCCTCTTCTTTCCTACCAACTTCCCTGCTGTCCCACCGGTTATTACATTAACGACATGCCTTGGTGGCTGATTTGGGCGGAGCATTTTGCACGGGAGAACCGTTTGAGCCGTCACGAGCAGTATGGTCAACATTCTGCTGATCTTGTTGGTCCCTCCCGGCCACATATTGAACCAGTAAACCGCTTTGAACCTTCCTCTCCACAAAATCTTTCAAATTGCAACACTCATTAGTGTCATGACCTGCGGCTTGATGATGGCCACAATATTTTCGAGCATTGCCCTGTCCTGGCTTATAGTTATCACGAGGTGGTTCGAAGAACGGCTGGTTCCTGATCTGATCTAAAATCACCGACCTATCCATATTCAGTTTGGTGTAAACCTTGTTCACCTTCGGGGTGGGAGTAGGTGGGCGACTATTTCCCTATCGCCATGTGTTGTTATACTTCTTCGAGCTACCCTCTGGCCGATCATTATACCCCCCCCTACCTTCTTCTGATCGCCTTCATCTTTAGGAGTATCTGCTTCCTTCATTCGGTCCGAAGAAGGACGCTTCAGGCTATTCATATCCTCCTCCACCACAATATAGCCTTCTGCATTGTCAAAAGCTTCAGCCAAGCTCTTCGGATGGTGAAACCTTAGCTTCTTCACCAACTTTTCGGACTTCACCAGATCTAGCCCGTTCTGAAACAACCCTACAGCCTGAAAATCATTAAGGTCGGACACTTGGCCAACGGCTTCCCTGAACCTCTTCACATACTGGCCTAAGGACTCATTGGTAAAGCTCACGGACTGTCTTCTAAGAAGAACGTAAACTTCCTCTTCTTGATTGCTCCAAACGAAAGCGTGGAATTTGTCCACAACTTTCGGACCATGGCGAGGCCAAAGTCTCTGGTAGAGTCCCCATCCTTTGCCTTGCATCCTTCCTTAGCGTTGTGACAAACGTATGACACTTGGCAGCATCGGTAAAATCATAATAATCCATCAGCCGGTCGAACGCCTGGCTATGGTCATAAGGGTCTCCAGACCCATCGTAACTTTCCATGTGAGGCAACTTCTTGGTGGTGTCTGCCTTCTCCTTAAGAATATCCGAGGAAAAAGGAGACGCCTTCTTTCCTGGAGTATCCTTCACCTGTTGAACCTCGGCCAACTTCTTACGAAGCTCTTTCAACTCCTTCACCAAGAAATCTAGGCATTCTGGTTTGGTGGAGACTTCTTTCTCTGGTGACTCTTTCCTCTTCTGAATGGACCGGCCCCCTCTATCAGAAACCACTACCTTTGATGGGCTTCTGAACCTACTTCGGCGTGTGGCCCTATCATCGCGGTGAGAGTGCTCATGACGCTACTCTCCCCTTCTACTTTCTGGCATGATCTCCCTCGACCTACTCCTCTGTCTGCCACTATCTCGACCTCGAGAACCAACGACAATAAGTGCTCTCTTCGATGCCTTAGGAGTTCTGCTCCTCGATCTCCTTCGGTCATGAGAACGGCCTCGAGACTCATGCACGGAATGCTCCGGCTCTTTCCCCTCTCGCCGTTGTATCTCCTTATGCCTACTACGCCTCTCGGACTGGACATAAGTAGATGCCTCATCTTTCAGATCGGCCATCCGAAGCATCTACACAGCTATATCTTTCCTCTGCTTCAGAAGGACCTCTAAAGCTTTATCTACCTCTTCTGCCATCTTCGCCAACTTGGCAGCTTTGTCATCTCAACCACTTCGGTGGTGAGTTTTAGGCGGAGAACCCTCCACCTGCCTCCGATCCTGATCACGGTCTTTATCATTAGCGAACACCAACCTCCGTCTGGCTCCACCATGAGCTCTCGGACGAGAACCCTTGGAATCACGCTTAGAAGCAGTGTTCTCACTCTCATGAGCACTCTTCGAAGGACCCAGACGATCCTTGACAGAAATGTGTTGGACAGATGAGCTTACTGACCCCATTACCGTCCTTAGAAGTCATGTCTGCTTCTCTCCTCACCATCTTAGCGATAGAATAAATGGAAACTTGTGATTGAAAATTCAATGACACTAGAACCTGACCCTCATTCTAAGCGCCTTGATGTTAACGCTTGAAGATCTTTTGCCACGTCTCAATCACATAAGACGTCCTGATCCTGCACACTAAACACAGTTA
The DNA here is from genome assembly GCA_020205605.1 of Panax ginseng. Taxonomy (NCBI): domain Eukaryota; kingdom Viridiplantae; phylum Streptophyta; class Magnoliopsida; order Apiales; family Araliaceae; genus Panax; species Panax ginseng. The sequence goes on from CM035134.1 coordinate 122,296,360, forward strand.
ACACCAAAAGCTTGACGGCTCGGATAGTGAGGGGATAACTTTCGGCGTGAGAGTCGATCTGAGCGATCACAATGGTTAACAATGGAGGATAAAATATCTAGTGTATTGAGAAAGATAAAAATTATCAGTTGTATGTGTGTGTACCTTTTGCTTGAAGACATCCTTGTTATGTTATACTCTTTTGCGGGTTCTGGTGTCACCCATTCTTGTCATGGACACATTACGATCTAATGGTTCTGCCGATTGCGTCACCCACCCACCCACTGTAGTCCTTTGTTTACTCTCTGCAACCATCCGAGGATCTCATCCACATTATTAATGCATGGCGATTCTGACGATCACTATCATGCTTTTTCATCATTCTGGGGTCAAAGATGAAGATATTTAATATCTAATGGATTCTTTCGCTAACTTTGATCCAATACTATAGAGATTTAAACAAGGATAATACAAAGATTGGGCCCAATAACATTAAGACCCGGCGATGGAGACCCGATGAAGTAATCGAACAAAGAGGCCAATCCAATTCGGCCGATAGGTAAAATATCGTGGCCCGTGAAGACGCATCAATCAATTACTGGTGCATCTGTATTAATTTGAAGACCCTGCCATTGTATATACTTGCAAAAATAATTGACATGTTTTTGTAGCAAGAATCTTACCATCAACGACGACAAAATTTATGTGAATAGTAAATGCCGATAAATGAGATGAGAGAGAATTAGGGAGAGAATCGTACTATCTTATAACTTCGTAATGAAATTTGTCGATATATAAATCATTTCTTTTGTTGTCGCAATATATAGAATTCCTACTGGCATCCCAAAACTGCATTATTTTTCAAAATTTCACTCTTTCGGTCAATGCCATGAGGAGAACCCATAAAACATTATGATTCTCCTTTCATTTTCAGCACAGAGGCCCCTTTGTTTTATTTGCTTAACTTTTCCATCACAAACCATAGTGAAACATTCTCCTGCACTTTTAATGCATATGAGGATAGATATGCATTCAAGATTCATACCTTCAATCTCCCAATAACAAATACAAAGAGTATCTAGCATCTTAAACATTGGGATCTGCAACTGATACTTTCTTTTACTTTTTAAGGCTGCAGCCCCTTCAAACTTTTGTTCCCCCAAACTCACTTTATTCACTTTTGTATATAATTCCAAGACTTTTGTCTCCTCAATGCTTTAGTCTTCAGCCAAAAAATCAGACTCAAAGCCAAATACCCATCATTAGCTTACTTCCATAGCAAATATTCTCCCATTTCTGTTTAAAGTTTGGGTTAACTTCAGATTACCACCTGAGATTTGGGCGATTTCCCATTTAATCACTTGTAGTCGAGAAAGCTACATTTAAAACTAAAAGCCTTTTGAGTTGAGCGTCATATTTTAAATCCAACTTAGCAATGACGTGTAAATTGAAACCTTAGCGCGTGAGAAGGGGAATGTAATAATCAAAAACAAGGGTAAATATCTAAAATAAGTATTCTTATTCCTCGTTGCTGTTAAGAGAGCAGATCTACCCTGAAGCTCATTACTCTCTCTCTCTCTAAATAAACAACTGAAATCAGCTCATGACTTTCTCATACTCCTCTTTCTCTTTCATCCACCCCTGTTTTTACCTTTCTCTGTCTGGAATTCGATGATAGATTAGGCAAAAACAAAAATGGGTAAGTACATGAGGAAATCAAAGACGACAGGGGAGGTGGCGCTTATGGAAGTGTCACATCATCAGTCCCCTCTTTGTCTAGGGGTCCGTACCCGTGCTAAAACCCTAGCTTTGCAACGTCTCGACAAAGCTTGAAGGTAAAAGATGGTTGAGGATCGGTTCTGTAAATTCTGGGTCGAATCGCTTGAAGGTAGAAGATGGTGGTCAATTGGAGAGGGAGAAGGCGGCGGGGGTGGATAAAGAGGATGATGAGATTCAAGAGAGGAACCAGAATGAGAATCCTGATGTAGGAATTGAAGCATCAATGTGTTGGAATTTGAAGTTAGAGAGAGGTGGGTTTATGGGTTTTTGTCTTAATTGGTTAATTAGGTATTTTTTTTGCCGCCAGAGCATCCGAACTCGAAATGGAGGTGTTATTTGTTAAGTTTCCAAATAAACCCACGAGTAGTGTTAGAAATCACATCCGTTGCTTGTAATTTATAATTTGTGTTTGTAGACTTCTCTGTCTGAAAGTATTTCTCGATTCATAGCCACACAAGGTCCAATGCCACACACCTTTGAAGATTTCTGGGAGATGGTACTCCAGTATCGCTGCCCGGTAATTGTGATGCTTACTCGGTTAGTTGACAATTACAAGGTACTAAATTTTATAGATTTAAGATAATCTTCATGATTCATCAGCATCTATGCAAGTTTTCACACTTCCATTGTGTGTGTGTGTGTGGTTATTCTTCAATATGTTATCTAATGTCTGATGCAGAGAATGGTGATAAGAAAAGGTGCAGAGATAATTTCATATGGAAAACAGTTGGGACAATTTCCAATGAAGGGGTTAACATTGATGTTTAGAATATGTGTTGCCAGAATATTTTATCCATGTTTTATTAGGTGTAGGTAACCAACGGTATTTGGTTGACTTCAAATTTGCTATGCACAGGTCGTAGTTTCAGTGCATGAGTCTCAATTTGGGTCAAGTTGCATTCAAGTCTAATATGAAAATCAAGGTGCTCTAGATAAGTAATGCTGTAATGTCTTAGTTGTTTGTAAAAGAATCGAAAGTTTCATTTTCTGATTTTCTTTTTTCTTTTTTTAAGTTAATAACACAACAGTCCATTACCAGATATGTAATTTTCTATTGATTTGGGAGCTAATTAAAGTGCCATTTATTGTTCCATTATTGAAATTGGCTGTGATTATATGTTTAGTTATAGAATTGATGTTGTTCTGTGAGAGATTATACATGGGTATAGTCATTATTCTGTGAGAGCTTTTTGGAATATGGGTTTTTGTGATTCGTTTGAGTTTGCCCAAACCCCAGGTAGTCATCTAAACTTAACCCTTAAAGTTTTACTCATCTGTTCGATCAACAAAAGAAAGGAGTTCTATCAACAAAAGAATTCCTTTCTTAAACATGATGGAACTTTAATATAAAGAATGAAGATATCATATGTAATTTGAGCACACTTGCTACGCTGCGAGAGTAAAGTAACTTTGTTCTTTTGTATAACTAAGATTTGATTTCAAATGAACGGTCCCACAATTTTATTAAGCAAAGAAAATTCAAAAAGATGAACAATATCAAAGAAATTATGAAAAAGAAAAAGAAAAAGGGCTCTAGCAGCAGCGGCCATCCTTCATGACTGCTTAGCAGCTACTGGCAAATTCGTTTGTTGTACTCCTGAAAGAGGTATTGATTCCCCTGGAGCAGAAGATATAGAGAAGTAAACCGAGAAATTATTAAAAAAGACAAAAAAAAATAAAAAGATAAACGCAAAAGGAAAGAAAGACCATATATACAAGAGTACACCTGAACAAAAGGCTTTCTAATTATTAGCTTCATTAACCTTAATCTCTAAAAACTCCTCAATCGGTTCGCGACAGATAGGACACTTATCTGATTGAAACCTCAATTCTTTGGCACAACTACTGCACATACACTGAAAACACAAACAACATTCAACAAAGAACAAGAATTTTTAGAATGCATTGAAAAACAGAACATGAACAGATTCTTTCTGATATTTTTAATTTGCACATAAGTATAAATGGGTTGAGTTTTAGAATAGGAGCTTCTGATTACATTCCTCTCAGTCTCATGCTCCCTCAGCAAATCAACACCTCAGAATGCATGTTTATGTTGGTTGATCATATACGGTCGCTGGTCAATGGTGTAAAAGTGTTATTTAAAATATTTCATCCAACTCATGGCATATCCTGTTCGACAACAATTTTCTAGAATACTACACTGGAAAGATTAATTTGTGAATTTATATCCATATATTATTATGTTAAATGATTTTCATTGTCCATTAAGAGAAGCATATATTATGACGGAAGTCCAAGAAATTTTCGTTTTAATCTGTTGCTTCAGTTGCATGTTTTGGATGTTGCAACATCATAATGTTTCTTGATACATGACGGAAAAGAAAAGAAATGGATGCAATGTTTTATTTTAATCTGTTGTGTTTCAGAGTTTTAAAATGAACGGAAAGAAAAGAAATGGAGGTTTTCTGTCCAATTCTCTAGTTAATAAATTTTTTAATGAATAGAAAAGAAATAAAATGGATGGAAAAACTTTTGCTTAAAAATAGTTGTTAGGATATATATGGTTATCCCACATCGAATACCTTAACAAAGTATGTCTAGTATGTAATGTATTGGATCAACTCCTCATTACCAATTGGTTTTGAGTTACTTAGGCTCGTTTCATAAAATCCAACATGGTATCAAAGTGGGTTATCTTAAACACTTCTTCATTCAAGGGTCATTTTTTCTCTAGGCTTACTTATTTTATGAGGGTCTCATATTCAGATCCATGTGCAACCCTCAATCAAATCCACGTGCAACCTTCAATACACCAGGCTACACGTGAGGGGAAATGCTAGAGCAGTCCCACATCGAATACCTTGACAACTTATGTCTAATATGTAATGAGTTGGCCTAACTCTTCTCATTACCAATTAGTTTTTAGTTAGAGTAATTGTCTTTATATTTAAATAAATCAAACAATCGTAATCTAAATTTAAACTTAAGTTTTCTTTCCGCTTCCTTAATAAACTCTAACACTTGGTAACAACCTGAAAGAAAACTTTCAAGTTTTTTGTTCTTTTCTTTTGTATCCTAATTTAAGTTCTCTATTTTTTTCTTTTATTTTCCATCAAAAACTCAGAACCTGCCAAAAGCTAGGATGCATAAATTCATTTAATTACGTCACATTACGGCCAACAGGTAGAAACCCCATATCAATCATTATGCAGGCAAACTTGTTTCACTCAGCATACCAACTATAAACTTGAACCGTCAAGGAAAATCCTCAACAGATGGCATGAATCCATCAACTGGGATGTTCACAAACCCAATGGTTTTTACCACCACTACCACCACTAAAATACGCATGTGAATGCATTCTTTACAGGTGCCATGAACAGAATAACACATGCACAGATACAATCAGCCTAGTTAACAACTAGTATGGTTGTATAGAATGCATAGTTTTACTAACTTGAAATATATGAAAAATGCAAAAGTTAAATTGGGGCTCTTACCATATGTCTACATGGCAAAACCGCAATATCCTTCGGATCAGTCATGCAGATGACACATTCTTTACCCAACGAATGGTCTTCAGTGGTCGTTTCATCCAAATTGTTGATTCCAAAAATTTTACGTAATTCATAACGAACCCCATCAGCCCACAATATCTGATTGATAACTTTTACTGGGAAATGGCCGTCATTGTTCTTCTCCAAGACAGCTTGAGTTATCTGTGCATTGGGAGATGTAATTGATGGTGGCTCGTCGAGTTGCTCATCCATTGATGGCATACATGACTCTGCACATATGACAAGTGGGAAAACATCTCCTTGAAATTGCTTTGATATGTCATCCATGTCAAGACAACCTAGGTCAAGGCCCGTTCCAGATGGTTGGTGAAATTTCTGACCCAGTCCTTTATGAAAAATAATTCTCACAGGTTTATGGATCTCAGGGTATAATGGAGAGAAAGTACAGTTGGCTCCTTCTTTGGCAAAGTAAAAAATGGAGATACTGTAATTCAGGAAAGGACAAAAAGAGAAGATAGTGTCACAAAAATGAAGAAATAACACATTTCAAACTAGTTCTGTTTAGTCCCAAGTGATAAAAAACAAATGAGGTTATAAAATAAGTTGAGCAACCAATCATACAATTAATCAGTAAAAACAGATTAATCCACAGCAGGAAAAGAAAAACCAAAAGGGATGCAAACCAATCATAAATAGTAAATCTAAGATACAATGTCAAGTTGTAGGCATTTATAAGACATCTTCAAGAGCTCTTCTGAAATATATATATATATATATTTTTAAATTCAAGGATTACTTTGAAATGAAAAAAAAAATACTACTTTAATCAACAGAATTGTCTTTCCATTTCATTAACAACAAAAATATGAAATGGTTGTCTTAACTCGTCTTAATTCGCTGCTCCGTCTAAGATATACATTCTAACCTTAACAGGCCCTTATATAGGTGAACGGTGAGCCCCAAAAATAAAAGAGTTACAGAAATTTGATGCTTGCAAAATAAGCATGTATAATGTATTATCCTAAACAAAATATTACAATTTATGCCCGAATAACCAAATTAACAACTATAAATATATAAGCCACATCAACTGGGGTTGAGGCTACGTCCACACCTAGAATAGGCCATGCTTGTATCATTGCATGATACTGACACCAAATATTATAGGCAGAGAAAATAATTGTCCCACAACTATGACAGAGGACTAGTTTTAAATTCAGCCATTGTTCTTTACTTTTTACCTTGAAGTGCATCAAATATTTCTTATATTTGAACAGCAACATCTACCTTAAAGAGAAACAAACAACTACTTTCCAATAGTACACTTTTGGTTAATGTTATTTTTTACCAGAAGATTATACCAAAACTTACTTAGGTGTTACTAGGGTAAAACCTAACCCAATGGGGAGCTCGACTTGGGTGGCCTAGATGGGACTCCATATGTGAGAAAATAGCGGGCACTCCCTCAAATCAAGCTTGAATTGTACCCGCCTACCCAGACTCCAGTCCCACCAAAGGCATAGTCGAAGATGGTGAGCACAAGATGCCCAGAGGACTCACACTACAGGCCTCTTTGCCATCAAACCTAAAGGAAGATCCCAGACCAGTACTATAACCTTTCAGTGGTTATAGAGTAAAATTATGACACAGGAATTGCATGAATTGAAAAAATTCATTTATTTTCACTGAATAAGAATGCAAATCTTGATAGTACTAAATGGAAAGACCTCAATTTACAACCATAGTTAGAGAAGGATACCCTATTTAATATTTGAATTTTAAAATTGTTCATTTGCTTTCACAGAATCAGAGCAGTTTCGGCCCTTGCCAAACTAGGGTATGTTTCGGTGAAATTTCGGCATATCGGCCTCGCGGAACGGTTTTGTACCAGCAGATAAATTTCGGCATAAAGGGGAGAAACACATCACACAAAGAAAATTTAAAAAAAAATGTATTTAATACATGTTAACTAGTACCTAAATCGTAATTTAAAAAAAATATATTAACATCAAACTAGTATTCAAGTTAACTATAGTTTATAAATTTATAACTTAAACTACTTGGTAAAACATAATTATACATACCATATAGACCTAAGTTAACTAGAGCCTAAGTAAAACAGTAGCTATTTAACTTAGAAATAAAAAACATATATTAATTATAAAAAAATGTACCTATATAATACCTAGTTAAGTATAACTTGAAAATATCTTAAGAATTTATTGCTCAATTTTTATGGAATGTATCATTAGACACATCCATGAGATGTCCATTTTATAATTTGGATAGTGCTATGTGCACTAGATAGTATTTTTGTGAACGTTCATTTTGTTGTTCTAATTAGAATTTTTCAATTTTTTTTTTCTGGAGCTCCTAACTAGCATAAGCCCGAAACCGAAACCGAGTCGCAAAAAATAATATTCTGAAACATAGGCCGCTACCGCGACTTTGAACCATAAATTGAATTAGACTTGATAGCGACTTTGAACCATGAATTGAATTAGCCTTGATAGTAATAATTGATAACAACTCCAATTTACAAGAATATTGTGGAGATGAATACAGTTTGTTTTTTGGAGTCACAAATTAATTAATTACAACAAGATAGGCATATTTTAACATGTCATCCAAAAAAAATTTGGAAACTGTGAATAAATTGAGTTGTAACTTCAAATAATGAGCACATAAGCAAATGATTCAACTTTTGTCACGTCGAACTACTCCCCCAGTTCAAAATCTTTCTTCTTCTTTTTCTGCGATAGACCTACAATCATATTCCCTTGAACATCATAATAATCCAAAAACTAAATTTTTTCATTCCATCTTTAACAAGAATAATCTGAACACTTAACTACTTAAGGAGCCTAGACATCAAAGAAAAACAAACCCAGAACCAACGATAACTCAAGAATCTTAGGACAGTATATGTGAAGCCTACGCGTAGTTTTCTTGACTGCATTGAATCTCAACAATGATATCAACTAACTTTGTAAAGTTAGTTTGACAAAGTTAGTTGGTGAATTAGGCCCAAACAGTGGAGATTCGTGAGAAATTGCGTATGATTAGTAATGAAATGGGACTGAATAAGTATAGGACAGTAGCTAATTGAAGGTTTTAAGACTAATAATTTCATAATTGAAATGCGTATGATTACAAGCTCCTACTATTTATATTACTTTACTACTTGAACTGACATGCAACACTGACTTACACCAGGTTATCTTGGCTTCCATCAAACTTGGGAAGAATAAAAATAAAAGATCCTAAGCTTTACTTAATTTCCATCAAGGCCCTTGGCCTTAATACTTTATCTAGGCTTCCACAAGTCCCTTAGCTTTACAGTATCACAACGAAAAGACCATAAGTTACATCTATAATTACATTAATAAAGTTTAGAAGACAAATAGGCGTTTGTATAAATAAAGTTAATATGTGTTTGTAAAATCAAATGAGGAGTGATACACTAGATAGTTATTCATGCCATATACATAATTACATAGACACAGAGAATATAATGCAGCCGCATGTATACCTCCCTCTCTTATGGCGAATTATTTCATAAGATCTTTTCTTTGCTTCTTTTCTTACAACATTTTTTTCTTGATTTTCAAGGAATTGAACTTATTTTTTTGTTAAAAGAAGCCACCTCCGCATATAAGTTTGTTTGTTAGTTTTGGCATGTATTCTACGAGGATAGAACAAGACTAGATGGAATTTTAAACTTGAATCATAAATATGGGAACATGTTTTCCATCAAAAGATAATGTGCTTCCTACTTGATAACAATCCTCAACCTTCCTTGCTAGAATGTGTCATCAATCAATATTTACATTAATGAACCAACTCATATTCTCATCCATATTTTAATCTTTGAACCAGAACACTAGTAAGTTGCACACAAGAAACAAAATTCATTATGGCAAAGGAGGGAAAAAGAAAAGGACAAGGCAAGGCTGAGAAACCTTCTACCTCAACGAGAATAAACTTGCAGTAAGTGAAAGAAAGCATAATGAAATGTATATTGACAACATCCTCACCTTCACTCAGAAATTCAAATAGTGCAAGAGAAATAGTAAAAATAACCACAAATTGCGGCCATTGTGGAAGGTCTTTTTATTTTTTAATCACTTACAAAATAAACGTACAATCTAGAAGCATAAAAAAAATAGGGGGCACCAGAAATGCACAAATGCTCTACACAATACCACCTGTTGGGCCATGATACTTTGTGTAGTGGGCCGGACTGAATGGACTTATCTATTGGGTTTCATTAATCGGGTCTTAAAGATATTGGGCCTAGTCATTGGGCCAGATCTAATGAGTAAATAATCTTTTCATTTGGGTTTTGACCGATGATGATGACAAAGATAGTTGTTGACCGATATCCTGCATTGCATTAATGAGGATGGGACAGAGTCGGCCGGCGGTGGACAAAGGTGATGGGATTAGCAGGTAGACTACCTGCAGTGTGATAGTGTCAGGCAGGTCGGTTGCACACGAAACCGGAAAACTAGTATATGAGGACCGATTACAAGACAAAGGAAGGTAACTGATATTTCTCGCTCTCAAGATACTAGATATTATTTTTCTTCATTGTTAACCTTGTGATCTTTGTCTTGACTCACGCCGAGCAACGATCCCAAACCGGTCGAAGCCGTCAAGCTTTTGGTATTGTCGTAACCTGATTGGGGCGCGTGGAAAGGTCTTGGCGTTAACATTGGCGCTAGAAGGAGGGCTCTCTAGTGTTCTTGAATTTTCAATCACAACTTTTCAGTTGTTTTACGTCGGAAGTTATGGTGAGGAGTAGAACGGTTACCCACAAAGATGACCTGACCGATAGGTTTGTAAGTTAAATCTATCTGATATCTTTGTCAAGGATCGGTTGGGTCCTTCAAAAAGTGCTCATGATAGTACAGCTTCCAAGCATGTTTCAGAAGGTTCTCGTTCGAGAGCCCACGGTGATGCTAAAAGAAGATTGGTTTTTGCAACTAATAAAGAACGTGATAATGGTCGGAAACATGTAGAAGGCACACCGCCTAGAACCCGACACCGAAGTGGTCAGGATGATAAGGCTTCCAAGCTGGCGAAAATGGCAGACGAAGCAAATAGAGCTTTGGAGGTTCTTCTGAAGCAGAGGGAAGAGATAGCTGAGCAGATGCTTCGTATGGCCGAACTGAAGGACGAGGCGTCGAGTTATGTTCAGTCTGAAAGGCGTAGCAAATCTAGAGATGGGCAACCAAGAGAAGGGAAGGAGCATGTACACTCCGTTCATATATCTCGGGGAAAACCTCAGGATCAAAGGAGGTCAAGAAGTCGTACTCCTGAGGTATCGAAGAGGGCACCTCACCCTATCGGTTCTCTGAAGCATGGCGGTAGCAAACGAAGAAGTAGGTCCAAGGAGTACATACCCGAGAATACAAAGAAGGTACACCATCTTGAGTATTCTCACCATAGTGATAGAGCTCCACACCAAAGAAGATCCAGAAGTCATACTCCCGAGAATCCATTGAGGGTACACCACCCTGTGGATACTCGTCAACAAAGAAGTCCTTCTAGAGTAGTGGGTTCGGATGGTAGAGGCCGGTCTACTCACAAAAAGAAGATTTCTCCAGAGAAAGAAGTCTCATCGCAGCCAGAAGGAGTGGATTTTCTGGTTAGAGAGTTAAAAGAGCTTCGGAAGCAGCTGGCCGAAGTTCAACAAGTAAAGGATACTTCGGGAAAGAAGGCGTCTCCTTTTTCCTCGGATATTCTTAAGGAGAAAGCTGATCCTACCAAGAAGTTGCCTCACATGGAAAGTTATGATGGATCTGGAGATCCCTACGACCATAGCCAGGCATTTGACATGCTGATGGACTATTATGATTTTACCGATGTAGCCAACTGTCAGACATTTGTGACGATGCTTAGGAAAGATGCAAGGCAGTGGATGAGTACTTTGCCTTCGGATTCGGTCTCGTCATGGACGGAGTTATGCAACAAATTTCATGCTCGTTTTGGGAGCAACAGAAGAAGAGGAAATCCTACCGGTTCATTGGCTCAAGTTCGACAGTATTCGAATAAGTCCCTAGGCCAATATGTGAAGCGCTTTAGGGAAGCAGTTGGTCAGGTAACATACCTCAATGATCTTCAGGCTGTCGGATTGTTTTAGAACGGTTTAGATCTAGTGAAGTCGGAGAAGCTGGTGAAGAAGCTGATGTTTCACCACCCGAAGAGTTTGGCCGAAGCTTTTGATAAGGCTGAGGGCTATATTGTGGTAGAAGAAGCTATGAATAGCTTAAAGCGTCCTTCTTCAGACAGGTTGAAAGAGACAGACAATAAAACTGAAGGCGATCAGAGGAAGAATGGAGGGAATAATGATCGGCCAGAAGGTAGCTCGAAGAAGTACAACAACAATTGGCGTCAAGGAGGAAATCGTCCACCTGTTCCCACCCAGAAGGTGAACAAGGTATACACCCAACTGAATACGGATAGGGCTATTATATTGGATCAGATCAAGAACCAACCTTACTTCGAACCACCTCGTGACAACATTAAACCTGGGGCGGGCAATACTCGCAAATATTGTGGTTATCATCAGGCATCTGGTCACGACACGAACGAATGTTGTAGTTTGAAGGAATTCTTGTAGAAAAAGGTTCAAAGTGGCGTGTTGGTCCAATATGTGGCAAGAAGAGGGCACCAGCAGGAACAGACGAGCGATGATCGGTCTGTTCAGGTGGCTCAACCGGTTCAACCTGTACAACCTGCTCCAAATCAGCCACCAAGGCACGTCGTGGATGTTATTACCGGGGGGACAGCAGGAAAGTTGATAGGAAAGAAAAGACGTGGGTATTTGGATTCGGTTATGTTAGTGGCGGGTACACTCCCGAAGACTGACAGATCATATCCAGGGACGATCATATCCTTTACCGATGAAGATTATCCTTCAGAACCCATCGAACCCCATGAAGGAGCGTTGGTGATTACTGCACAAGTGGGTTCAGAGGACATGAAGAGAATGATGATTGACAATGGGTCTTCTGTCGATATTATATACGCCCATGCTTATCAGAGGATGCATTTAGATGGACGAAAGATGGAGGTCGGACAGGAGGCTCCTTTAAATAGCTTTAGCAATGATCCAGTCAAAGTTGCAGGTACTATCAAGCTACCAGTTATCTTCGGTACGGCTCCTCAACAGGTAGAAATAATGTGTAAATTCTATGTTGTGCATGTAGATAAACTATAACGCCATATTGGGTGAACCTACTTCATTGCTCTGCAAGTTGTGGCGTCAATTCCTCACTTCAAAATCAAGTTCCGACGACACATGGAGATGGGATTGGTGAGGATTTGGATCTGGCTAGGCGTTCTTTATCGAAATCTTGTGATTGCCGGGAGTAGGGGTTAGCAAGCGAAGCGGAACTATGGTGATAGAGATTGAGCCCTTTACTGAAATTAGTTCAGAGCCGTTGGTCATGCCAGCTGGAGAGACAGAAGAGTTTGAGCTGATTCTTGGCAAGAAGGATAAAACAGTGAAGATACGTTCGGGTCTGCCGGAACCTCTCCGGACGAACCTTATAGAACTTCTACGATGTTATGCAGATATCTTCGCATGGGAACCTAATGATATGCCTGGGGTGAGCTGAAAGATTGCAGAACATAAATTTGAAGTGGACCTTCAAAAAGCCGGTTGGCGAGAAAAGACGGATTTTTTGCACAGGCGACGGAAGATCATTGATGAAGAAATTACAAAGTTGTTGGCTGCAGATTTCATCTTCGAGATAGATTACCCGGAGTGGATGGCGAATGTGGTGCTAGTCCAGAAGCAGAATGAGAAATGGCCAGTTTGTATCAATTATACAGACTTAAATAAAGCTTGCCCGAAGGACTTTTATCCCCTACCTCATATTGATCAGCTCATCGATGCGACTTCGGGGTATGCATTACTTAGCTTTATGGATGCTTTTTCAGGTTATCACCAAATTTCTATGTGTAAAGAGGATATACCGAAGACGACATTCATTACACATCGTTCGGTGTATGCCTATAAGAAGATGACGTTTGGTTTGATAAACGCTGGAGCCACTTATCAGAGGATGATGAACTTCGTATTCCGAAAGCAGCTGGGGAGGAATAAGGAGGTATATGTCGATGACATGATAGTGAAGAGCATGATAGTGCAGAAGCACTTGGACGATTTAGAAGAATATTTTCAGACAGTCTGTCATCACAATTTGAGGCTAAATCCGACCAAGTGCACATTCGGTCTCGGTGCAGGTAAATTCTTAGGTTATCTAGTCAGTCAGAGAGGTATCGAAGTCAATCCAGAAAAAATCCAGGCTATTCTGAACATGAAGACTCCTCAATCATTTAAAGATATTCAACGGCTAATAGGGAGAATTGCAGCTTTGCGAAGATTCATGTCTAAATCGACAGAAAGGTGTTTGTCATTCCTTGATACGTTGAAAGGACCGAAGAATGCAAAGACGTTTCAGTGGACTTCGGAATGTGAAGACGCCTTCCAGGGAATAAAGACGTATTTGTCCTCGGCGCCTTTGTTGGTGAAGCCAGTCCCTGCTGAGCCATTATATTTGTATCTAGCAGCTAGTTCATTGGCAGTAGGAGCAGTTTTAGTGCGAGAGTTGGGGGTAAGCAACATCCGGTTTACTATGTAAGCCATGTCCTTAAGGATGCTGAAACAAGGTATCCGAATATTGAGAAATTTGTCTTTGCTTTGATGATAGCTAGACAAAAACTTAGGCAATATTTTCAAGGTCGGCTCTTGGTGGTTTATACAGATCAGCCTCTGAAGAAGGTTATGGGCAAGCCTGAAGTTTCGGGAAGACTTGCTGCTTGGACAATGGAATTGTCTCAATTTTTCATAGAATATCATCCCCGAACTGCTATATAAAGGTCAAGCCTTGGCCGATTTCATGGTGGAGTGTTCGTTTTCAGAAGATGATGATAGCGTGGGAGAAGCTGAAGGGTCTGACAGAGCCGTTGTAGTTCTTCAACAGAACCATAACTCGTGGACATTGTATGCGGATGGATCAGCTACTTCGGACATCAGTGGAGCAGGGATTATTTTGACAAGTCCGGAGGGATTCAAAGTGCAGCAGGTTATCAGATTTGGGTTCCGAGCAACAAACAACGAATCAGAGTATGAAGTGGTGCTAGCAGGAGTACGACTGGCGAAGAGTATTGAAGTTCAAAAGTTAATCATCTACAGTGACTCTTAGTTAGTCGTCAAGCAAATTTCAGGGAGTATGAAGCACGAGGACCAAAAATGATCAAGTACCTAGCAGAGCTGAAGGATCGACTTTAATATTTCTTGTCGTATGAATTTCAAGGTGTTGAGCGTAATGATAATTCTATTGTCGATGCGTTATCAAAGCTGGCTACTACAGATGCTAGTAATTTTGATGGATCAGTTTATTTGGAGATTCTGCAGCAACCTAGTATCCAACATGAATCAGTGATGTGTGTTGAGCGTTCTAACTGCTGGCTGACTCCATATCTGGAATATCTAGCAGATGGCATCCTTCCTTCGGATCAGATGCTAGCCAAGAAAGTTAAGTACAAGAGTGCTAACTTCGTTCTTATTGATGGGGATCTTTATCGAAGGGCTTTTTCGTCTCCATTGTTGAAATGTTTGGTTCCATCCGAAGCTGAATATGCTCTTCGAGAGATTCACGAAGGTATTTGTGGCGATCATATGGTTGCTAAGTCGTTAGCCTACAAAGTACTTCGGCAGGGATACTACTGGTCTACCATTTTTAAGGAGGCTACCGAGTACGTGAAGAAATGTCCAAAGTGTCAATTAAATAGTCCTATCCCACATCAGCCACCAGAAGAGTTATACTCGATTCTATCTCCTATACCCTTTGTTGTAGGTGGACCTTATGAATTTGTTAGGCCCCGAGTTGTAAACAAATTTCATGGATGAAAGGAGGTTCGGGTGGACTCGCTGACCATTCGATGGTAGCCTATCTGGTTGGTGGACCTTATGAATTTGTTAGGCCCCGAGTGGTAAACAAATTTCATGGACAAAAGGAGGTTCGGGTGGACTCGCTGACCATTCGATGGTAGCCTATCTGGTTGGAGGACCTTATGAATTTGTTAGGCCCCGAGTGGTAAACAAATTTCATGGACGAAAGGAGGTTCGGGTGGACTTGTTGACCATTCGATGGTAGCTTATTTGCTTGGTGTATCCTCAGAATTTGTTAGGCCTTGCGTGGTAAACAACTTCCAAATGATGTAAGGAGGTTCGACTGGATTAATCTTTTACAAGATCCGTCTCACACTTCGATAGCGATAAGTACTGCATTGCTTTCTTACCTTATTTTGTTTAAGTGTTGAGTTTGGATTGTGTTATTATTGATCTTAATTGTTATATGATTTACTTGCTCATTGACTAACAGTTTAAGTTAAGTTTAAAAGAAGCTTGTACATTTTTCAAGTTGATTGATACTGAATCATTGACAAGAAATAAATTACACATAAGTCATAAGGAACGAAGTTGATATTTCATTAATATTTAAATGTTTACACAAAAATATATAAATTTTTACAAGAATCCTAAGACTGGGAAGGAGTAATGTCATCTTCAGGTATCGCCTTCGCCATCTGAAGAGTCAAGAAGGGCTGGATCTACCTTGGCTGCGACTAGCTTTGCTTTGCCTCGGCAGATTTCATAACCTTCAGAATACATACGAACGATTTCTTCGTTCAGCTCGTTTGATTTCCGGTACTCTTCACAAACTTGTTTACAAAGTTCTTCGGTTAGAGGCGGACCTAGGTCTCGAAGAGCCCGAAGTTCCCGAAGTTCTTCTTCATGCTTTTAACGCCTCTTCAGATGACGTGATTATTTGGTCTCGAGCTTGTTGACTTGTTTGGCCAGGCTCAGGTTGGCTTGAACCAGATCTTCGTTCTTTGTCATAAGAATTTCATTCCTTTGAACTAGATCTACGTTCATATTGACAATTTCACGATGATTGGCCTTGGCAGTCTTCAGCTCTTCCTTAGTCTGAGCCAGATCTTTTCGAAGGCATTCATTATTGAACTGAGTGATGTTATGATCACTTCTTTCTTTTGCCAGAGCCGACTTCAGTATGGCATTTTCTTTTCTTGCGGCTTCCTCTTCGGCTTCAGCTTCTTTATATTTCGGACGTAAACGTCCAAAGATGGCGTTCGCCTGCATATGCTCAGTGTTAGCCAAACAAGTCTATACATGAGCAGAAGTATATATGGATAAACTATTAATAAATTACCTTTGCCTGGAATTTCATTCCTTCATCGATTAGATCCATGATTGAGCTGTTGCCAAATCGATGGTCATCGGTATCCCGGACGAAGGCATCATACAGTTGGAAGGGGAAGTTAGCATTGAATTCAGGCCATAAAGTGGGGGAGGCCATGGCTTCATTCCTGAATTCAGAAGAGGAGGGTTTCGAAGGAGAGTGTATGGGCTGTTCAGGAGGCGGTGGTGTTTCAGTATAAATATTTTCAGGTGAAGGGGATCGAGCGTAAACAGTTTCACGTGGTGGTGATTGAGCAGATGTTGAGTTTGGTTGAATATCAAATGGTTGTTTTCTTTTACAGGAAAGTGAAGGAATGGGCTCGACTTGCTCATCATCATCGGAAGCTTGGATCTCCACAGGGATTATTGGGGGAAGATCGGCTGTGGAGGAAGGCACCCGAAGATCATTGGCAGAAAGAGGAGTAATTTTGGTTCTTAGCTTCTTAACACGAAGGACTCGGGTCCGTTCGTCTAAGGGCATATCAAGTAAACTTCCTTTGGCAGGAGCAGGATCTGATTGTGTAGGGATGTGTGCAGATGAAGGGTCTGTTTCTGTGGGAATGGATTTGGGTTTCCGGATGGCTCTATTCTTTCGGCAAGGTTGAGTAGATACTTCAGGTGGAGTGGGATCGTCAGCTTGTGGATCAGTGGTTTGGGGTTCGTGATAGGTATTTCGATTAAATGGGGAGGGTCTCTTGTGTCGATGATTGCTTCAAGATTTTCCAAATAGAAAGTCTTCCGAATCTCTTACATCTGAAGATGTCGGCTTAATCAAAGACACTGCAAGGAGTATATAACAACAATTCAGAATCAATACTATCAAAGATTTCAAGAAATCATGCAAAAAGCGATTCGGGACTTACACTTTAAGGTAAATGACAACCATGCTTACTTGGTGAGAGTCAAGTAATTCCACTCCTCCTTCGGGAAGTTCTCAAAAGCTCTATCATTATCGTTTACCGTTCTTGACAAAAATCTGCAGAGCTTTTCTGAATGGTCGATTCAATGAAGAAGCGATTTACGGTCCTTGATGAAGAACCACCCTTTATGCCATCCTTTGTTGCTAGAGGGGGTGGAGACCAAAGAACGTCTCTCAAACTTCTCGCCTACCTTCGGTGATTGTTTGCTCAAAGCCTTAAATCCCTTTTCTCGGGACTGGCCGATTTTATAGACAGTGAAGAAGAAGTCGAGGGTGGGTTCAACGCCTACTTCGTGGCAGAAGGCGATGAAGGCAAGAATGTGGATATAGGAGTTCGGAACTAGTTGGGCAAACCCAACGCCAACGAACCCCAGCAGGGTAACTAAAAAAATGTAAAGAGGGAATCGAACCCCCTTCTCAAGCAGAGTCACCGGTATGGCCGTCCAACCTTCCAGACGCTGATATATTCGCTCGTTGGATACAGGAACCCTTACCAGGTGGGTATCAGGGATCTGGTAACGAGTCCGAATCTTGCGTAGTTCAATCTCGGTAACAGAGGAAGGAGTATTGGCATGGGGATAATGTTCTTTACTCTTGAAGAATTCAGAGGGGCTAGGAAGGGGTTTTGGAGGCAGAGACTTCTTACTCGGAGTGGTAGCTTTGGGGTTTGAGCTCGAAGCCTCTTTGGTAGGGCTTGGGTTAGGTGAAACGGAGGTAATAGGAGTCACGAGAAGGGGAGTACTTTGATCAGAATCTTGGGAAGCCATTGTTGGAGATTTGCAGAGAAGAGGATTCGAGAGAGAAGGAAAGAGCAAGAAGCGTCTGAAATTCAAATTGGCGAGTAAAAGCGTCAAATTTGGGAAAATCACTTTTATCTTTGGCGTTTCCATGAAGCTCGAGGTCGGCACATTTAATACTGACCATGATGGCAAATTTGAAGGGGTATTAACCGGGTTGGGCCTCTCAATTGGACTTCCGATTTTAATTCATATTATTATGTGAGATTTATTAGTTGGGCCTCGATGAGCTTCATTTTGGGCCTTTAATGATCTTATCATATTCTTTTTGTCATGGACCGAGGACCTTTATACTCTTTCATTAAGCGATCATTTAATAAAAAGATCGGGGCACAATATTGGGTCATGATACTTTGTGTAGTGGGCCGGACTGAATGGACTTATCTATTGGGTTTCATTAATCGGGTCTTAAAGATATTGGGCCTAGTCATTGGGCCGGGTCTAATGAGTAAGACCGAATATTGGGCTTTGTCGGCCGACGGTGGACAAAGGTGATGGGATTAGCAGGTAGACTACCTGTAGTGTGATAGTGTCGGCGGTCGATTTACTGAAAAGCGGAAAACTAGTATGTGAGGACCGATTACAAGACAAAGGAAGGTAACTGATATTTCTCGCTCTCAATATACTAGATATTATTTTCCTTCATTGTTAACCTTGTGATCACCTGTACTAACTCTCACGCCGGAGCTATCCCCCGACGGTCGAAGTCGTCAAGCTTTTGGTATTGTCGTGTTTACTGTGCAGGATTGAACGTGCCTTACATGATTGGGGCGCATGGAAAGGTCTTGGCGTTAACACCACCTATTAGTATCCACTATCTAATCATCTATATAACAGAAGAAGAAGCAAAGAGAGTAGGTAACACCCTAAAAGAAATAACATTGTCGAGACTCCTAAAGTAAAGCATCAACTTGCAATGGAAAACCTTATATGCAACTTGTCTAAAATCTCTAACGCAAAGAAGTATCGATAATACTCTCACTAAATGATAAATAAGGAATTAAGGATACAAGGCTCATAGACCAAATTCTCTGTATTATCAAGTAACTGAAATCTCCATCCATGAAACAGCAATGAAGCTCCATGCTCAAAGCTGCCGTGAGATCTTCCAAGATGGCTACAATTCTACTCAAGGATTGTGCTCATCTAAATAAGATAAATATTCAGCAGTTCAAATACTGGTGATGATATTATATAACCTGGCCTCCTGGGACAGCCAAGGATCACGGCACTATGAGGAAACTAAGTGGAACCTACCCCAGCGATTTACCATCCATTAATCTTGCATGCATTATATGACAACTTTAAACTCTAGAAACCAATTCACCATAAAAACAAAACTACATTTTGACACATGAATACAATAATGCACTGTTCAATAACTGACAAAAAGCTATAAGATGGGACAAATACTGTTTTTGGCGCAATAGACAACACTGCCTTAGATGCAATTTTTAGACTTGCTATGCAAATCCTTTTTCCATCAGTTAACAATATCTAATGCCAAGTATTCTGTTGTTACAACTCAAGATATAGTCTTGTTACAACCTGATTAACTGATGGATTATGCTTCCATCTACCTTATTAAACTAATCTTATATAGCTATAAGTGCACTGGGCTAATGATTAATTAGTGATTACATTTTGCCAAGCATCAGAAAGTGTTGTTTAATTAGTTCCCTACCTGTAATTTGATCCAGTTCCCATGTTCTGAGCCCCTAAATAGTTAATTCAATTACAAATTAGAAAATCATAACATTTCAGTGTGGTAACCAATTTATGAAGAGAAACTAGTTACATTACAAGGCATAAGCAGCAAACTTCAACTTGCAAACATAATTACTACATAATAAAAACACATGCCAAGTGTCAATACAAATAAACTACTCTTCATATCTATAATTCCGGTTTCTGTTCTAGATTAACTAAAATTTCTCTATAAATAAAAGAGAAAAAAAACAATCAATTGAGAAACATACCTGCTATCAACAATAGCATCAAAAGTGAAAGAAATCAAATAGCAATATTTGTTCTTCTCATCCACTTCAAACCTTATACTATCCTGGTGAACATTCACATAATTGTTTATCTTCTTGGGATGATCCACGTACACCGGAGGGCGAAAAGGGACGCGCCTAGTATTTGGGTGAGAGAAATGTGGAGGATGATGGAAATAGAACTGACCCATCTAATAGCATTATTTTGAACATTGAAGAAATTGGGATTAGAGGGGGAGAAAATAGGAGACGGTGGCGAAGGATAAGGCGCGTTGGCCGCAAAGGCAAAGCTTGGTGGTGGTGGTGGCACCGGCGCCGGTGATGATGATGATCTCCACGATACCATTTCTTTAAGTGAATAATACTAAAAAAATAATAATACATTGAACTTAATTTACATACAAAGAAGTTTACTTTGAGTCGTGACCTTGAATACATTTCTTATAATACTTGAATGCAATCTAACTAGTTAACCATTAACTCGTACATGATACACACTTATCGATCGACTTTCCCTTTTCCTTTGTTAGGTACATTGAGCCTTGAGTTGCTTCATCACCTTCAAATACATTCCTTATAATGCTTGAAAACATTTAATTTAAGCGAGGATGAGCATTTGAGTGCCAATGATAATGAGCAATATATATATATAAATTTGAAAGAATATAAGTATTCTCTTTACATAACATACTCTACAATGAATCGAAAGTTGTGAAGTAATCATCTTGATAAAAAATTCACATAACAAATCTCTTCCAAATTATTTAAATTTGGCTCTGGCTCTACCATGAATAGGGTTTAAGAATCATCTATGAACATTCTTTTCATTTTTGAAAAGGTTTGGCGAGAAATCCATCCATAATGCGCTTTCACAGCTTCTACAGACGCGGAGGGTGATCGACCCAGTTGTACCTGTATTGATCGATACTACATAGCTTGAGCGAAATTCGCCGCTCACTTCTATCGCCTTGGCGCAAAAATCTTCCGTATAGGGATGTTCATACATACACGGTTCGAAGCAGAAGGTTTTAATCTTGCTTTCGACAATAATATGTAATTGACATATATATATATACGGGTAATTGTGAGGTATATCAACATGTGAATAAATGCCATGGTTATCAGTGGGGACACTTTATATACCATTTAGAAATCAACTTAACGAGAATATATATTTGAGCTAACATGTTGATAATCAAAGCGTCATAATCATGCGGGAATAGAATAATTACGAAACTTCTTTTCGTGTCCATTGCATAAAGAAAATGCAAAGGTAGGATCTTTTTGATTATTTGATTACAAATCTCGACTTAGGTTTTATCTCTTTATCACTGACTATCGATAATCGGATCATTCGTTCGATTAGAACGATATATCTTAACACGTAGTCTTTATACATTACGATTGATTACGTAGTCCAATCACATAATCACGGTGATCGTACTTTTAGTTCTATACATACTTGAAATATTTTTATACATTTTTCAAATATCTCATCCATCTTTCTTACGGTAGCCTTTTCTTTTCTATTATAGATTCGACATTTTGTCGGCGTCTGCAAAATGACTTTATCGGGTAAATCTTGAGTCTAAGACTCTTATTTTATACCTCGACATCTGTAAATATCGAGACATCTTAATTTTTAATCATTTTGAAATTTCGAGAAATTGAAAAATTTAAAATAATTCAAATCTGTCACTAAAGGGCTATAGTGATATAAGCTATTCTTATAGGTGTTCTTCTTTCAAATTTAGAACTTCATAATCGGTTCTCAAAATTAAATTTAGTTTGGTAAATTTATAACTTTCGATTATCGGAATCATAATTAAATGATTTAAACATTAAACAATTCCATTATCATTAATAGTTTAATTAATACTAAACTATTAATGAAACCATTCTGAAAATATAAAAGTTATTTATAATAACTCAAACTATTTTTAAAACATTTATATTACCCTTAAATGATTTTTAAAACAATAAAAATCATTTTAAATAATTACCATTAATATTTAAATATTAATGTACTATTTATCAAATATTAAAAGTCATTAATTATAACTTAAAATATTTTTAAATCCTTAATATCCTCTTTAAATGGTTTTTAAATAAGTAAAACCATTTTTAAACTATTTATTTAATAATAATTATTAAATAAACTAAATATCATTAATATTATCTTAATATCATTAATATTTAATTATTAATGAAATTATCATTTAAATATTAAAAGTTATATTTTATAACTTAAAATATTTTTAAATACCTTATTTTCATTTAAAATGATTTTTATAATATTAAAATCATTTTTAAACTAAATTATTTAATATAATCATTAAATAACTTTAATATCATTAATAATAATTAATTAATGAAATTCATCACAAAATATTAAAAGTCATCACAAATAACTCATTTACATAATCAATTTAAGCGAAATAAACATAGTAAACTAACTAGTTTATTAACAACACTAACTAAACTTCAAAAATTCAAACTTTAACTAACAATTAAAAATAATAACATTACAAAAATTAAATAAAAAACATGGGAAATCTGAATTCCACAATTGAATCTGCACTTCCAGCAAAATTTAACTAAGGAGATCTTTATAAAAAGTTCTCCCACAACAAAACCTTTCAAAAAAAAAATTGGAGGCCTTATTGTTGGTGAATGAAACAAAAAGCCAAGCCCTTTATTTATAGGTTTAGAAAATGGTGAAGTTCCGAAACTTAGTCGATGTGGGACTTGGTTTATACTATTTTTTCAATAGCTCACTTTGCGATTTTCTAACGCATTGCTCATAACTCGATTAATCGATTTTTGGATATGTTATACATGGTATGTAAGACTATTTTTAAAAAATCTGAATTACCCAATTCGGGTTCATTAGGTAGCCCAAGCGGTCGTCAAAAGTGGGCGTTCATATGAGTTTTCAATCTCGTTTCAGCTTTACCCTCTTTAGCTAAAACAGTCATAACTCTTTCATTTTAAAACATTTTTGGCGATTCT
The DNA here is from genome assembly GCA_020205605.1 of Panax ginseng. Taxonomy (NCBI): domain Eukaryota; kingdom Viridiplantae; phylum Streptophyta; class Magnoliopsida; order Apiales; family Araliaceae; genus Panax; species Panax ginseng. The sequence continues at coordinate 122,319,606 of CM035134.1, forward strand.
TGAGCCCCATGAAGCTAACCACTGGGGCTACAACTTTTATTCTTTGACCATTTCCAAATTCGAACACATCAGCCCAGAAATTCCGTTCAAATGGACTGCACCGCACTTGTTGGGAAGTTTTGACACTACTACTTTGAAATGTCATAACTCTCTCCTCCGATGTCGGTTTAGTCCGTTTGAGTCTATGAAAAACTTATTCGGTGTACTATAACATACCAAAAGCCCAGAAGGTTTTGAAAACATTAACTGATCGAAGCGAGTGTCCCGAATAGCACATCACATCCATTGACTTTGACTTTCGGTTTGACACATTTCCTTCCGATCATAGTAATTCCCTCATCAGGGGTGAATGAGGTCATTCAAAACCTATGGCTTCCTAACTCGATGCACTACAACATATCAAAAGTCCAGACCTTTTAAAGCACAAAAAGTGGGCGAGAATGCCCCCATTACTTTGCCCCAAAAAATAGTTTATCATGATCGATTGACCGTGTTTGACCATCTATAACTTCTAATCTATACATGATATGGACTTGATTCTTTTTGATTAAAGACCACATATCGGGCTACACATAACAACTTTTGAAGAACAAAACTCATGATCGAGCAAAGAGTTATGGCCTCGACATTTGGTGAAAAAAAATAGCGAATTCGGTTTTTCAACTTGCTTAAATCTTCAAATTCGTGCACTTTGATGTTATGGGTCTTTGATTTATCAACCCATATCATCAATTAACATTCTATTACACAACTTTAAACAATCAATTGTATCAAATAACATCGAATCAAAAGATTTCTAGGTTTAGTGTTCTTATACCCTTTTTGCCAAAAATTCTTGATTCTTGCTTACGATTTGTTATGGGTGATGGTTGGGCTTTGTTTAAGAGTGTATGGGCAATCTTGTACAAGGCAATTAAATGTAATATTTCATCACTAGATTTAATTCTTATAATTTACCAATTAACTTCTATCCTTTGGTAAATTAAAACACTTATCTGATAACATCGAAATTAAAACGGTAATTAAAATTAGGGTTTTAATTGACCATTAGTGGTTCTTTAATTATTACGTGTGTATATTCTTAACACGATTCGTTACGGTTTCTAATTTCAATAGGTTAGGGTTATAATAATTAGGGTTTGTCTAATTATCGATGTCTGATGATTAGGGTTTCTTACAATTGCAGATATTCTTATTCACGATAACTTCGTATATACGATCACTACTTCGAAATACCCCATAAGCGGGTTTAATAATTGGGGTTTTCTGTGCGGTAATATGTTATGACCTAATTGGGTCGTCGTTTTTCGATATTATATCATCGCACATACCGATTACATAATTATAGTCTTTGTAAAATAATATAATATTATTATTCTCATCTCTTGATCTGATCGATCCGGGGTTTGGATCTCGTATACGACTTATTCTTCGTACACAACATGATAATCGAGTTAAAATAATTAACTTAAATATTACGAACAATTCATATAATAAAATATTTATTATATAAATCTAATTATCACTTCATATATTATTTCGATCATGTTTTCATGGAAAATAATTAATAAAAATATTTAAAACTGAGAAATTTATTACCGTATAATTTGTGGTAATTAATAATTCCAAAATTATTTCTAATTTTTCAAGTAATAAATGTATTAGCATTTATCGTTCACTTTACTTGACACTTAGTCTCGTCGTTAAAAAAAAAAATTTTTATCATAAAATTTCTTATTTATTATATATAGAAAATCTCGGGTTATTACATTCACCTCTCCTTATAAGGATTTAGTCCCCGGAATCATAGCTTTAAAAACTTCATATCACGAGGAAGGTACATAGCATATAATCATTGTCGTAGATCTCGATCATACTTGATCGAGCAGATCTTTAATTATTCATCGTAACAACATCTGTCAGATTAAGCGAAATATAAGATATATAAGTTATTGAAATAGCACTTTTTGGAGTTACATTTCCATTTTATGCCGTATCTATCCAAAGTCGTATTTGTAAACCCTCGGAGTTGCTTTCGTTGGAGTTCTTGGTTGAGTTTAGTCTGAAATTGCTAACGTCCTTGCTTCTCCCAGTAGTTTCGTTCCTGCCTCCATTCCCCTCTGTGGGCAGTTCCTTACCTTTATGCTCGGTCGATCCACATATAAAACATCCTTTGATCATCCTTGAGTTGAGGCGGTTGGGAGAGATATGACCCTCTTGCACACTTAGCATACAAACTTGCCCTTGAGACACTCATGAGTGATTCTTCCATGATTCTTGCCTTTGCACTACTAACTTCTTTATACCTGACTGCTTTACTTGCATTTTCTCGGAAAAATTCCTCATTCTTTTCTCACCCCTATTCCCACTACTACTTTCTATCTTTATTGTTCCTTACGACTTGCTTTTATTCTTCTTCTCCTTATGGTAGAGGCTCGTGGCCTCACTTCCTGTTCAATGATGATAGCCTTCTCCATGAGTCTTTGCCAAAAGTATTGATTTGCGATCTTGACACCTTATTGTAGAGAGCGGGGTTTTAAGCCCGGCTCAAATCTCCTTGCCTTCAGCAGCCTCTGTATCCACTTGATGTGGAAGCAAACCCTACTTGACTCATTAAATTTTGCGGCATACTCATGACGATCGTATTATCTGCTTTAACTCGGGAATCTCACCTCCATTCTAGGTTGCATCTTAACGGAGAGATAGTTTTGAAAAATAAATCCTTAAACCTATCCGAGTAATTTCTTCTTTTTCTTCTTAGAGTCTTATTTGCCTCCCACAAAAGTTAGCTTCCCTTTCATCATATAAGTGGCAGCGGTCTTTTGCCCCTCATCTACTTTAGCGATTCTGAGCGCCTTCTCTATCTCGTTCACCCAATGCAGAAGCCTACATAGGGTCGGTGATCCTCTGAATTACGGTGGTCCTACTGGCTTTGAAGTCTTTGAATTTTGCCAGCGATTATGCATTTGGTTCCCTAATTTGGTATTCCACGATCATGCTTTGAGCTACCATGTTTGCAAAATTTTGCATCGATTCTGTTTGTCGTTCTCGGCATTAGTAGATTCTTCTACCCTTTGGTTTTGAGTTTGGCGTCTTGGTGGCATTATCTGGTTAAATAAAACCATAAATTATACCCTTACATTTTAAACCTTATTGCATAAGATTAATGTATTAAACTTCGTTTCATTTCTCAAACTTAGATTCATATTCATTTATCGAATATTTACGACACATCTGCTTTAATCAGCGACTATCCCTTTGTGACTACGAAAGTGGATTTAAAATCTTGACCAACATAAAAGTTGAAAATAGTTCATTACTTATCACACATTACATAAACCACAACATAACCCATATCTACTTATTTACAAACCTTTTCTCGGACATTCATTCGCTCGATGTCCTTCCGTTTCCACAATTAAAACATCCACCTTGCTTATAGTTGGGGCAGCGGGGAGAGGTATGTCCTCACGGCCACAAATATAACATATCTTTTCCCTTTCTTCTTATCGGGTTTTCTAAGTCGGGATCTTTACCTTTCTTTTTTCCACACTCTCGGAGTTGCACACGAGGTGTTGCTTGAGGCTCCCATCTGGTCGATTCGGATTTTGAGCTTATCTGCTTTCTTCCATTGTTCTGCTAGCAATGCTTGGCCTTGTTGGATATTAAGCAACGTCTCGATCTCCTGACCTTCGGCGTAGAAACCTTGTTCTCCGGATCCTGTATCTCGTTGATGCTTGGCGACTTGACTTTAGTGTACGAATCCTTATCATCAAATCCACCATTTACGGATCGATCTTTCGTTTTCCACTATAGCCACCTCGTCGATTTGGGTTCTGGTGAGCTTCTATTTCATTTGTTGGCCTTGATATTAGCTCGGGGTATAGATCGATCCTTCTTATTCACATATCTTTCTCACGGACATCTACATACATAAGTTACCACTGATTAACATATAGTATATATACCACGACAATCGAGAGTTCTATATATCTTATTTTGATTGATGATAAATTTATTGATTCTCGTGACTTTATATCTCTGTAGAAAGCGACTCCATCCTCTGCGTCGAATCGCGTGAAGGTGATGACTAAAGCACAGTCTAAAAGGTATGTATCTGGTGTCTTTGGCTTCTATTTCAACCTTATTTGTCTTATCTGAATATCTCCCTCTGCTCGACCTCCCTCATAACTTTCATTAACTTGCTATACGTCTTCTGACATTCACACATATCATCACATCTTTACTTGATACACCTCTCACGAGAGTAAAAGTTTTCAAATTGTCTTTGAGGGGTCGTATAGACCATGAACACATAGTTTTAACGGTATTCATCTGCAAAACATTACAGTATGTTTCTGATCACAAAGAAGGTAAACTACCATTAATAGTACTTTAGGTGATTAACTATTGTACCCCTAAATAAATGCATAGCGTATTAATCATACCTAGCGAATATTTACGCTATTAGATTGGATTATTTTATCCAAACAACATCGTTCACCTCGGTCTTATCATAGGATTCGCGCAAAACAATTTGGTTAGGAAATTTCTTCGATGAACACTTAGAGTTTTCATAAACATTAGTCTGGTGATTGAATAGCATAGACTCATATCAATAATTGATTGATGAATTATTTAGATGTAGCCAAACCAGTTGGCAAATTAAACTTTTGAAAACATTTTTGAGAATGGCGTCGTGATGATCGTCTTTGTATTAACAATCCGTTGAGGATCTGAGTCATTGTATGACTTTGTCATAACACATCATCTGATAGTGGAGCAGCGACTTGGTCAAATTCACACTAAGTATTCTGTATTTACAACTCCATCACATTTTATCATCTCTACTTTTTGGTTACGTGGTACATGGTGATAATTAAAAACAATTTTGATATTTCAAATCATTTGCGTCTAAGCCAGAAATAAGTAGCATAAATAGTACTTTAATAGTTTCAAAAATGATTACGAGTCTACATTTTTGTTTCAAAAAAGCACGTAGTGCGTATTTAGCTTGATGTCAAAAATTTTGAAGTTTAGCATAGCTAGGAGTTTAGGAAAACCTAACACCTTCACTAAAATCATTTACTTAACAATCTATCATTCACTGTAATCCATAACACTCCATTCACACAAAACTATACCCAGTTCATCAAACCACACTTATGAGTTCATAAATTGCCACAATCGTATGAGTTTAAGAACTTATCCTAGTCGGACCTTTGGCGTCCATTATTTGAGGGTTCATAAACATTTCATATAATTATGAGTCGAGAATGTCTCATAGGTATGAGTTTTAAGAACTCGAACTTAATCTTATATTCTCTATCTCATGACTATCTACTGTTATACACACGAATGGAGTCATCCTCTTAATGTGCATATAACAAATAGCGCGACCACAGACATTTCAATGATTATCGATTGCGAAACTAAGTGGTTTTTACACGAAGTACAATTCGGCTCCCATACGAAGAATCATCTGACTCATTTTGAGCATGGGTCCTCGATTGAATCCCCATCTAACACTAACCCCATTCTCCATACGAATTTATTCGTATTTATAATTCTCTTACGGATCATACCCGATTGATAGTCTGATTCATACTGCGGCAATCTTCTTGTAAACTTTCAATCATCAGTTGATTCCTTACATTTGTCGTAGCCTTATCGGATCGGGGTGATCTCAGCCCGTATATATTACGATTTAGTTCTATATCTTGATCGTTTTATTTCACGATCTCTCATAGCTGCACTTTCGGTCTTTTAGACTCGATCTATCCCCCCTCTTTGTTTAACTTTATAATCGAGTTAGGGAACTACTGTGTCTTTACACTCATAGAGATTCATCTTTGAATCTTATCGACCAACTAACTCTAGATGAGTTAATACTTATCTAATCATTGCGGTTATTAGTCTCGGTATTTCTACTAAAGCTTCATAACCAGCGACTTTGATACCAACTTTGTGGCGACCCCAAATCCGGTACTTGAAACCGAACTTCGGTTCTCCACGATACCATTTCTTTAAAATTTGAATAATACTAAAATAATAATACATTCGAACTTAATTTACATACATCAAAGTTTACTTCCCAGTCGTGACCTTGAATACATTCCTTATAATACTTGAATAGATATGCAATCTGACTATAACCATTAACTTCATGATACACACTTATTCGATCGACTTTCCTTTTCCTTTGTTAGGTACTGAGCCTTGGTTCTTCATCATATGAAAACATTTAATTTAAGCGAGGATGAGCATTTTGAGTGCCCTTGACAAGTAATAGCAATTATATATATAAAATTTGAAAGAATATAAGTATTCTCTTTACATAACACTACTACACAATGAATCGAAAGTTGTGAAAGTAATCATCTTGATAAAAATTCACATAACAAATCTCTTCCAAATTATTTAAATTTGGCTCAGCTCTACCATGAATAGGGTTTAAGAATCATCTATGAACATTCTTTTCATTTTGAAAAGGTTTGGCGAAATCCATCCATAAAATAGCTACAAAGCTTACAGACGCGGGGGTGATCGGCCAGTTGTACCTGTATTGATCGATACTACATAGCTTGAGCGAAATTTCGCCGCTCACTCTATCGCCTTGGCGCAAAAATCTTCCATATAGGGATGTTCATACATGCACAGTTCGAAACAGAAGGTTTTAATCTTCTTTCGACAATAATATGTAATTGACATATATGTATACGGGTAATTGTGAGGTATATCAACATGTGAATAAATGCCATGGTTATCAGTGGGGACACTTGTATAACCATTTAGAAATCAACTTAACGAGAATATATATACGGCTAACATGTTGATAATCAAAGCGTACATAATACATGCGGGAATAGAATAATTACGAAACTTCTTACTCGTGTCCATTGCATAAAGAAAATGCAAAGGTAGGATATCTTTTGATTCGGCGATTACAAATCTCGACTTAGGTTTTATCTCTTTATCTGACTATCGATAATCGGATCATTCGTTCGATTAGAACGATATATCTTAACACGTAATCTTGCTGTCTATTACGATTGATACGTAGTCTAATCACATAATCACGGTGATCGTACTTTTAGTTCTATACATACTTGAAATATTTTTATACATTTTTCAAATATCTCATCCATGCTCTTTACGGTAGCCTTTTTTTTTTCTATTATAGAATTACGACATTTTGTGGCGTCACAAATGACTTTATCGGGTAAATCTTGAGTCTAAGACTCTTATTTTATACCTCGACATCTGTAAATATCGGACATCTTAATTTTTAATCATTTTGAAATTTCGAAATTGAAAAATTTAAAATAATTCAAATCATCATCACTAAAGGGCTATAGTGATATAATTTATTACTATAGGTGTTCTTCTTCAAATTTAGAACTTCATAATCGGTTCTCGAAATCGACTAGTTTGGTAAATTTATAACTTTCGATTATCGGAATCATAATTAAATGATTTAAACATTAAACAATTCCATTATCATTAATAGTTTAATTAATACTAAACTATTAATGAAACCATTCTGAAAATATAAAAGTTATTTATAATAACTTTCAAACTATTTTTAAAACATTTATATTACCCTTAAATGATTTTTAAAACAATAAAAATCATTTTTAAATAATTACCATTAATATTTAAATATTAATGTACTATTTATCAAATATTAAAAGTCATTAATTATAACTTAAAATATTTTTAAATCCTTAATATCCTCTTTAAATGGTTTTAAATAAGTAAAACCATTTTAAACTATTATTTAATAATAATTATTAAATAAACTAAATATCATTAATATTATCTTAATATCATTAATATTTAATTATTAATGAAATTATCATTTAAATATTAAAAGTTATATTTTATAACTTAAAATATTTTTAAATACCTTATTTTCATTTAAAATGATTTTTATAATATTAAAATCATTTTTAAACTAAATTATTTAATATAATCATTAAATAACTTTAATATCATTAATAATAATTAATTAATGAAATTCATCACAAAATATTAAAAGTCATCACAAATAACTCATTTACATAACCAATTCTAAGCCAAAATAAACATAGTAAACTAACTAGTTTATTAACAACACTAACTAAACTTCAAAAATTCAAACTTTAACTAACAATTAAAAATAATAACATTTACAAAAATTAAATAAAAACATACTAAAAAATCTGAATTCCACAATTTGAATCGCTGACTTGCAGCAAAATTTAACTAAGGAGATCTTTATAAAAGTTCTCCCACAACAAAACCTTTCTCAAAAAAAATTGGAGGCCTTATTGTTGGTGAATGAAACAAAGGCCAAGCCCCTATTTATAGGTTTAGAAAATGGTGAAGTTCTAAAATTTAGTCGATGTGGGACTTGGTTTATACTAATTTTCAATAGCTCACTTTGCGATTTTCTAACGCATTGCTCATAACTCAGATTAATCTGATTTTTGGATATGTTATACATGGTATGTAAGACTATTTTTAAAAATCTGAATTACCCAATTCGGGTTCATTAGGTAGCCCAAACGGTCGTCAAAAGTGGGCGTTCATATGATTTTCAATCTCGTTTCAGCTTTTTACCTCTTTCGCTAAAGCAGTCATAACTCTTTCATTTTAAAACATTTTTGGCGATTTCTTGAGCCCATGAAGCTAACCACTGGGGCTACAACTTTTATTCTTTGACCATTTCCAAATTCCGAACACATCAGCCAGAAATTCCGTTCAAATGGACTGCACCGCACTTGTTGGGAAGTTTTGACACTACTACTTTGAAATGTCATAACTCTCTCCTCGATATCAGTTTAGTCCGTTTGAGTCTATGGAAAACTTATTCGGTGTACTATAACATACCAAAAGCCCAGAAGGTTTGAAAACATTAACTGATCGAAGCGAGTGTCCCGAATAGCACATCCATTCTTGACTTTCGGTTTGACATTTGACACATTTCCTTCCGATCAAGTAATTCCCTCATCAGAAATTGGAATGAGGTCATTCAAAACCTATGGCTTCCTAACTCGATGCACTACAACATATCAAAAGTCCAGACCTTTTAAAGCACAAAAAGTGGGCGAGAATGCCCCCATTCTGATTTGCCCAAAAATAGTTTATCATGATCGATTGACCGTGTTTGACCATCATAACTTCTAATCTATACATGATATGGACTTGATTCTTTTTGCAGATTAAAGACCACATATCGGGCTACACATAACAACTTTTGAAGAACAAAACTCATGATCGAGCAAAGAGTTATGGCCTCGACATTTGGTGAAAAAATAACGAAATTCGGTTTTTCGACTTGCTTAAATCTTCAAATTCGTGCACTTTGATGTTATGGGTCTTTGATTTATCAACCCATATCATCAATTAACATTCTATTACACAACTTTAAACAATCAATTGTATCAAATAACATCGAATCAAAAGTTTCTAGGTTTAGTGTTCTTATACCCTTTTTGCAAAAAAATTCTTGATTCTTGCTTACGATTTGTTATGGGTGATGGTTGGGCTTTGTTTAAGAGTGTATGGGCAATCTTGTACAAAGCAATTAAATGTAATATTTCATCACTAGATTTAATTCTTATAATTTACCAATTAACTTCTATCCTTTGGTAAATTAAAACACTTATCTGATAACATCGAAATTAAAAACATTAATTAAAATTTAAAATTAGGGTTTCTAATTGACCATTAGTGGTTCTTTAATTATATCATGTATATTCTTAACACGAGTCGTTCACGGTTTCTAATTTCAATAGGTTAGGGTTATAATAATTAGGGTTTGTCTAATTATCGATGTGTAAATGATAATTAGGGTTTCTTACAATTTGCAGATATTCTTATTCACGATAACCGTATATACGATCACTACTCGAAATACCCCATAGCGGAGTTTAATAATTAGGGGTTTCACATGACGCGGTAATATGTTATGACCTAATTGGTAGTCGTTTGCTCGATATTATCATCATCGCATATACCGAGTACATAATTATAGTCTTTGTAAAAAAATAATATAATATAATATTATTATTCTCATCTCTTGATCCTGATCCCGATCGGGGTTTGGATCTCGTATATACTTATTCTTCCATTACTGACATCGATAATCAAGTTAAAATAATTAACTTAAATATTACGAACAATTCATATAATAAAATATTTATTATATAAATCTAATTATCACTTCATATATTATTTCGATCATGTTTTCATGGAAAATAATTAATAAAAATATTTAAACTACGAAATTTATTACCGTATAATTTGTGGTAATTAATAATTCCAAAATTATTTCTAATTTTTCAAGTAATAAATGTATTCGCATTTATCGTTCACTTTACTTGACACTTAGTCTCGTCGTTAAAAAAAAAAAAATTTATCATAAAATTTCTTATTTATTTTATATAGAAAATCTCGGGTTATTACATTCACCCTCCCTTATAAGGATTAGTCCCGGAATCATAGCTTTAAAAACTTCGTATGCGAGAAGGTACATAGCATATAATCATTTGTCGTAGATCTCGATCATACTTGATCGAGCAGATCTTTAATTATTCATCGTAACAACATACATCAGATTAAGCGAAATATAAGATATATAAGTTATTGAATAGCTTTTTGGAGTTACATTTCCATTTGCCATAGTATCTGGGCCGTCGTGTTGTAAACCCTCGGAGTTGCTTTCGTTGGAGTTCTTGGTTGAGTTTAGTCTGAAATTGCTAACGTCCTTTGCTTCTCCCGTGGTAGTTCGTTCCTGCCTCCATTCCCCTCGTGGGCGAGTTCCTTACCTTATGCTCGGTCGATCCACATATAAAACATCCTTGATCATCCTTGAGTTAGAGGCGGTTGGGAGAGATATGACCCTCTTGCCGCACTTGTAGCATACAAACTTGCCCTTGAGACACTTTCGCATGAGTGATTCTTCCATGATTCTTGCCTTTGCTTTCTTTGCTTCTTTATACTGACTGCTTTACTTGCATTTTCTCGGAAAAATTCCTCATTCTTTTCTCACCCCTATTCCCCTACTACTTTCTATCTTTATTGTTCCTTCGACTTGCTTTTTTCTTCTTCTTCTCCTTATGGTAGAGGCTCGTGGCCTCACTTCCTGTTCAATGATGATAGCCTTCTCCATGAGTCTTTGCAAAAGTATTGATTGATTTGATCTTGACACCTTATTATAGAGCCGGGGTTTTAAGCCCGGCTCAAATCTCCTTGCCTTCACAGCCTCTGTATCCACTTGATGTGGAGCAAACCTAGCTTGACTCATTAAATTTTGCGGCATACTCACTTGTGGTCGTATTATCTGCTTTAACTCGGGAATCTCACCTCCATTCTAGGCTGCATCTTAACGGAGAGATAGTTTTGAAAAATAAATCCTTAAACTATCCCAAGTAATTTCTTCTTTTCTTTGAGTCTTATTTGCCTCCCACCAAAAGTTAGCTTCCCCTTTCATCGTATAAGTGGCAAAAGCGGTCTTTTGCCCCTCATCTACTTTAGCGATTCTGAGCGCCTTCTCTATCTCGTTCACTTTGATGCGGCTTACATAGGGTCGGTGATCCTCTCAGAATACGGTGGTCCTGACTTTGAAGTCTTTGAAATTTGCCCAGCGATTATGCATTTGGTTCCTGCATTTGGTATTCCACGATCATGCTTTGAGCTACCATGTTTGCAAAATTTTGCATCGATTAAATTTGTCGTTCTCGGCATTAGTAGATTCTTCTACCCTTTGGTTTTGAGTTTGGCGTCTTGGTGGCATTATCGGTTAAATAAAACCATAAATTATACCCTTACATTTTAAACCTTATTGCATAAGATTAATGTATTAAACTTCGTTTCATTTCTCAAACTTAGATTCATATTCATTTATCGAATATTTACGGCACATCTGCTTTAATCAGCGGCTATCCCTTTGTGACTACGAAAGTGGGATTTAAAATCTTGATTGACATAAAAGTTGAAAATAGTTCATTACTTATCACACACATTACATAAACACAACATAACCCATCTCTACTTATTTACAAACCTTTTTTCCGGACATTCATTCGCTCGATGTCCTTCCGTTCCACAATTAAAACATCCACCTTGCTTATAGTTGGGGCAGCGGGGAGAGGTATGTCCCTCACGACCACAAATATAACATATCTTTTCCCTTTCTTCTTATCGGGTTTTCTAAGTCGGGATCTTTACCTTTCTTTTCCCTTACCTCTCGGAGTTGCTGCGAGGTGTTGCTTGAGGCTCCCATCACAGTCGATTCGGATTTTGAGCTTATCCTGCTCTTCCATTGTTCTTATGATGCTTGGCCTTGTTGGATATTAAGCAACGTCTCGATCTCCTGACCTTTTCGGTAGAAACCTTGTTCTCCGGATCCTGTATCTCGTTGATGCTTGGCGACTTGACTTTAGTGTACGAATCACTTATCATCGAATCCACCATTTACGGATCGATCTTTCGTTTTCCACTATAGCCACCTAAATCGATTTGGGTTCTGGTGAGCTTATTTAATTTGTTGGCCTTGATATTAGCTCGGGGTATAGATCGATCCTTCTTATTCACATATCTTTCTCACGGACATCTACATACATAAGTTACCACGATTAACATATAGTATATATACCACGACAATCGAGAGTTCTATATATCTTATTTTGATTGATGATAAATTTATTCAATTCTCATTGACACCTATCTCTGTAGAAAGCGACTCCATCCTCTGCATCGAATCGCATGAAGGTGATGACTAAAGCACAGTCTAAGGTATATATCTGGTGTCTTTGGCTTCTATTTCAACCTTATTTGTCTTATCTGAATATCTCCCTCTGCTCGACCTCCCTCATGCTTCATTAACTTTCTATCATGTCTTCTGACATTCACACATATCATCACATCTTTACTTGATACACCTCTCTCTGAGAGTAAAAGTTTTCAAATTGTCTTTGAGGGTCGTATAGACCATGAACACATAGTTTTAGCGGTATTAAATACATAAAACATTACTGGTATATTTCTGATCACAAAGAAGGTAAACTACCATTAATAGTACTTTAGGTGATTTAGCTTTATTGTACCCTAAATAAATGCATAGCGTATTAATCATGTACTAGCGAATATTTACGCTATTAGATTGGATTATTTTATCCAAACAACATCGTTCACCTCGGTCTTATCATAGGATTCGCACCAAAACAATTTGGTTTGGGAAATTTCTTCGATGAACACTTAGAGTTTTCATAAACATTAGTCTGGTGATTTGAATAGCATAGACTCATATCAATAATTGATTGATGAATTATTTAGATGTAGCCAAACCAGATTGGCAAATTAAACTTTTGAAAACATTTTTTGAGAATGGCGTCGTGATCTTGCGTCTTTGTATTAACAATCAGTTGAGGATCTTAGTCATTGTATGACTTTGTCATAACACATCATCTGATAGTGGAGCAGCGACTTGGTCAAATTCACACTAAGTATTCTGTATATTACAACTCCATCACATTTTTATCATCTACTTTTGAGGTTCATGGTACATGGTGATAATTAAAAACAATTTTGATATTTCAAATCATTTGCGTCTGGCCAGAAATAAGTAGCATAAATAGTACTTTAAGCCGTTTCAAAAATGATTACGAGTCTACATTTTTTGTTTTCAAAAGCACGTAGTGCGTATTTAGCTTGATGTCAAAAATTTTGAAGTTTAGCATAGCTAGGAGTTTAGGAAAACCTAACACCTTCACTAAAAATCATTTACTTAACAATCTATACATTCTGTAATCCATAACACTCCATTCACACAAAACTATACCCGAGTTCATCAAACCACACTTATGAGTTCATAAATTGCCACAATCATATGAGTTTAAGAACTTATCCTAGTCGGACCTTTGGCGTCCATTCATTTGAGGGGTTCATAAACATTTCATATAATTATGAGTCGAGAATGTCTCATAGGTATGAGTTTAAGAACTTCGAACTTAATCTTATATTCTCTATCATGACTATCTACACATTATACACACGAGAATGGAGTCATCCTCTTAATGTGCATATAACAAATAGCGCGACCACAGACATTTCAATGATTATCGATTGCGAAACTAAGTGGTTTTACACGAAGTACAATTCGGCTCCATCGAAGAATCAAATGACTTCATTTTAAGCATGGGTCCTCGATTGAATCCCCATCTAACCTTAACCCCATTCTCCATACGAATTTATTCGTATTTATAATTCTCTTACGGATGCATACCCGATTGATAGTACTGATTCATACGCAATCTTCTTTGTAAACTTTCAATCATCAGTTGATTTCTTACATTTGTCGTAGCCTTATCGGATCGGGGTGATCTCGCCGTATATATTACGATTTAGTTACTATATCTTGATCGTTTTATTTCACGATCTCTCATGCTGCACTTTCGGTCTTTTAGACTCGATCTATTCCCCCCTTCTTTGTTTAACTTTATAATCGAGTTAGGGAACTACTGTGTCTTTACACTTTCATGAGATTCATCTTTGAATCTTATCGACCAACTAACTCTATATGAGTTAATACTTATCTAATCATTGCGGTTATTAGTCTCGGGTATTTCTACTACTAAGCCGTAACCAATGACTTTGATACTGACACTGTGGCGACCCCAAATCCGGTACTTGAAAGCGAACTTCGGTTCTCCACGATACCATTTCTTTAAAATTTGAATAATACTAAAATAATAATACATTCGAACTTAATTTACATACATCAAAGTTTACTTCCCCAGTGCGTGACCTTGAATACATTCCTTATAATACTTGAATAGATGCAATCTGACTATAACCATTACTTTCATGATACACACTTATTCGATCGACTTTCCTTTTCCTTTGTTCGGTTTTGAGCCTTGAGTTGCTTTCATCATGCTTGAAAACATTTAATTTAAGCGAGGATGAGCATTTGAGTGCCCAATGATAATAGCAATTATATATATAATTTGAAAGAATATAAGTATTCTCTTTACATAACACTTCTACAATGAATCGAAAGTTGTGAAGTAATGTCTCATCTTGATAAAAATTCACATAACAAATCTCTTCCAAATTATTTAAATTTGGCTGCAGCTCTACCATGAATAGGGTTTAAGAATCATCTATGAACATTCTTTTCATTTTTGAAAAGGTTTGGCGAAATCCATCATCATAGCGCTCTGAAGCTTACAGACGCGGAGGGTGATCGACCCAGATTGTACCTGTATTGATCGATACTACATAGCTTGAGCGAAATTCGCCGCTCACTCTATCGCGCTGGGCGCAAAAATCTTCCGTATAGGGATGTTCATACATGCACAGTTCCGAACAGAAGGTTTTAATCTTGCTTTCGACAATAATATGTAATTGACATATATGTATACGGGTAATTGTGGAGGTATATCAACATGTGAATAAATGCCATGGTTATCAGTGGGGACACTTGTATAACCATTTAGAAATCAACTTAACAGAATATATATACGGCTAACATGTTGATAATCAAAGCGTACATAATACATGCGGGAATAGAATAATTACGAAACTTCTTACTCGTGTCCATTGCATAAAGAAAATGCAAAGGTAGGATACTTTTTGATTCGGCGATTACAAATCTCGACTTAGGTTTTATCTCTTTATCTGACTATCGATAATCGGATCATTCGTTCGATTAGAACGATATATCTTAACACGTAGTCATGCATACTATTACGATTGTACACGTAGTCTAATCACATAATCACGGTGATCGTACTTTTAGTTCTATACATACTTGAAATATTTTTATACATTTTTCAAATATCTCATCCATGCTCTTCTGGTAGCCTTTTCTTTTCTATTATAAGATTACGACATTTGTCGGCGTCACAAATGACTTTATCGGGTAAATCTTGAGTCTAAGACTCTTATTTTATACCTCGACATCTGTAAATATCGGACATCTTAATTTTTAATCATTTTGAAATTTCGAAATTGAAAAATTTAAAATAATTCAAAATACATCACTAAAAGGGCTATAGTGATATAAGCTTTATTCTTATAGGTGTTCTTCTTCAAATTTAGAACTTCATAATCGGTTCTCAAGTAAACTAGTTTGGTAATTTATAACTTTCGATTATCGGAATCATAATTAAATGATTTAAACATTAAACAATTCCATTATCATTAATAGTTTAATTAATACTAAACTATTAATGAAACCATTACCTGAAAATATAAAAGTTATTTATAATAACTCAAACTATTTTTAAAACATTTATATTACCCTTAAATGATTTTTAAAACAATAAAAATCATTTTTAAATAATTACCATTAATATTTAAATATTAATGTACTATTTATCAAATATTAAAAGTCATTAATTATAACTTAAAATATTTTTAAATCCTTAATATCCTCTTTAAATGGTTTTTAAATAAGTAAAACCATTTTAAAACTATTATTTAATAATAATTATTAAATAAACTAAATATCATTAATATTATCTTAATATCATTAATATTTAATTATTAATGAAATTATCATTTAAATATTAAAAGTTATATTTTATAACTTAAAATATTTTTAAATACCTTATTTTCATTTAAAATGATTTTTATAATATTAAAATCATTTTTAAACTAAATTATTTAATATAATCATTAAATAACTTTAATATCATTAATAATAATTAATTAATGAAATTCATCACAAAATATTAAAAGTCATCACAAATAACTCATTTTACATAATCAATTCTAAGCCGAAATAAACATAGTAAACTAACTAGTTTATTAACAACACTAACTAAACTTCAAAAATTCAAACTTTAACTAACAATTAAAAATAATAACATTACAAAAATTAAATAAAAAACATGCAGGAAATCTGAATTCCACATGGTGAATCGACTTCAGCAAAATTTAACTAAGGAGATCTTTATAAAAAGTTCTCCCACAACAAAACCTTTCAAAAAAAAAATTGGAGGCCTTATTGTTGGTGAATGAAACAAAGGTAAAGCCCTTTATTTATAGGTTTAGAAAATGGTGAAGTTTCAACTTAGTCGATGTGGGACTTGGTTTATCTTAATTTTCAATAGCTCACTTTGCGATTTTCTAACGCATTTGCTCATAACTCGATTAATCGATTTTTGGATATGTTATACATGGTATGTAAGACTATTTTTAAAAATCTGAATTACCCAATTCGGGTTCATTAGGTAGCCAAACGGTCGTCAAAAGTGGGCGTTCATATGATTTTCAATCTCGTTTCAGCTTTACCCTCTTCGCTAAAAGCAGTCATAACTCTTTCATTTTAAAACATTTTGAGCGATTCTTGAGCCACCTTGAAGCTAACCACTGGGGCTACAACTTTTATTCTTTGACCATTTCAAATTCCGAACACATCAGCCCAGAAATTCCGTTCAAATGGACTGCACCGCACTTGTTGGGAAGTTTTGACACTACTACTTTGAAATGTCATAACTCTCTCCTCCGATATCGGTTTAGTCCGTTTGAGTCTATGGAAACTTATTGGTGTACTATAACATACCAAAAGCCCAGAAGGTTTTGAAAACATTAACTGATCAAAGCAGTGTCCCGAATAGCACATCCATTGCTTGACTTTTTTTGGTTTGACACATTTCCTTCCAATCATGCGTAATTCCCTCATCAGAGAATTGGAATGAGGTCATTCAAAACCTATGGCTTCCTAACTCGATGCACTACAACATATCAAAAGTCCAGACCTTTTAAAGCACAAAAAGTGGACGAGAATGCCCCCATTCATTTGCCCAAAAATAGTTTATCATGATCGATTGACGTGTTTGACCATCTATAACTTCTAATCTATACATGATATGGACTTGATTCTTTTTGCAGATTAAAGACCACATATCGGGCTACACATAACAACTTTTGAAGAACAAAACTCATGATCGAGCAAAGAGTTATGGCCTCTGACATTTGGTGAAAAATAACAGAATTCGGTTTTTTCAACTTGCTTAAATCTTCAAATTCGTGCACTTTGATGTTATGGGTCTTTGATTTATCAACCCATATCATCAATTAACATTCTATTACACAACTTTAAACAATCAATTGTATCAAATAACATCGAATCAAAGGATTTCTAGGTTTAGTGTTCTTATACCCTTTTGCCGAAAATTCTTGATTCTTGCTTACGATTTGTTATGGGTGATGGTTGGGCTTTGTTTAAGAAGTGTATGGGCAATCTTGTACAAGGCAATTAAATGTAATATTTCATCACTAGATTTAATTCTTATAATTTACCAATTAACTTCTATCCTTTGGTAAATTAAAACACTTATCTGATAACATCGAAATTAAACATTAATTAAAAATTTAGCGTCATCAATTAGGGTTTCTAATTGACCATTAGTGGTTCTTTAATTATCTGTGTATATTCTTAACCACGATCGTTTACGGTTTCTAATTTCAATAGGTTAGGGTTATAATAATTAGGGTTTGTCTAATTATCGATGTCAACGATAATTAGGGGTTTCTTAATTACAGATATTCTTATTCACGGTAACCGTATACGATCACTACTCGAAATACCCCATAAGCGAGGTTTAATAATTAGGGGTTTCACTGACCGCGGTAATATGTTATGACCTAATTGGTAGTCGTTGCTTTCGATATTATCTGTCACGCGCATACCGATACATAATTATAGTCTTGTAAAATAATATAATATTATTATTCTCATCTCTTGATCATCCTGATCCCGATCCGGGGTTTGGATCTCGTATACGACTTATTCTTCGTACACAACATCGATAATCGAGTTAAAATAATTAACTTAAATATTACGAACAATTCATATAATAAAATATTTATTATATAAATCTAATTATCACTTCATATATTATTTCGATCATGTTTTCATGGAAAATAATTAATAAAAATATTTAAACTACTGAAGAAATTTATTACCATATAATTTGTGGTAATTAATAATTCAAAATTATTTCTAATTTTTCAAGTAATAAATGTATTCGCATTTATCGTTCACTTTACTTGACACTTAGTCTCGTCATTAAAAAAAAAAAATTTATCATAAAATTTCTTATTTATTTTATATAGAAAATCTCGGGTTATTTGTACATCATCATTTGGTTCTTCTATAGGTGATGCATTTTTTTATTAGCTATTAACGCGTAGTGTTTTAACATTTATTATTTTTTTTTTCATCGCACCATACTATTTGACTTTTGTATACTCACATACGCACAATGTTTATGCTATAACACAAATTTAACTCTTTAAAATCTTATCTTGCAGTTTCTTATATATGTTCTGTACACATCTTACAAGAAACCATATATTCTACTTTATTATAGGAGTATCATTTATCATTGAAGCATATTTGAAAAATTATATTTTAATATCTTGAGTCTATATATATATATATATATAAATAGTTGTTCATATGCTCATGCACATGTGAATAGTTATATAGTTATAATAAATTAAATTTCTAATAATTTTTGATATTTTTTTTTTCTATGAAGTTACAATGACAAATCTTGCCAAACTTGAATTCGTGGAACTTGATATTACGGGTAAGAATTATTTGTCATGAATCCTTGATGTCGAAATTCATCTTGATGCCATGGGTCTTGGAGACACCATTAAAGATGGTAATGAAACACCTAGTCAAAACAAGGCAAAGGCCATGATTTTCTTACGCCATCATCTCCATGAGGAGTTGAAATTAGAGTATCTCACAATAAAAGATCATCTTATTCTTTGAAAAAATTTGAAAGAAAGATATGACCATCAAAAGACAGTTATTCTCCCAAAAGCTCGTTATGATTAGATACATTTACGATTGCAGGATTTTAAATCAGTAAGTGAATATAATTCTGCAATGTTTAAAATCAGTTCAAAATTGAAATTATGTGGAGATAATATCACTGATGGAGATATGTTAGAAAAAAATTTCTCTACTTTTCATGCCTCGAATGTGCTCCTGCAGCAACAATATAGAGAAAGAGGTTTTAAGAAATATTCTGAACTGATTTCATGTCTTCTTGTGGTTGAACAAAATAATGAGCTTTTAATGAAAAATCATAAATCGCGACCAATTGGTTCAGCTCCATTCCCTGAAGTGAATGTTACAAGATATAATAATAATTATGGTCGTGGTCGTGGTTGTAATAGAGGTCGTGGTCGTGGTCATGGTCGTGGTCGTGGCCACGGACGAGGAAGTTTTAATTACCTCAACCATGATACCAAATCTTTAAAGAATGAGGAGAAACAAGAAAAGGGGAATAATATAAATAACAGAGATACCAAGAAAGGAAGAAAATATTTGTTATCGGTGTGGAATGAAAGGACATTGGTCTCGTACCTGTCGTACAACCAAACATCTTGTTGATTTATATCAGTCCTCATTGAAAGAAAAGGAGAAAAACATAGAAATAAATTTTTCTCATCCACATCAAGATAACGATGATATCTATCTTGATCCTATGGATATGACACACCTTGACGTTGCAGATTTCTTTACTAATGAGCAAGTTAATATTCCTTGTAATGAAAATAATTAGTTTAGTATTATGTTAGTCCTTTTAAGTGTGTTTATTTTATGCTGATGTATTTTCTTTCATGTTGGCTTATTTAATGTATTTTGTTTTCTTTCGTAAAGAATTATGTTATTAAATATATATAATATTATGTCTTATTATGAACTTATTATATATTTATTCCTTTTATGAAGAAAATATGGATATACGTTATAATAGTTATCATATTGAAACCAACATTGAAGGTAGTAAAGTAATTTCCTTATATTACTTCAATACTATCGGGCCAAAAGCTCATATTAGAAAAAACTGTATATTTTCTCTTCTGGGATATATTATACTAAAATGAGAATAGTTGAAACAAATGTTGTAATACACCAGAAGTGTTTGGATCCAAAAGGTTTTTATGATTTGATATTTCAGGATCAATAATTTTGCGTTGAATTATTGAAAACTCCCATGAACATCCCGTAAGGAACCAGAAGACTCCTTTACTTGTTGATTATATCAAAGGAAATTAATTACCAATACATGCATAGGGTCATGCTATTCATAACCTCAATAAGTGATATTTTTAAGGTATAATTTGAGGATTGTTATTTTAATGAAATAGTCTTCCCACCATTAGGGGGAGAAAAGTCGTTGCCTGAAGCACGACGTTAGACCATTGCCTGAAGCACGACAGGAGATTAATTGAAATATTTCAACGTTATTTAATCCTGATTCTCATACAAATCAATATGAACTAGAAGTTCAAATGATTATTCATTTGCAATGAATTACAAATCAATTACTAGAATTATTCACCGATAATAAGAAAAGTGTGATATCTCATATTTTAGTTGCTAATACTCTAGAAAAAATTGAAGTCCCTGTAGGACAATCAGTTAATATAGCAGCAAATTGAATCAAAGTCACACTTGAAACATGAAAAATGATCGGTGTTAAAGATAAAATTTCCCAGAAGAAGAAAGTACAAGAAAAACAAGTTGCAGCCTATAAAGAGGCTATTCCCATGAAACAGGCTACAAAATTTATTGATCTATCCAAAACTTATGAACAAAATCTCCTGTAAATAAAACTCTTGAAGAGTTATCTCCTGAAGAGGATGAGTTATCCCCTGCAGAGGATCAGGTACCTGAAAATAACGAGATCTCGATACATTATGTATATATAGGATACGAATATATTGGATAGAAATAAAATTGTTGTCGACAACATATTTTTATATAAAGTTGTTCTTTATATTACCAGAAGTAATGATCATGAATATGAACCACAAATTGTTGATGAATGTAGAAATATTTGGCCAATGTGAAAAGATGCGATTCAAGTAGAACTAAATTCACAAAGTAAGCGTGAAGTTTTGGACACAGTAGTCAGAACACACGAAGGTGTAATGCAATCGTTAGATACAAATGAGTATTTGTATGAAATAAGAAAAATGAAATTATATGGTACAAAGCGCGACTTGTAGCACAAAGGTTTCTCGCAGAGACTTGGTATTAATTATGGAGAAACATATGCTCCTGTAATGGACGCAATTATATTCAAATTTTTAATTAGCTTGGTAGCAAAAGAAAATTTGGATATGCGATTAATGTATGTTGTTACAACATATCTGTATGGATCATTAGATAATGATCATATATACATGAAAATCCCTGAAGGATATAAAATGCATGAAGCATATAATTCTACATCTCGAAGTATGTATTTTAAGTTACAAAGATCTTTATATGGGTTAAAGCAATCCAAATGCATATTGTGGAATAATCGCCTAAGTAGATATCTTTTGAAAGAAGGATTTAAGAATAATCCAATTTGTGCATGCATTTTTATCAAAAGATCATAATATGGATTTGCTATTATTACTGTATTTATTGATGAAAGATCTTGCTCCAGAAGAGTTGACAAAAACAACAAAGTTGAAAGATATTAGTAAGACAAATTTTTGTCTTGACCAACAAATTGAACTATGGAATTCTTGTTCATCAATCAACATAAACAGAAAAAGTTCTGAAGTAACTTTACATGGATAATGTTAATCTTTTAAGTACTCCAATGATAGATTGGTCACTTGATATCCGTTTTGATCATAAGAAATTAATGAAGAAACTCTTGGTCCTGAAGTACCATATCTTTGTTCAATTATTGCTTTGATATATATTGCAAAATTTCTCATGACCTGATATAGCACTTGCAGTTAACTGACAAGCAATATGGATCAAAACCATATTGGATCTGCTGATGCAGAGATTATCATAATTTATGAAGTGAATGTATTTAGTTGAGATCAGTAATTCATCATATTTGAGTGAACTGTGGATTATCATCAATCATAAATAGTCCAACGATATTATATAAAGATAATGTCGCTTGTATCACTCAAATTAGAGGATGCTATATCATGGGTGATAGAAACAAACATATTGCACCAAAATTATTTTGAGCCCTAGAAGAATGACGATATTGATATCAAACATATATGATCATGTGATAATTTGATTGATGATTTTGAAGGGCAGTAAAAAAGATATGTGCTGATTGTACTCTTTTTCCTTCGCTAACGTTTTTTTCCCATTGGGTTTTCCTTTACAAGGTTTTAATGAGGCAATCTCAAGGCACCAGAAGTTATACAAGAATATTGTACTCTTTTTTCCTTAGCCAATTTTTTTTTTCTACTGGGTTTTTATTTGGTAAGGTTTTTAACGAGGCATATTCTTAGAAAATTGCTACAAAAGGACTCCATCCATTATGTATGACCTTGATAAGTGTGGTGACATTGATGTTCAACAAATTCGCTCAAAAGATAATCTAGCAAATTTGTTCACCAAAGGTAATCTGTATTGGAATCGACTGAAGAACTTAAGGATTTTTTCCTTAACAAGGTTTTTCCCATTGTTTTTTTTTTCCTGGTAAGGTTTTTAATGAGGAAGCTTTCAATGCGTATAGCTATACAACAGCCATCCAAGGGGGAGTATTATAAAATGTCTAGATTTATATGGATGTCTAGATACATGTAACTCCCATTGAGTATTAAAATGTATGACTCTTGAGTTTTGTAACATCCTAGTAGTATTATTGTTCTTATTTATATAAATAAGACAATTGTAAAGTGATTGAGTGATACATAAAAAAGATTATGCAAAGACTCTCTTTTCTCTAATCATCTTGTTTTTAGTTATCTTTCATAACATTTCATAACAGAGCTTTATTTTTTTCAATTAAACCAATGATGCGATTGTTGTCTTCGAAATGCAACAATAATAACAAAATTTTGACCAAGCCGCTAACCAAAGTTAATTATTAATGATATATCTTTACATGTGGCAATTGATTTTTTTTATACTTTATTACTAATATTATATTAAATTATTTTAAATAAATTAAAAACTAATTAAAAATAACTTACAAATATAACTATCCACTTTATTTAATTAAAAACAACTTAAAAATGAAAATAGCCATTTTATTTAATTAAAAAATAAATTAATTTAGTTTAGTTAATATTAAAATATCCATATAATATTGAACATTATCAAATTGACTTAAAAATGTAACTACCTATTTTATTTAGTTAAAAATAAAATTAGAGTACAAAATTATTTTCTTATGTAAGACCCCAACTTTCATAAATAAAGATTAATTTTTTCTCGAATTATATTTTTGAATATTAAGGTGTGAATTTGTTATAATGTTATAGTTGTGGGTACTATTTATAAATTTTGTAAAGTAAGCAAATTGTTATAAAATATTGGTTAATTGGGAATATTCGTTTTGTCGAGAGAATATTAAATGCAACCAAGACTACGATCGTTAAGTGGACCCCAAAACAGAATTATTGTCGGAAAATATCTTTTTATAAAAAATAACGGCGAAAGTTTTACTGTTAACTGTTGAAATACCCGTTGATAAAAGTACAGTAATACGTGTGGTTGCAAAGTAGCACACGGTATTGATTATTGATGCTTACGTGAGAAGTCACTCAATTTTGTTCAATTATTGCCACAGTATTTATTGCACAGTATCTCATATTATTGATTTAATTATTGTCACAGTTTCATCTGCACAATATTTTATATTATTAAATCAATAATTGATGCGACACAATTATTCATATTATTAGTTAGCATTATTGACAATGTCTAGAAAATTCTGTCGAGGAAAAGGGTTTGGTCATCTAATTGCGCGCCAATAAGGATAAATCCTTATCGGAAAACCCCCTCTTTCTTAGAAATGATCTGGTTGTTGATATTGTGAGCTTATAATATTAATTATTATGTGGTGGATATTGGTTCAATTTTTATATAAATGAAAGAATTTAGCATGAGATAATTGTTAAAAGTTTGACATATTTTATGTGAAATTATAATTATTTTCTCCGATAAAATATTCATTCAAATATATTATTATAATATATTATAATTGTTTAAATAATTTTTTATATATATATATATATATATATATATATATATATATATATATATATAAATGCATGTGATAAAGTGATGGGTGGTGGAAAAAGTGTTGCCTGCAAAGTTGTTCCAAAATGGTAGGCCCTAACCTTTGAAATAATAAGAGTTAGGCAAAAGAAAAGGAAAGGTTAGGCATGGAATGAAAATGTTAGGCGGAGAAAGTTAGGTAGTGTTAGGCAGGTTTTCTTATTTTTCTCCTTCCGTATTACACTATAAAAGGAGGGCATCCCTCCATCCTAAATCACACCAAATATCTCAAGCATTTTTACTATAGTATTATGAGTATTTCTTTTAAGTATAAGAATACTTTGAGCGTAGTTTTCTGCAAGATTTTCTCAGAATAATATCCGATATTCCAGTCAAATCCAGTTTTTACTAAGGTAAAGGATATTATTTTATTTCAATAATCGTAAGAAATATTATTTTCTTTCATACTTCATAGTATGGAAGGGATATTATTTCATTTCATATTCCTAAATTTAAACTTACTATGGTAAGTATTGCTTCTATAATTCCTGAAATTAGTAGAATATCCTTGATATTTGCGCTTCATCCAGTATCTTTTCATAAAAATATTATTCTGAGCGTTCTTGATAAGTTTTAACCTTTTCATGCCAGAGTACTATTCATAGGGTACTATTTCCAAAGTACTATCCACGACGTACTATTCACTCAGGTACTATTCACCCGGGGTACTATTCATGACAAAAAATTGCAGTATCATGTTGACAATTTGGACATTATTGAATTCTGGATAAATTAAATTATAAATCTTTAGAATTTATCCTTTGTTTGCATTTAATTAAATTCTTATATCATTGTCATCATCCTCATGTTTATATTGTTACGAAAGTCATCTTTGGCCCGTAGTGCATAGATGGACCGTTGATTGGTATGATTATGACCAGGAATCATTCGGTATAATCATGACCTGTAATATTATAAATGATGTGGTAAAAGTCCTCATTGGCCCGTAGTGCATTGATGGACAGTTGTTGAGATGAACATGACCATTGGTGATAATAATGAATATCCTTGGCCCATAGTGCATGGATAATTCAGTGATGTGGATTATTTATTAAGCTGAGTCTCAGCGATAAAATTGATGATAAACCTTTTAAATCATAGAAGATAGTAGATATCATGCTCTACTTGACTCTTCTAATGGATTGCTTGTTCCGCTGCAGTTAAACTTGATGTTTATTATATTTTATTAGTTTAACACTGTTGAAGGCTAACGATAATTTATTCTGCATTATCTTAGTCATAATATTTCTTACTGGGCTAGTTGAGTTCGCCCTTCGCTTTCATTGTTCTCTTCAGGAAATGAGAATATAGTTGGGACTAGTCGGGGAACGGAGTAACGGTCCAGATGTTTGCATTAGTAGTCCTCACTATTCTATGAAATAGTGTGATAATAACTGTATTGAGGACTTATTTTGAGTTTGAATACTGTCTAGAAGACAATATTTGTATTAAAACTCACAACTCATGCTGTATACTTAAGTTTGTATTTGTATTATGTACCATGTATTTGGCGACTCAGAATGGGTGATGTATACCTATTTTGGGGGCGTCACAGTTGGTATCAAAGCTTAGGGATATGATCCCTGGCTAAGATGTGAGACTAGAACTAGGAGGGGAGAGGCGGGTAATTCCTTTGCTAGTATGACCTACCTTTGTTTTGTGGCAGTATTTGAAAATGATATCTAAAAATATTGAGATAAACAATGGAGCACATGAGACCGTTGAGTCACCAATGATCAATACTCAGGATAATGTGCGACAGGAAGACAATAATCCTCAGGTAAACAACAACACCGATCAAATAATGAACGATGGGATGTTCAGAGGCTTTATGCAATTCATGCAACATCGAGTGCAGAGGCGGCTCGCTGTTTCAAAATGCGGTGGAACATGGCAACTCTCGGATGGTCACCATGACTAAGCAATTCAAGGAGCTGGGACCACCGGAGTTTTTGGGAGAGCCAATACCACTTAAGGCGGAGATGTAGATAAAGCAGATCACCAAGATATTTGATGTCTTGGGATGCTCTGAGGAGCAAAAGGTTCCCTTTGCCACCTTCATGTTGTGAGGAGAGGTAGATTACTGGTGAGAATCTGTAAAGCGTACTCAGCCTGCTGCACTAAAGATGTCTTGGGAGAAGTTCCAAGAATTGTTTAACGACAAGTACTTTCCTAAAAGTATTCGTCTCATGAAGGAGGCGGAGTTCATCAATCTAGAATAAAACAATATGACCGTGTCGCAGTACGAGGCTAAGTTTGCCGAGTTGTCCCAGTTTGCATCCCATTTAGTTGATAATGAGGAAAGAATGACACGAATGTATGACTTGCAAAGGAATGGGCCTTTGCATTGACAATATCGCACTCGTACCCGCATAAGATCTTCTACTCAATGCGTCAGGTACCACGTTCACTTTTCCAGGATGGTATTGAATGGTATGATCATAATCTTTCAACAGTTCAAGCCAACGTCGTTGCCGCATGTTGAGTTCCTTTTAGGTGAAGAAATATTTGAGGCTTTTATGATCCATAAAGATCTCCACCTTCTCCCCATATAGGTAATCCCTCCAGATTTTAAGTGCGAAAACGACAACTGCCAACTCTAGATCATGAGTACGATAATTCCTCTCATATTCTTTGAGTTGTCGTGAGGCATAGGCTATTACTTTCCCATGTTGCATGAGAACACATCCTAAACCTTTGCCTGAAGCATCACTGTAGATGACAAATCCCTCCGAACCAGATGGTATAATCAGAATAGGTGCTGAAATGAGTCTCCTTTTGAGTTCTTGAAAACTCATCTCACATTCCTCGCTCCAAATGAATTTTATATCTTTTCGAGTCAACTGAGTTAATGGAGTAGCGATTCGAGAAAATCCTTTCACGAATCTCCGATAATAACCAGTTAAGCCCAGAAAGCTACGTACTTCAGTCACTGACTTAGGTTGCTCCCAGCTTTGTATTGCTTTAATCTTTGCCGGGTCAATAGATATTCCATGATTTGATATCACGTGCCCAAGGAATGCTACTTTCTCAAGCCAGAACTCGCATTTCTTCAACTTGGCATATAGCTTGTTTTCATGAAACTTTTGGAGTATCAGCTTCAAGTGATGCTCATGATCTTCACGGCTTTTAGAGTATATGATAATGTCATCAATAAAGACAACCACAAAATGATCCAAATATTCCTTGAATACTCGGTTCATCATATCCATGAAGGCAGCAGGAGCATTAGTCAATCCAAAAGACATGACTAGGAATTCATAATGCCCGTACTGAATTCTGAAAGCAGTCTTTGGAATGTCATCAGTTTTAACTTTTAACTGATGATATCCGGAACGAAGATCGATCTTTGAAAAGAATTTAGTGCCTTGCAACTGGTCAAATAGATTATCAATGTGAGGCAACGGGTACCTATTTTTGACGGTGACATGATTCAACTCCCGATAACAATACAAAGTCGCACACTTCCATCTTTCTTCTTTATAAATAGAACAGGAGCACCCCAAGGAGATGTACTAGGATGAATGAAACCAATGTCTAATAACTCTTGCAGTTGGGTTTTTAACTCCTGAAGTTCAATAGGTGCCATTCGATATGGGGCTTTGGAAATGGGTTTTGTACCGGGTTAAAGGTCGATACAAAATTCAATTTCACGCTCTGGGGGTAGGCCAGGAAGTTCTTCAGGGAATACGTTAGGAAATTTATTAACAATAGAAATATCATTCAAATTTGACGTATTTTTGTTTAAATCCGTGACATGGGATAAGAAAGCTTGACATCCGTTTTTCAATAAACGAATAGCTTTATGGCTTGATATGATAGTGATTGACTTTAGTGGTTTGGTCGCTTGAATTCGCATAATAGGTTGGTTAGGAATATGAAAACTAACAACCTTACGAAAATAATCAATTTTTGCATGATGAGTAGTTAACCAATCAATCCCAAAATCACATTAAATGCAAGTATTTTTAAGGAAATAAGATCGATAGGTAACATGCGGTTGCCAATTTGAATCAAACAAGACTTATAAACAATGGATGTAATAAAGGTTTCCCGCAACGGAGTTTCAACAGATAAGTCAAAGTCTAATTTCTCCGGAGTCAAATTTAAACGTTGAGCGCAAGTAGGAGAAATAAAAGAATGGGTAGAATCGGTATCAAGTAAGGTATAGACTTCGCTAGAGTTTATGATTAGCTTACCCGTGATCACCTCGTTCGGATTCCTCGCTTTTTGGGAGGTTACGATAAACGCTCTCCTTGAACTCTAGGTTTGTCTTGTTTGGGACTGCCTTTGATGCCTCCATCCCAGCTGGACTTGACTTTGGTGCACAAAAAAATCGGGCTAGGTGACCTTCTCTTCCATAATTATAACATGCTTTGGACTGTTGCGTACAATTTGAACTGATGTGTCCCTCTCCTCCGCATTTGTAATATACGACCGGCGGTCATTCTCATTCCTTAACAACAGGTGCTGGTGCTGATGTCTTTCCATCGTTATTAATTCTCCTCTTCTTAAAATTTTCACTTCTATTATCTTGGCCATGATTACCACCGAAGTGGTTACCATTTCTGGGATGTTGATTCCCTCCACGTTTGTTGTCACCGCTTTGATGACTGCTACCATTATCGACTTACCGGCTGCTCTCTCTTGGTTGGGTTGACTCATTATGGTGCTCCAATAATTGAGCCCTATTTACAACATCTGAATACAAACATAGTTTGTGAGAAATGAGGTATTGACGTATTTCGGGTCTCAAACCTCGCAGAAATATTCGCATCATTCTTTCCTCATTATCAACCAAATGGGATGCAAACTGGGACAACTCGGCAAACTTCGCCTCGTACTGCGACACGGTCATGTTGTTTTGCTCCAGCTTGATGAACTCCACCTCCTTCGTGTGATGAATACTTTTAGGAAAGTACTTGTCATTGAATAATTCTTGGAACTTCTCCCAAGACACCTTTAGTGTAGCAGGCTGAGTACGCTTTACAGATTCTCACCAGTAATCTGCCTCTCCTCGCAATATGAAGGTGGCAAAGGGAACCTTTTGCTCCTCGGAGCATCCTAAGACATCAAATATCTTGGTGATCTTCTTTATCCACGTCTCCGCCTTAAGTGGTATTGGCTCTCCCAAAAACTCCGGTGGTCTCATCTCCTTGAATTGCTTAACTGTGATCCTCCGAGAGTTGCCAATGTTTTCACCTGCATTTTGAATAGGAGCCGCTCTCGCCTGATGTTTCATGAATTGAATAAAGCCTCTGAACATCCCATCGTTCATCATTTGATCGGTGTTGTTGTTTACCTGAGGATTATTATCTTCCTGTTGCACATTATCCTGAGTATTGATCATTGGTGACTCAACGGTCTCATGTGCTCCATTCCTTATCTCAATATTTTCAGATGTCATTTTCAAATACTGCCACAAAATAAAGGTTAATTGACATGCCACATATTATCCCTATATTCTGACTGACCAATTAAATAACAAATTAACTTAGGTGGGTTGTAAGACCCCAACTTTTATGAATAAAGAATAATTTTCTCGAAATATATTTTTGAATATTATGGTGTGGATTTGATATAATGTTATAGTTGTGGGTAATATTTACAAATTTTGCAAAGTAAGCAAGTGGTTATATAATATTCGATTGGTCGGGGAATATTCATTTTATTAGGGAGTATTCGTACGATGGCACAATCATTGGTGGACCCCACAACGGAAGTATTGTTGTAGTTAGAAAATGACATAATTATCTTTTTATAAAAATAATGGCGGAAGTTTTACCGTTAAACTGTTGAACTACCCGGTAGTAAAAGTAATGATGAATCTGGCATGGTTGCATAGTAAATATTACGCGGTATTGATTATTGATGCTTACGTGAAGAAGTCATTCTATTATACTCAATTATTACTACGATAATTCTTTGCATCATATCTCTCATATTATTGATTTGATTATTGTCACAGTATCATCTGCATAATATGATATATTATTAAATCAATAATTGAGACGACAAAGTTATTCATATTATTAAATTGTAATATTTATAATGTCTAGAAGTTCTGTCAAAGAGAGGTTTGGTCATCTAATTGCGCGCCAATAAGGAGAAATCCTTATCGAAAAGCACCCTCTTTCCTGGGAACGATCTGGTTGTTAAATATTGTGAGTTATAATATTAATGATGAATAAGTTTGTGTTGATTAAATATGAAATTGATAGTTCCATTGTGTGGGAATTATTAGTGTTAGTGAAAATCTACATTTATTTCGATATTAATTGATGTCTGGAAGTTTTACTGACCAGTCGGGCAATTAATCAGATAAATGAGCAATTAATTTCAATTAATTCACATGATTATAACTATTTGTTCACATGTGTGTACTATTGATTCACATTCTTGTACTATTAGGGGAGTTGGTGCAAGATTGATAATACTTGCATGACTAAGTTAAAAATGGAGGTATAGATGGAGGTACTATACTATAATTCGTATTTTCACATGATTATAACTATTGATTCACATGATTGAACTATTGATTCACATTATTTACTATTAGGGGAGGTGGTGCAAGTTTGATAATACTTGCAGGACTAAATTAAAATGAAAGAAAAGTTGAAGGTATTGTCTTTGTAATATTTGAGCCCCAAAAGCGTGCAATTATCGAAACTATATTTTCCTATAAATAGAAGCTCATTCTTCATTCATTTCTCACCAATTCACTAAAGCTTTAGAGAAATTATTATAGAGAGAAATTATAGAGAGAAAGAAGAAGAGAAGTTTGCTACCCTCTACTCCAGTATCCAGTTTCTTTCTAAGGTAAGGGGTATTATTTCTTTTGTATTCATGAAGAGAGCTTCTGTTATTCCATTCTTTATTATTATGTTGGAGTAACCTTTTTATGCGAAGTACCGCATAAATGGTGAAATTCTTCTGTTATTCCATTCTTTATTATTACTGTTGGAATATCACATGCATGCGGATTACGCGTAGACTGGTTCCATTCTTTATTATTCTATTGGAATAACACATGCATGCGGTCTATCGCATGCATGGTGAATTCTTTGTTATTCCATTCCTTATTATTTTGTTGGAATATCACATGCATGCGGATTACGCTTAGACACGGTTCCATTCTTTATTATTCTTTTGGAATAACTATGTCTGCGGTCTATCGCATGCATGGTGAATACTTTGTTATTCCATTCTTTATTATTACATTGGAATATCACATGCATGCGGATTACGCTAGACCTGGTTCTATTCTTTATTATTCTGTTGGAATAACCTGTCTGTGCGGTCTATCGCATGGATGGTGAATACTTTGTTATTCCATTCTTTATTATTCTGTTGGAATATCCTGTCTGTGCGAATTACGCTACACTTGGTTCCATTCTTTATTATTCTATTGGAATAACCTGTTTGTGCGGTCTATCGCATGCATGGTGAATTCTTTGTTATTCCATTCCGTATTATTTTGCTAGTATATCCTATCTGTGCGGATTACGCATGACCTGGTTCCATTCTATATTATTCTGTTGGAATAACCTATCTATGTGGATTATCACATGTATGGTGAATGATCCTTCGTATTCATTCCTTATTAAATTGTGGAAATGATCTGTCTACGTGGATTACCGCATGGCGGGTGAAAATCCATTTGGAGTTTCATATATTCTATGATACTCATTTGGTTAAAGTTTTGGCTTCTATACTCCATGAAATTAGTAGAATATCCTGGATATTTGCATTTCATCCGGTATCTTTTCATGGAATTATTCTTCTGAGCATTCTTAAATTTTACTCCACAAAGCAGTATCATGTTGACAATTTGGACGTAATTGATTTAAAGATAAATTAACTTATAAATCTTTAAAATTTATTCTTGAACTTGTTTTATTGAATTATTATGTCATTGTCATCATCCTCATGCTTATATTGTGATGAGAGTCATCTTTGATTTACGTGCATAGATGGACTTGGTATGATTATGACCAGGGATTATTCGGTATAATCATGACCTGTAATGTTATAAATAATGCGGTAAAAGTCCTAAGTAGCCTGTAGTGCATTGATGGACAGTTTTTGGTATGATTATGACCAGGGATTATTCGGTATAGTCATGACCATTGATGATTTAATGAATATCCTTGGCCCGTAGAAAAGCGGGGATGACTTGATGATGTGGTTTATTTATTAAATTTGAGTCTCGTGATAAAAATTGATGAAAATATTTTAAATCATAGAAGATAAGTAGATATCATGCTCTACTTGACTCTTCTAATGGATTGCTTATTCCGCTGCTGTTAAACTTGATGTCTATTGTATTTTATCAGTTTAACATTGTTGAAGACTAATGATAATTTATTCTGCATTATCTTAGTCATAATATTTCTTACTGGGCTAGTTGAGCTCACCCTTTCTTTCACTGTTCTCTTCAGGAAATGAGAACGTAGCCGGGACTAGTTGTGGAATGGAGTGATGGTCCAGATGATAGCATTAGTAGTCTTCATTATTCTATTAAATAGTGTGACAATAAATATAATGAGGACTCCATTGAGTGTGGATATTGTCTAGATGAAAATATTCTTATTAAAACTCTTAGATTATGTTTTGTCGTATTTTACACGACTGTTGTATAATTAAGTTGTATTTGAATTTTATACCATGTATTTGGCGACTCAAGATGGGTGATGTATATCTATTTTGGGGGCGTCACAGTTGGTATCAAAGCTTAGGGATATGATCCCCGGCCGAGATGTGAGACAAGAACTAGGAGGGAGAGGCGGGAATTCCTTGGTAGTATGACCTACCTAAGTTTATTTGGTATTTAATTGGTCGAACGAGTATAGGGATAATATGTGATATGTTAATTAACCCTTGTTTTTTTGGCAAGATTTGAAAATGGCATCCTAAAGAAAATGTTGAGATAAACAATGAAGCACATGAGACCATTGAGTCACCACTGATTAATACCCAGGATAATGTGCAACAGGAGGACAATAATCCTCAGGAAAACAACAACGATCAAATGATAAACGATGGGATGTTCATAGGTTTTATGCAATTCATGCAACATCAGGCGAAAGCGGCACCTGTCCAAAATGCAGGTGGAAACACTGACAACTCTCGGACGGTCACCGCTAAGCAGTTCAAGGAGCTGGGACCACCGGAATTTTTTGGAGAGCCAAAACCACTTAAGGTAGAGATGTGGATAAAGTAGATCAACAAGATATTTGATGTCTTGGGATGCTCCGAGAAGCAAAAGGTGGGAATCTGTAAAGCGTACTCAACCTGCCGCACTCAAAATGTCTTGGGAGAAGTTCCAAGAGCTGTTCAACGACAAGTACTTTCCTGAAAGTATTCATCACATGAAGGAGGTAGAGTTCATCAAGCTTGAGCAAAACAATATGACCATGGTGCAGTACGAAGCTAAGTTTGTCGAGTTATCTCGGTTTGCGTCCTACTTGGTTGATAATGAAGAGAGAATGACGCGGATTTTTGTAAGAGGTTTGAAAACCGAGATACGTTAATACCTTATCTCTCATAAACTGTGTTTGTAATCAGATGTTGTGAATAGGGCTCAGTTATTAGAGCGCGATAATAAGTCAACCCAACTAAGAGAGAGCAGCCGGCAAGTCGATAAGACCAGTGGTAGCAGTCATCGAAGCGGTGACAACAAACGTGGAGGGAATTAACATGCTAGAAATGATAATCACTTCGGTAGTAATCATGGCCATGACAATAAGAGTGGACATTTCAAGAAGAGGAGATTCAACAAGGATGGAAAGACGTCAGTACCAGCACTTGTTGTTAAGGAAGGAGAATGACCACCGGTCTTATGTTACAAATGTGGAGGGGAAGGACACATAAGTCCAAACTGCACGATGCATTCCAAAGCGTGTTATAATTGTGGAAAAAAGGTCACCTAGCCCGATTTTGTTGTGCACCTAAGTCAAGTCCAGCTGGGATGGAGGCATCAAAGGGTGTCCCAGACAAGATAAAACCGGTAGTTCAAGGGAGAGCGTTTGTCGTAACCTCCCAAAAAGCGAGGAATCCGAATGAGGTGATCACGGGTAAGCTAATCATAAACTCTAGCGAAGATTATACTTTATTTGATACCGGTTCTATCCATTCATTTATTTCTCCTACTTGCGCTCAACGTTTAAATTTGACTCCGGAGAAATTAGACTTTGACTTATCTGTTGAAACTCCGTTGGGAGAAACCTTCATTTCATCCATGGTTTATAAGTCTTGTTTGATTCAAATCAGGTAGCCTTACGTTACTACGTCGATCTTATTTCCTTGAAAATACTTGCATTTGATGTGATTTTAGGGATTGATTGGTTAACTACTCATCATGCTAAAATCGATTATTTTCGTAAGGTTGTTAGCTTTCATATTCCTAACCAACCTATTATGCGAATTCAAGCAACCAAACCACTAAAATCAATCACTGTCATATCAAGTCATAAAGCTATTCGTTTATTGAAAAACGGATGTCAAGCTTTCGTAGCCCATGTCACGGATTTAAACAAAGATACGTCAGATTTGAATGATATTTCTATTGTTAATAAATTTCCTGATGTATTCCCTGAAGAACTTCCTGGCCTACCTCCAGAGCGTGAAATTGAATTTTGTATCGACTTTGAATCCAGTACAAAACCCATTTCCAAAGCCCCATATCGAATGGCTCCTATTGAACTTTAGGAGTTAAAAACCCAACTACAGGAATTGTTAGACATTAGTTTCATTCGTCCTAGTACGTCTCCTTGGGGTGCTCCTGTTCTATTCGTAAAGAAGAAAGATGGAAGTATGCGACTTTGTATTGATCATCGGGAGTTGAATCATGTCACCATAAAAAATAGTTACCCATTGGCACGTATTGATGACCTGTTTGACCAGTTGTAAGGCACCAAATTCTTTTCAAAGATTAATCTTCGTTCTGGATATCATCAGTTGAAGATTAAAACTGATTACATTCCAAAGACTGCTTTCAGAACTCGGTACGGGCATTATGAATTCCTAGTCATATCTTTTGGATTGACTAATGCTCCTGCTGCCTTCATGGATATGATGAACCGAGTATTCAAGGAATATTTGGATCACTTTGTGGTCGTATTTATTGATGACATCCTCATATACTCCAAAACCCATGAAGACCATGAACAACACTTGAGGCTGATACTCCAAAAGCTTCGTGAAAACAAGCTTTATGCCAAGTTGAAGAAATGCGAGTTTTGGCTTGAGGAATTTTCATTCCTTGGGCACGTGATATCAAATCATGGAATATCTGTTGACCTAACAAAGATTGAAGCAATTCAAAGCTGGGAGCAACCTAAGTCAGTGACCGAAGTACGTAGCTTTCTCGGCTTAGCTGGTTATTATCAGAGATTCGTAGAAGGGTTTTCTCGAATCGCTACTCCATTAACTCAGATGACTCGAAAAGATACAAAATTTGGTTAGAGAGAGGAATATGAAAAGAGTTTTCAAGAACTCAAGAGGAGACTCATTTCAGCACCTGTTCTGACAATACCATCTGGCTCGGAGGGATTTGTCATCTACAGTGATGCTTCAGGCAAAGGGTTAGGATGTGTTCTCATGCAACATGGGAAATTCATAGCCTATGCCTCTCGACAACTCAAAGAATATGAGAGGAATTATCCTACTCATGATCTAGAGTTGGCAGCAGTCGTTTTTGCACTTAAGATTTGGAGGCATTACCTGTATGGAGAGAAGGTGAAGATCTATACGGATCATAAAAGCCTCAAATATTTCTTCACTCAAAAGGAACTCAACAAACAGCAATGACGATGGCTTTAGTTATAGAAAGATTATGATCATACCATCCAATACTATCCTGGAAAAAAGAACGTAGTAGCTGACGCATTGAGTAGAAGATCATATGCGGGTACGAATGCAATATTGTCAACGCAAAGACCCATTTTATATGACTTGGAAAGGATGGAAATAGAGTTAAAGACTCCAGGGACCCATGTGATTATGGCGAATATATGAGTGGAACCGACTTTAATTGATAAAGTTAAAGCTGCTCAAACTACAGACCTGGAGCTGATGCGTATGAAGAAAAAAAATGCAAGAAGGTGCTATTCCGGAAGCAAGAATCGATGAAGAAGGAATACTTCGAGTCAACTCCAGACTTTGTGTTCCTAATGATTCTGACTTGAAGTATAAAATCATGATGGAGGCGCACAACACACCGTTTACAATCCATCCTAGGAGTACCAAAATGTATCGTGATCTTCGACATACATTTTGGTGGATCAATATGAAGAGAGAGATAGCGGGGTTTATCTCAAGGTGTCTAACTTGTCAACGAGTCAAGGTGGAGCATTAAGTGCCAAAAGGTCCATTGCAATGACTTGAAATTCCAGGATGGAAGTGCGAGGACATTACCATGGATTTTGTTACTGATCTTCCCAAGGTTTCTCAAGGCATAGATACGATTTGGGTCATGTTGATAGATTGACCAAGTCTGCTCATTTCTTACCGATACGAGAAACTTTTACACTTGAACGTCTTTCTAGTATGTACATAAACGAGATCATAAAATTGCATGGTATGCCGGTATCCATAGTTTACGATCGAGACCCAAGATTCAATTCAAGATTTTGGGTTAGTTTTGCAAAAAGCTATGAGGCGCAATTTACGATTTAGTTCGGCATATCATCCTCAAACGGATGGGCATTCGAAAAGGACTATTCAAACTCTAGAAGATTTATTAAGACTCTGTGTCCTTGACTTCAAGGGAAGTTGGGACAAGTTCTTACCATTGGTGAAGTTTTCCTACAACAACAGTTATCAAGCAAGTATTGGCATGGCTCCATTTGAGGCGTTGTATGGAAGAAAGTGTCATTCTCTAGTATGCTGGGATGAGGTGGGTGAAGCAACATTGTTTGGACCGGATTTGGTACGTATGACTACAGAAAAGATTCAAACGATCCGACAACGTATAAAAACCTCACAAGATCGACAAAAGAGTTATGCTGATCTTCATCGAAAAGAAGTGGAATTCAATATTGGAGATCATGTGTTGTTACGTGTTTCTCCATGGAAAGGAGTTACAAGATTTGGAAAGAGAGGAAAGCTCAATCCTCGATTCATTGGGCTATTTTTAATCCTCGATCGAATAGGAACTGTGACCTATAGACTCGCCTTACCGCTAAGTATGTCTCGTGTTCATAACGTTTTTCACATATCTATGTTACGTAAATATGTGAAAGACCCGAACCATAATATTGAATTAGAACCAGACGAGATAGAGGAAGATTTAACGTATGACGAGTTACCTGTTAAAATCTTGGATAAGAAGGATCATATTCTACGCTCTAAAGTTATACCTCAAGTTAAAGTTTTGTGGAGAAACCACGATGTGGAGGAAATGACCTGGGAGTTAGAATCTGAGATGAAATCAAGGTATCCTCACCTCTTCGACATACCAGGTACGCACCCTAATTTCGAGGATGAAATTTCATAAGAAGGGGAGGTTGTAAGACCCCAACTTTTACGAATAAAGAATAATTTTCTCGAAATATATTTTTGAATATTATGGTGTGGATTTGATATAATGTTATAGTTGTGGGTAATATTTAAAAATTTTTCAAAGTAAGCAAGTGGTTATATAATATTCGATTAGTCGGGAAATATTCATTTTAACAGGGAATATTAAATGCGACCAACACAATCATTAGTGGACCCCACAACGGAAGTATTGTTGTAGTTAGAAAGCGACATAATTATCTTTTTATAAAAATAACAAATGAAAGTTTCTTAGTTAAAGCTGTTGAACTATCTTAGTAAAAATACGATGAATGGCGTGATTGCATAGTAGCACACGGTATTAATTATTGATGCTTACGTGAAAAGTCACTCAGTTATACTCAATTATTGTTACAGTAATTGCTGCATCATATCTCTCATATTATTGATTCGATTATTGTCACAGTATCATCTGCATAATATGATATATTATTAAATCAATAATTGAGACGATAAAGTTATTCATATTAATTAAATTGCAATATTTACAATGTCTAGAAGTTACATCGAGGAGAGGTTTGGTCATCTAATTGCGCTTGATAAGGAGAAATCCTTATCGGAAAGCCCCCTCTTTCACAGGAGCGACACGGTTGTTAAATATTGTGAGTTATAATATTAATGATGAATAGTTTGTGTTGA
This sequence comes from Panax ginseng, assembly GCA_020205605.1. NCBI lineage: Eukaryota > Viridiplantae > Streptophyta > Magnoliopsida > Apiales > Araliaceae > Panax > Panax ginseng. Next base: position 122,358,871 of record CM035134.1, read on the forward strand.
TTAAAAATGAAATTGATAGTTCCATTGTGTGAGAATTATTAGTGTTAGTGAAAATCTACATTTATTTCGATATTAATTGATGTCTGGAAGTTTTACTGATCAGTCAGGTAATTAATCGAATAAATGAGCAATTAATTGCTATTAATTCACATGATTATAACTATTTGTTCACATGTGTGTACTATTGATTCATATTCTTGTACAATTAGGAGAGTTGGTGCAAGATTGATAATACTTGCATGACTAAGTTAAAAATGGAGGTATAGATGGAGGTACTATACTGTAATTCGTATTTTCACATGATTATAACTATTGATTCACATGATTGAACTATTGATTCACATTATTTACTATTATTGGGGAGGTGGTGCAAGTTTGATAATACTTGCGGGACTAAATTAAAAATGAAAGAAAAGTTGAAGGTATTGTCTTTGTAATATTTTGAGCCCCAAAAGCGTGCAATTATCGAAACTATATTTTCTATAAATAGAAGCTCATTCTCCTTCATTTCTCACCAATTCACTAAAGCTTTAGAGCAATTATTATAGAGAGAGAAGAAGAAGAAGTTTGCTACCTCTCTACTCAAAGATATCGGTTTTTTTTCTAAGGTAAGGGGTATTATTTCTTTTGTATTCATGAAGAGAGCTTACATTATTCCATTCTTTATTATTATGTTGGAATAACTCCATCTATCAAGAAATCACCGTATACATGGTGAAATTCTTCTGTTATTCCATTCTTTATTATTCTGTTGGAATATCCTGTTTGTACAGATTATGCTAGACCTGGTTCCATTCTTTATTATTCTGTTGGAATAACCTATCTGTGTGGTCTATCGCATGCATGGTGAATTCTTTGTTATTCCATTCCTTATTATTTTGTTGGAATATCTTGTCTGTGCGGATTACGCTAGACCTTATTCCATTCTTTATTATTCTCATTGGAATAACACATGCATGCGGTCTATCGCATGCATGGTGAATTCTTTGTTATTATATTCTTTATTATTACATTTGGAATATCTTGTATGCGTGTGGATTACGCTAGACACTGGTTCCATTCTTTATTATTACATTGGAATAACCTATCATGCTAAGGCTATCATCATGCATGGTGAATTCTTTGTTATTCCATTCCTTATTATTTTGTTGGAATATCCTGTCTGTACAGATTACGCATGACCTGATTCCATTATGTTGGAATAACATGTCTATGTGGATTATCACATGCATGGTGAATGATCCTTCGTATTCATTTCTTATTAAATTGTGAAAATGATCTGTCTACGTGGATTAACGCATGGCGGGTGAAAATCCATTTGCAGTTTCATATATTCTATGATACTCATTTGGTTAAAGTTTTGGAACATCCTGTCGGTGCGAATTTTGCCTGACCTGGTTCCGTTATTTATTATTTTGTTGGATTAACCTGTCTGTGTGGTCTATCGCATGCATGGTGAATTCTTTGTTATTCCATTCCTTATTATTTTGTTGGAATATCCTGTCTGTGCGGATTACGTATGACCTGATTCCATTCTTTATTATTCTGTTGGAATAACCTATCTGTGCGGTCTATCGCATGCATGGTGAATTCTTTGTTATTATATTCTTTATTATTCTGTTGGAATATCTTGTCTGTCTGGATTACGCTAGACCTGGTTCCATTTTTTATTATTCTGTTGGAATAACCTGTCTGTGCGGTCTATCGCATGCATGGTGAATTCTTTGTTATTCCATTCCTTATTATTTTGTTGGAATATCCTCGCTCAGACGGATTACGCATTTGATTGATTCCATTCATTTGAATAACATATACATGTGGATTATCACATGCATGGTGAATGATCCTTTATATTCATTTCTTATTAAATTGTGGAAATGATCTGTCTACGTGGATTAACGCATGGCGGGTGAAAATCCATTTGCAGTTTCATATATTCTATGATACTCATTTGGTTAAAGTTTTGGAACATCCTGTCGGTGCGAATTTTGCCTGACCTGGTTCCGTTATTTATTATTCTGTTGGAATAACTCATCATGGCCAAGCAATAACATGCATGGTGATTTCTTTTGTTATTTCATTCTTTATTATACTCAGTTGGTTAAAGTTTTGACTTCTATACTCCATGAAATTAGTGGAATATCCTTGATAATTGCGCTTCATCCAGTATCTTTTCATGGAAATATTCTTCTGAGCATTCTTGAATTTTACTCCACAAAGCAGTATCATGTTGACAATTTGGACGTAATTGATTTAAAGATAAATTAACTTATAAATCTTTAAAATTTATTCTTGAACTTGTTTTATTGAATTATTATGTCATTGTCATCATCCTCATGCTTATATTGTGATGAGAGTCATCTTTGATTTACGTGCATAGATGGATTTGGTATGATTATGACCAGGGATTATTTGATATAATTATGACCTGTAATGTTATAAATGATGTGGTAAAAGTCCTCGTGAGCTTTGTAGTGCATTGATGGGACGCTTTTTGGTATGATTATGACGAGGATTATTCGGTATAGTCATGACCATTGATGATTTAATGAATATCCTTGGGCCGCAATGCGAGGATGACTTGATGATGTTGTTTATTTATTTGTCGAGTCTCGTGATAAAAATTGATGAAAATATTTTAAATCATAGAAGATAGTAGATATCATGCTCTACTTTACTCTTCTAATGGATTGCTTATTCCGCTGTTGTTAAACTTGATGTCTGTTGTATTTTATCAGTTTAACATTGTTGAAGACTAATGATAATTTATTACGCATTATCTTAGTCATAATATTTCTTCTTGGGCTAGTTGAGCTCACCCTTTCTTTCTTTGTTCTCTTGAGGAAATGAGAAGCGAGCATGGACTAGTCGGGGAGCGGAGGAAGCGGTCCGGATGATAGCATTAGTAGTTCTCACTATTACATTAAGCGATTGTTACAATAAATGTAATGAGGACTCCATTGAGTGTGGATATTATCTAGATGACAATATTCTTATTAAAACTCTTAGATTATATTTTATCGTAATTTACACGACTGTTGTATAATTAAGTTGTGTTTGAATTTTGTACCATGTATTTGGCTACTCAAGATGGGTGATGTATACCTATTTTGGGGGCGTCATATAGGTTATACTAGCGAAGGAATAACCCGCCTCTCCCTTCCTAGTTCTAGTCTCACATCTTAGCCAGGGATCATATCCCTAAGCTTTGATACTGTGAGACCCCAAAGTTTATGAATAAAGATTTTAATTTCTCGAAATATTTTTTGAATATTATGGTGTGAATTTAATATAATGTTATAGTTGTGGTTAATATTTATAAATTTTGCAAAGTATACAAGTTGTTATATAATATTCGATTGGTCGGGAAATATTCTTTTTGTCAGGGAATATCCGTATGACGGTACAATTATTGGTGGACCCCACAACAGAATTATTGTCGGATTGAGAAAACGACAAAAATATTTAATGAAAATAACGGCGGAAGTTTTATCGTTAAGCTGTTGAAACATCCAGATTGTTAAAAGTCTGAGAATCTGTGGCGGTTGCATAAGTAGACACGGTATTGGTTATTGATGCTTACGTGATAAGTCACTTTCGGTTATACTCAATTATTGCTACGATAATTCTTGCCGCATCATATCTCTCATATTATTGATTCGATTATTGTCACAATTATCATCGCATAATATTTTATATATTATTAAATCAATAATTGAGACGACAAAGTTATTCATATTATTAAATTGCGATATTTACAATGTCTAGAAGTTCTGTCGAGGAGAGGTTTGGTCACCTAATTGCGCGCCAATAGGGAGAAATCCTTATTGGAAAGCCCCCTCTTTCCTAGAAACATCTGGTTGTTAAATATTGTGAGTTATGATATTAATGATGAATAAGTTTTTGTTGATTAAAGATGAATTTGATAGTTCCATTGTGTTGGGATTATTGGTGTTAGTTGAAATCGACATATATTCCGATGATAATTGATGTCTGGGGGTTATATTGATAAATCGGGTAATTTATCGGATAAATGAGCAATTAATTGCTACTAATTCACATGCTTATATAACTATTTGTTCACATGTGTGTAATGTTGAGTCACATTCACTTACTATTAGGGGAGTTGGTGCAAGATTGATAATACTTGCATGACTAAGTTAAAAAGGGAGGTATAGATGGAGGTACTATATTGTATTTTGTATTTTCACATGATTATAACTATTGATTCACATGATTGAACTATTGATTCACATTATTTACTATTAGGGGAGGTGGTGCAAGTTTGATAATACTTGTAGGACTAAATTAAAAATGAAAGAAAAGTTGGAGGTATCAGATTGTAATTTTTGAGCCCCAAAATGTGCAATTATAAAACTATATTTTTCTATAAATAGAAGCTCATTCTTCCTTCATTTCTCACCAATTCAATAAAGCTTTAGAGCCATTATTATAGAGAGAAATTATAGAGTGAAAGAAGAAGAGAAGTCTGCTACCTCTCTACTCCAGTATCCGATTTCTTTCTAAGGTAAGGGTATTATTTCTTTCATATTCATGAAGAGAGCTTACATTATTCCATTCTTTATTATTATGTTGGAATAACACATCTCATGCAAGCACCGCATACATGGTGAAATTCTTACGTTATTCCATTCTTTATTATTCATTTGGAATATCCTCTCTCTATGGATTCTATTTAGACTGGTTCCATTCTTTATTATTCATTGGAATATCTCACATTTAGGTCAAGTATTCGCCTAACTTTAGTTCCGTTATTTATTATACATTGGAATAACTCGCCTATATCTGAAGTACCGCATACATGGTGATTTTTTTGTTATTCCATTTTTATTATACTCGGTTGGTTAAAGTTTTGACTTCTATACTCCATGAAATTAGTGGAATATCCTTGATATTTGCGCTTCATCCAGTATCTTTTCATGAAAATATTCTTCTGAGCATTATTGAATTTTACTCTATAAAGAAGTATCATGTTGACAATTTGGACATTATTAGTTCCTAAATAAATTAATTCTTGAACTTGTTTTATTGAATTCTTATATCATTGTCATCATCCTCATGTTTATATTTTTTTGAAAGTCATCTGTGGCCTGTAGTGCATAGATGGACTTGGTATGATTATGACCAGGGTTTATTCGGTATAATCATGACCATAATGTTACAAATGATGTGATAAAAGTACTCATTGGCCCGTAGTGCATTGATGGACAGTTGTTGGCATAATCATGACCATTGGTGAATACACGAATATCCTTGGCCGTAGTGCATGGATAATTTGTGGTTGTGATACTAATGAATATCCTTGGTAGTAGTCTGTGGGGATGATGTGGATTATTTATTAAAGTCGAGTCCCAAATGATAAAAATGATGAAAAAACCTTTTAAATCATAAAAGATAGTAGATTTTATTCTCTACTTGACTCTTTTAATGGATTGTTTATTCACCGCATGATTAAACTTGATGTCTATTGTATTTTATCAGTTTAACATTGTTGAAGACTAATGATAATTTATTCTGCATTATCTTAGTCATAATATTTCTTACTGGGCTAGTTGAGCTCACCCTTTTACTTTCATTGTTCTCTTCAGGAAATGAGAACGTAGAAGGGACTAGTTGGGGACCAGAGTGACGGTCCAGATAATAGCATTAGTAGTCCTTACTATTCTGTTAAATAGTGTGATAATAAATGTAATGCGGACTGAATTTGAGTTTGTATACTGTCTATGAGGACTCCATTGAGAGTGGATATTGTCTTGAAGGCAATATTCTTGTTTAAACTCTTAGTTTATGTTTTGTCGTATTTTACACGACAGTGGTATAATTAAGTTGTATTTGATTTATATACCATGTATTTGGCGACTCAGAATAGGTGATGTCTACCTATTTTGGGGGCGTCACAGTTGGTATCAAAGCTTAGGGATATGATCCCTGGCTGAGATGTGAGGCAAGAGATAGGAGGGGAGAGATGGGGAATTCCTTCGCTAGTATGACCTACCTAAGTTTATTTGGTATTTAATGGGTCGGTCAGAGTATAGGGATAATATGTGACATGTTAATTAACCCTTGTTTTGTGACAGTGTTTGAAAATGGCATCTAAAAATGTTGAGATCAGCAATGAAGCACATGAGACCATTGAGTTAGCATAACCAAAAGGTAATGACTAGCAACACGATAATAATCATACCGGTGGCAACGACCATCGGAATAATGATAACCATCGTGGGGGAAATTATCATGCCAAGAATGGTAACCACTTCGGTGGTAATCATGACCAAGATTGTAATAACCCGAGATTTTCTATAAAAAATAAATAAGAAATTTTGCGTATAATTTTATTTATTTATTTATTTAATGACGAGAATAAGTGTCAAGTAATGTGAACGATAAATGCGAATATATTTATTACTTGAAAAATTAGAAATAAATTTGGAATAAGTAATTACCACAAATTATATTGTTATGGTAATTAATTCCTGTAAGCCGAAATGTTTTTATTAATTATTTTCCATGAAAACATGATTGGAAATAATATATGAAGTGACAATTTAATTATATAATAAATATTTTATTATATGATTTGTTTGAATATTTAAGTTAATTATTGATGTTGTGTACAAAGAATAAGTCAGATATGAGATCCAAACCTTGGATTGGGATTGTGATCAAGAGATGAGAATAAATAACATAATATTATTAATATTATGATTTTACAGTACCATAATTATGTAATGTGTATATGTGATGAGATAATATTGAAAGCTTGATGACGATTGATTAGGTCATAAGCATATTACCGTCTTTGTGAAACCCTAATTATTAAACTCGGTTATGAGATATGGTGAGTAGTAGTGTATATATGAATTTTCTTTGTGTATATGAAAGTTACTGGGTATAAAAATGTCGGTAATTAGAAGAAACCCTAATTACTGTTGTACGCCGATAATTAGGACAAACCCTAATTATTATAACCTTAATCGGTTGAAGTTAGAAACCGTAACGACTGTGTTAGTAACACACACAGATAATTAGAGAACCCTAATGGTCAATTAGAAACCCAAATTGATGGCGTTAAGAAACCCAAATTTTAAAACCCTAATTTTTCTATAGAAAACCCTAATTTTAAATTATCGGGTTTAATTTCGATGTTAATGTATAAATGTTTTAATTTACCAAAGGATGAAAAGTAATTGGTAAATAATAAGAATTACCATCTAGTGATTAAATATTACATTTAATTGCTATGTACAAGAATGCCCTTGAAATTATATGTGAAATTATCAAAATGCCCTTTTTGATTTATTAGTGTATTATTAGTTGCATTGTTGATAGAATCTTCACAAAATGCTAGCCATTCACTATCTTCTAGAAGTTACTCATGGCACTATACTATTAACCACAAATAATTTAGCCACTACATTGATTGAATCAATCAATAACATGATTAAAGAGAGAGAAATGAGCTACTTTAATTTTTCATTTCTCCCAAACCATTCTCTCTCTAGAAATCCGAATTACAGAGTGTGAGAGAGTGAGGAGATAAGCTAATATCGATGTCGGCAAAGACAAGATCGTGAACGAAGGATCAAAATCAAAAATCAAAGCTAAAAGGTATTAAAACCCTAAATTTTTGAAATCCTTTGATCTTATGTTAATTTTGTAATTGATTGTTTAAAGTTGTGTAACGAGGTGTCAATTGATGATCCGAGTTGATAAATTCGGGACCCATAACATCAAAGAGCTCAAAATTAAATTTTTTCAACATTTGGAAAACTTGAAAATCTCGTCGACATCAAATGTCGGACCCTATAGATCCGTGTGTGTTAAGTGTTTTTGATGTTTAAAGCTTGTAACATGTAGCACGATATGTGGTCTTTAAGATACAAAAAGAATCAAAGTCGGATCAATTGTAGATCAAATGTTATAGGCAATCAAACCCAGATTGACCCAACACTTCGCCAAAAACAATGAACCCGGAAAATTTTGAAGCGTTGTCAGTGTCTATTTAAAGGATAATTTCATTAATAATTTAATATTAATGATATTAAGATAATATTAATGATATTTAGTTTATTTAATAATTATTATTAAATAAATAGTTTAAAATGGTTTTATTTATTTAAAAATCATTTAAAGAGGATATTAAGGATTTAAAATATTTTAAGTTATAATTAATGACTTTTAATATTTGGATAAATAGTACATTAATATTTAAATATTAATGGTAATTATTTAAAAAAATGATTTTAAAAATCATTTAAGGGTATTATAAATGTTTTAAAATAGTTTGAGTTATTATAAATAACTTTTATATTTTGATAATGGTTTCATTAATAATTTAATATTAATTAATTATTAATGATAATAGAATTGTTTGATGTTAAATCATTTAATTATGATTAGATGTTGGAAAATGCATGATAAATTATTATAAATGTTTTAAAATTATTTTAAGTCATTTAAAAATAAAATGGTAGTACTCACAGATGTTGAGATACGAGAATAAGAGTCTTAGACTCATTAATTACCCGAAATAAAAGTTGTCGATCTGTTGACAAATGTCGAGGACCTTATAAAAGAAAAGAAAAGGCTCTTTGTAAGAACATGGATGAGATATTTGAAAAATGTATAAAAAATATTTCAAGTATAGAATATGAACTAAAAGTATGATCCTTTGCGATTATGTGATGACGTGATTAGACTATGTCTTTTGTTGTAATAGGCGATTATTATGTGTTATGATATATTGTTCTAGCAAGAGCGAATGATCTGATTAATGATAGGTTGTGATATAAAGAGATAGAACCTAAGTTGAGATTTGTAATCAGCGAATCAGGCAAGTATCTTACCTTTGCATTTCCTTTATGCAATGGACATGAGTAAGAGAGTTTCAGAATTCTTTTCTATTCCTGTACAGATTATGTACGCTTTGATTATCAACATGTTAGCTCAGATATATATTCTGTTCATTGATTTCTAAATGGTTATACAAGTGTCCCCACTTGGATAATCATAGCATTTATTCACATGTTGATACACTTTTTCAATTACCCGTATACATATATGTTGAATTACATATTATTGTTGAGCAAGATTAAAAACCTTCGGGTTTGGAACCAGGCATGTATGAACATCCCTATATGGGAAAATTTTTACGCTCGAGTAGCGATGAGAATAAAACGATGAATTTCGATTCGAGAGTTATGTAGTATTGATCAATACAGGTACAATGAAAGGTGATCACCCTCCGTGCAAGTAAGCTAGAAACGGTTTATGGATGGATTTCGCTAAACCTTTTCGAAAATGAAAACAATGTTCATAGTATGTTTCTTAAACCCTATTCATGGGTAGAGCGAGCCAAATTTAAAGAATGTGAAAGAGAGTTGTTATGTGAATTTTTATCAATCTGATTACTTCACAACTTTCAATTCCTTGTAGAAGTGTTATGTAAAGAGAATACTTATGTTCTTTCAGCTTATATATATAATTGCTATTACTTGCTGGGCACTCAAATGCTCACCCTTGCTTAAATTAAATGTTTTCAGTTATGTATGAGCAACTTGAAGGCTCAGGCACGAACAAGGGAAAAAGGGAAGCCGTTCGAATGAGTTATATTATGATTTAATAGTTATAGTTAGTATTGGTATCTGTTCAAGTATTGTAAGGAATGTATTTGAAGGTCTCGTACCTGGGAAATAAACTTTGATGTATGTAAATTAAGTTTGAAGATATTATTATTATTGTATTATTCAGCTTATAGAAATGGTATTGTGAAGCACCGAGTTTGGGTTTCAAGTACCTGGATTTGGGGTCGCCTCAAGTTGGTATCAAAGCTGTTGGTTGTGAAGCTTAGGTAGGAATACCTGAGACTAATAACCACAATGATTTGGATAAGTACTAACTTATATAGAGTTAGTTGGTCGATAAGATTCAAAGATGAATCTCGGCGAGTGTAAAGACACAGAGTTCCCTAACTCTGATAATAAAGTTAAATAGTAGTGGGGAATAGATTGAGTCTAAAAGACTGAAAGTGCAATTATGAGAGATCGTAAAATAAAACGATCAAGATATAGAACTGAATCGTAATATATACGATGAGATCATTAAAGTGATCTGACAAGGCTATGATGACCGGAAAGAATCAATCGATGATTAGAAAGTTTACAACAAGATTGTTGTGTATGATTTATGCTATGAAGTGGTATGATCCGAAAAAGATTATGAATACTGGTTGAATGAAATTACGTATGGAATAAAGTTAAGATTAAGTGGGGATTTCAATTGAGGACTCATGTTGGCGAAATTTGAGTTGTATGATTCCTTGTATGGGCGGGGAATTGTACTTGGTGTAAAAACCACTTAGTTTCAGCATCGATAATCATTGAAATGTACGTATGTCGCGCTATTTGTTATATGCACATTAAGAGGATGACTCCATTCTCGGTGTATAAGCAATGTGTAGGTAGGTCGTAGATAGAGAATATAAGATTAAGTACGAGTTCTTAAAACTCATACTTATGAGACATTCTTGACTCATAATTATATGAAATGTTTATGAACCCCTCAGCGAATGGACGCCAAAGGTCTGACTAGGATAAGTTCTTAAACTCATATGATTATGGCAATTTATGAACTCATAATTGTGGTTTGATGAACTGGGTATAGTTTTGTGTGAATGAAGTGTTATGGATTACAGGAATAGATAGATTGTTAAGTAAATGATTATTAGTGAAGGTGTTAGGTTTTCCTAAACTCCTAGCGCTATGCTAAACTTCGAAATTTTTACATCAAGCTAATACACACTATGTGCTTTTAAAAAAAATGTAGACTCGTAACCATTTTTGAAACGGTTTAAAGTACGGTCTATGCTACTTATTTTGGCTAGACACAAATGATTTGAAATATCAAAATTTGTTTTTAATTATCACTCATGTACTATGTAACCTGGTGCAGAGATGATAAAAATGTGATGGAGTTGTAAATCTGGGAATACTTAGTGTGAATTTGACACTCAAGTCATTTATTCCACTATTGTATGATGTGTTATGACAAATTCATACAATGACGACATCCTCAAACGGATTGTTAATACAGTACGGCATCATGACGTCATTCTAGAAAATGTTTTCAAAAAGTTTAATTTACCAACGGGGTTTGGCTACACCTAAATAATTCGATTGAATTGAATTATTGATATGAGTCTATGCTATTTGAATCAGCTAGACTAATGTTTATGAAAACTCTAAGTGTTCATTGAAAGAAATTTCCCGAACTAAATTATTTTGGTGCGGAATCCTATGATAAGACTGAGGTGAACAATGTTGTTTGGATAAATAATCCAATCTAATAGCGTAAATATTCGCTAGGCATGATTAATACGTTATGCATGACGTAAGGGTACAATAGGCTAATCACCTAAAGTACTATTAATGGTAGTTTACCTTCTTTGTGATTGTAAACATACCAAGTAATGTTTTGTTTTGCGGTATGAATACCGTTAAAACTATGTGTTCATGGTCTATATGACCCCTCAGCACAATTTGAAAACTTTTACTCTTGTGAGAGGTGTATTGGGTAGCATGTGATGATATGTGTGAATGTTGTAAGCACAGATGGAGTTAGCCGAGTTACGAGGAGGTTAGAAATGAGAGGAGATCTGAGACAGATAGTTGAAGGTTGAAATAGAAGTCAAAGACACCAGGATATATACCTTGGAGCAGGCTTTAGTCATCACCTTCATGCGATTCGATGCAGAGTGGATGGAGCTGCCTTTCGGCAGAGAGATAGGCGTTGATGGGAATTGAATAAATTTATCGTCAAACAAAATAAGAGACAACGTATATAGAACTCTTGATTGCTATATATATATACTATATGCTAATCATGGTAACTTATGTATGTAGATGTCTGGTGAGAAAGATATGTGGAATAAGAAGGATCAGATCCATACCCCCGAGCTAATATCGAGGCCAATAGCTGAAATAGAAGCTCACCAGGAACCCAAATCGGACGAGGTGGCTATCGTGGAAAACGTAGAACCAGATCCGAAAATGGTGGATTTGACAGATAGTGATTCAGACACTAAAGTTGAAAGCCGCTTTCGCATCATCGGCGGAGGTGCAGGATCTGGAGAACAAGGTTTCTACGCTGGAAAGGTTGTGGGAGATAGAGACGTTGCTTAATATTCAGCTGCGTCAAGCGTTGCTAGAAACAATGGAAGAGCAGGATAAGCTCAAAATCCAAATTGACCAGATGGGAGCCTCAAGCAACACATCGTGTGCAGCTCCGAGAGGTAAGGGAAAAAGAAAGGTAGAAGATCCTGACTTAGGAAAACCTGATAAGAAGAAAGGGAAGAAGATATGTTATATTTGCGGCTGTGAGGGACATACCTCTCCTCGTTGCCCTGACTATAAGAAAGGTGGATGTTTTAATTGTGGGATGGAAGGACATCGATCGAATGATTGTCCAGAGAAAAGGCTTAGTAAATAAGTAATATGGGTTATCTTTGTGTTTATGTAATGTGTGTGATAAGTAATGAACTATTTTCAACTTTTATGTTGGTCAAGATTTTAAATCCAGGCTTTCGTAGTCACAAAGGGATAGCTGTTGATTAAAGCAGTATGTGCTATGTACATATTCAATAAATGAATATGAATCCAAGATTGAGAAATGAAACGAGTTTAATACATTAATCTTATGCAATAAGGTTTAAAATGTAAGGGTATAATTTATGGTTTTATTTAACCAGATAATGCCGCCAAGGCGTCAAACTCGAAACCAAAGGATAGAAGAATCTACTAATCTTTGGGAGGCGATACCAGAATCGATGCAAAACTTTGCAAACATGGTAGCTCGGGCTATGCATCGGGAATACCAATTTGCAGGAACCGGCCGGACAATCGCAGCAAATTTCAAAGACTTCAAAGCCGTAGGACCACCAGAATTCAGAGGATCAACTGACCCTATAGAAGCCTAGACATGGATGAACGAGATAGAGAAGGCGTTCGTAATCGTTAGAGTAGATGAGGGGCAAAAGACCGCTTTTTCCACTTATATGATGAAAGGGGAAGCTAACTTTTGGTGGGAGGCAAATAAGACTCGGGCAGGAGAAGAAGAAATTACTTGGGATAGGTTTAAGGATTTATTTTTCGAAAACTATCTCTCTGTTAGTATGCAGTCTAGAATGGAGGTGAAATTCCTGGAGTTAAAGCAGGATAACATGACTGTTGCGGAGTATACCGCAAAAATTTAATGAGTTGTCTAGGTTTGCTCCACATCAAGTGGATACAGAGGCTAGGAAGGCAAGGAGATTTGAGCTAGGCTTAAAACCCTGGCTCTACAATAAGGTGTCAGTACTGCAAATCAATACTTTTGCAGCACTCATGGAGAAGGCTATCATAGCTAAACAGGGAAGTGAGGCCATGGGCCTCTACCACAACGAGAAGAAGAACAAAAACAAGTCAGGAGGAGTAGTAAAGATAGAAAGTAGTAGTGGGAATAGGGGTGAGAAAAGAATGAGGAATTTTTCTGAAAACGTGCAAGTGAAGCAGGAAGGTACAAAGAAGCAGGTAGTGCAGTGCAAGAACTGCGAGAAGAATCACTCTGGCGAGTGTCACGAAGGGCAAGTTGTATGCTACAAGTGCGGCAAGTGCCAAGAAGGCCATCTCCTCCGCCTAACTCAAAGATGATCGATGCATTCGCTTCATATGCGGATCGTGAGCATAAGGTGAGGAATCCACGAGAGGGGAATGGAGGCAGAAAGCGTAACTACAGGGAGAAGCGGTGGGACTTTAGCAATTTGGGACCAAACTCAACCAAGAAACCCAATGAAAGCAACTCCGAGGGTTTACAACATATTTATCCGAGGATACGGTGGCATTTGGAAATATAACCCGGTCTATGTGAATCACTTATATATCTTATATATTTTTCCTATATATATATATATATATATATATAGTAGATTATTTTATAAAGAAATTTTGAGTTCTGTTAGAAATCAAATTTCTGCTCAAACGGATAGACAAGTGTTATGAAGAAAAATTAAAGATTAGTTCGATCAAGTATGATCGAGGTCTATGTGCAGTAATTATATGTGTTATGTACCCTTCTGTATATGAGTTTTTAAAGCGGTGATTCCGGGGACGGAATCCTTATAAGGGAGGGTGAATGTAATAACCCGAGATTTTCTATATAAAATAAATAAGAAATTTTGCGTATAATTTTATTTATTTATTTATTTAATGACGAGAATAAGTGTCAAGTAATGTGAACGATAAATGCGAATATATTTATTACTTGAAAAATTAGAAATAATTTTGGAATAAGTAATTACCACAAATTATATTGTTATGGTAATTAATTCCTGTAAGTCGAAATGTTTTTATTAATTATTTTCCATGAAAACATGATTGGAAATAATATATGAAGTGACAATCAGAATTATATAATAAATATTTTATTATATGATTTGTTCAGAATATTTAAGTTAATTATTGATGCTGTGTACAAAGAATAAATCATATATGAGATCCAAACCCTGGATTGGGATTGTGATCAAGAGATGAGAATCAATAATATAATATTATTGATATTATGATTTTACAGTACCATAATTATGTACTGTGTATGTATGTGCTTGACGAGATAATATTGAGCGATGACGGTCAATTAGGTCATAGCATATTACCGTCTTTGTGAAACCCTAATTATTAAACTCAGTTATGAGATATGACTGAGTAGTGACTGTGTATATGAATTTTACTGTGTATATAAAAGTTACTGGGTATAAAAATGTCGGTAATTAGAAGAAACCCTAATTATTGTCATTATGCACGATAATTAGGACAAACCCTAATTATTATAACCTTAATGTCGGTTGAAGTTAGAAAGCAGTGTATTTGTGTTAGTAACACACACGAGATAATTAGAGAACCCTAATGGTCAATTAGAAACCCAAATTGATGGCGTTAAGAAACCCAAATTTTAAAACCCTAATTTTTCTATACAAAAACCCTAATTTTAAATTACCGGGTTTAATTTCGATGTTAATGTATAAATGTTTTAATTTACCAAAGGATTAAAAGTAATTGGTAAATAATAAGAATTACCATCTAGTGATTAAATATTACATTTAATTGCTATGTACAAGAATGCCCTTGAAATTATATGTGAAATTACCAAAATGCCCTTTTTGATTTATTAGTGTATTATTAGTTGCATTGTTGATAGAATCTTCACAAAATGCTAGCCATTCACTATCTTCTAGAAGTTACTCATGGCACTATACTATTAACCACAAAAAATTTAGCCACTACATTGATTGAATCAATCAATAACATGATTAAAGAGAGAGAAATGAGCTACTTTAATTTTTCATTTCTCCCAAACCCTTCTCTCTCTAGAAATCCGAATTACAGAGTGTGAGAGAGTGAGGAGATAAGCTAATATCAGTTATCAGCAAGACAAGATCAGCAACGAAGGATCAAAATTAAAAATCAAAGCTAAAAGGTATTAAAACCCTAAAATTTTGAAATCCTTTGATCTTATGTTAATTTTTGTAATTGATTGTTTAAAGTTGTGTAACAGGGTGTCAATTGATGATCTGAGTTGATAAATTCAGGACCCATAACATCAAAGAGCTCAAAATTAATTTTTTTCAACATTTGGAAAACTTGAAAAATCTCGTCTGACATCAAATGTCAGACCCCATAGATCCGTGTGTGTTAAGTGTTTTTGATGTTTAAAGCTTGTAACATGTAGCCTGATATGTGGTCTTTAAGATACAAAAATAATCAAAGTCAGATCAATTGTAGATCAAATGTTATAGATGGTCAAACCCCGTTGACCAACACTGCCAAAACAGCGAACCCAGAAAATTTTGAGCGTTGTCCGTGTCCTACTTTGACCGTGTCCTATTTAAAGGATAATTTCATTAATAATTTAATATTAATGATATTAAGATAATATTAATGATATTTAGTTTATTTAATAATTATTATTAAATAAATAGTTTAAAAATGGTTTTATTTATTTAAAAATCATTTAAAGAGGATATTAAGGATTTAAAAATATTTTAAGTTATAATTAATGACTTTTAATATTTGGATAAATAGTACATTAATATTTAAATATTAATGGTAATTATTTTAAAAAAATGATTTTAAAAATCATTTAAGGGTATTATAAATGTTTTAAAAATAGTTTGAGTTATTATAAATAACTTTTATATTTTGGTAATGGTTTCATTAATAATTTAATATTAATTAATTATTAATGATAATAGAATTGTTTGATGTTAAATCATTTAATTATGATTCCGATGTTGGAAAATGCATGATAAATTATTATAAATGTTTTAAAATTATTTTAAGTCATTTAAAAATAAAATGACTGGTACTCACAGATGTTGAGATAGAGAATAAGAGTCTTAGACTCAGTAATGCCGATAAAAAGTCGTTTAAGATGCGCAGAGCAAATGTGGAACCTTATAAAAAGAAAGAAAAGGCTATTTGTAAGAACATGGATGAGATATTTGAAAAATGTATAAAAATATTTCAAGTATAGAATATGAACTAAAAGTATGATCACCGCGATTATGTGATGGCGTGATTAGACTATGTCTTTAATTGTAATAGAGCGAAGACTATGTGTTATGATATATTATTTCTAACTTAGAGCGAATGATCCGATTAATGATAGGTTGTGATATAAAGAGATAGAACCTAAGTTGAGATTTGTAATCGTGAATCGTGCAAGTATCTTACCTTTGCATTTCCTTTTATGCAATGGACATGAGTAAGAGAGTTTCGTAATTCTTTTCTATTCTATGCTGATTATATACGCTTTGATTATCAACATGTTAGCTCGGATATATATTACATTCATTGATTTCTAAATGGTTATCAAGTGTCCCCACTTGGATAATCATGGCATTTATTCACATATTGATACACTTTTTCAATTACCCGTATACATATATGTTGAATTACATATTATTGTTGAGCAAGATTAAAAACCTTCGGGTTTGGAACCAGGCATGTATGAACATCCCTATATGGGAAAATTTTTTGCTTAAAGTAGACGAGAATAAAACGATGAATTTCGTTCGGAGTTATGTAGTATTGATCAATACAGGGTACAACGGGGCTGATCACCCTCCGTACCCGTAAGCTAGAATGGTTTGCGGATGGATTTCTGCCAAACCTTTTCGAAATGAAAAACAATGTTCATAGTATGTTTCTTAAACCCTATTCATGGGTAGAGCCAGAGCCAAATTTAAAGAATGTGAAAGAGAGTTGTTATGTGAATTTTTTATCAATACAGATAACTTCACAACTTTCAATTCGTTGTAGAAGTGTTATGTAAAGAGAATACTTATGTTCTTTCAGCTTATATATATAATTGCTATTACTTGCTGGGCACTCAAATCCTCACCCTTGCTTAAATTAAATGTTTTCAGTTATGTATGAGCAACTTGAAGGCTCAGGCACGAACAAGGGAAAAAGGGAAGTCGTTCGAATAAGTTATATTATGAGTTAATGGTTATAGTTAGTATTGGTATCTGTTCAAGTATTGTAAGGAATGTATTTGAAGGTCTCGTACCTGGGAAATAAACTTTGATGTATGTAAATTAAGTTTGAAGATATTATTATTATTGTATTATTCATCTTATAGAAATGGTATCGTGAAGCACCGAGTTCGGGTTTCAAGTACCTGGATTTGGGGTCGCCTCAAAGATAATAGGAGTGGAAATTTCAAGAAGAGAAAGTTCAACAACAATGGAAAGACAGCAGCACCAACACCCATTTTCAAGGAAGGAGAACGACCACCAATTGTATGCTTCAAATGGGGAGGGGAGGGACATATCAGTCCAAACTGCGTGATGCAGTCCAAAGCATGTTATAATTGTGGAAAAGAAGGTCACCTAGTCCGATTTTGTCGTGTACAAAAGTCAAGTCCAGCTGGGACGGTGGCACCAAAGGCGGATACGGACAAAACAACGTTGGTGGTTTCAGGAAGAACATTTTTCGTGACTTCTCAAAAAGCAAGTAACCCGAATGAAGTTAGCACGGGTTAGTTAATTATAAATTCTTGTGAAGTCTATACCTTATTAGATATCGGTTCTACCCATTCTTTTATCTCTCTTGCTTGCGTTCAACGTTTAAATTTAACTCAAGAGAAGTTAGACTTTGACTTATTGGTTGAAACTTCGTTAGCAGAAACCTTTGTTACCTCCACTATTTATAAGTCTTGTTTGATTCAAATTGACACTTTCATGTTACCTGTCGATCTTATCTCTTTGAAAATACTTGCCTTTGATGTGATTTTAGAAATCGATTGGTTAACTACTCATCATGCTTTTAAATAAGGTTGTTAGCTTTCATATTCCTAACCAACCTGTTATGCGAATTCAAGCAACCAAACCACTAAAGTCAATCATTGTCATATCAAGCCATAAGTAAAGAGCCCCGATCCTTTCGTTGTTGACTTCCTTGTGTGGAATGCACCGAAGTCAGACTTTCTGTAGGCGACGTCGTGAATGACGATGGCAAGTTGATAGATATCAATGTGACATACTATCCAAGTCATGGATGAGAGTCACAGTTTTGAATGATATTTCTATTGTTAATAAATTTTCTAACGTATTCTTGAAGACTTCTTAGTCTACCCTAGAGCGTGAAATCAAATTTGGTATTGACCCTAGTACAAAACCCATTTGTAAAACCCTTAAATATTCTTCAACCAAAACAAACGTATCATGCGCCAAGGACATTGACTCGAGCTGTTGAAGATTACGATCGTACCATTCAATATCATCGTGGAAGAGCGAACGTGGTAGTTGACGCGTTGAGTAGAAGATCGTATGCGTTTACGAGTGCGATGTTGTTAACATAAAAACTCATTTCGTATAACTTATAAATGATGAAGATAGAGTTAAAGACTCTAGGGACCCACATGAAGATAATGAATATACGAGTAGAATAGACTTTAATCGATAAAGTTAAAGTCGTGCAAGCTACACACCCGAATCTGATGAATGCGAAGAAGAAGGTTCAAGAGGGCGTTATTATAGAAGCAAGAATCGACGAAGAGAGGAAATCTCAACCCTCGATTTAATTAGCCCATTTGAAATACTTGATCGAGTAGGAACTGTGGCCTATATACTCATTTTACCGCCAAGTATGTCGCGTGTTCATAACGTTTTTCACGTATCGTTGTTAATAAAAACTTAGTCTTTGGGGACTTTGGAGCCAAATTTCAGAATAATTAATGAATTTGAAAAATTATGAAATCATGGGGGTTTTATAGAGCATGTTACAAGATTTTCATAGCCTCGAAAATGGACTAATTCCGATAACGAACGAAGAAGTTATGAAGATTTGAAGTATGTGCGTCAAAAGTTGCAAAATCTGGAAAATTGGAGCCAAGTGTCAAGGGTCAAGCGCCTAGGTGCTAGGCTCGGTGATTAGATTCTGCTCTTGGGCGCCTAGGCCCTTTCCCAAGGCCAAATCTGGGCGCCTAGGCGTTGGTCAAGTGTTAAGCCAAAATCTGTTCGGACGTCCTTTAGTAAATTGGGCATAATGTTTTCATACAAACTCCGATTGAGGTGATTCAGGATGATTCGGAAAGATAACGAGTAGACCTACAAATTTCATTCTTTATGTGTTGAGATTTGAGGTCGGTATCAAGTCTTGAAATGGCTATTTTAGAGACTGATGTGCATTCAGAGGCAATTGGAGGACATCGGGCATGCACGTATGCAACGTGTAATGTTTTCGACGATAAAGGTTTTCAAGGTTATACCTAAAGAGTTGGAATATGAAATGAAGTCAAGGTATCCACACCTCTTCGGCATACCAGGTACGTACGTAAATTTCGAGGGCGAAATTTCATAAGGAGAGGAGATTGTGAGACCCCAAAGTTTATGAATAAAGATTTTAATTTCTCAAAATATTTTTTAAATATTATGGTGTGAATTTAATATAATGTTATAGTTGTGGTTAATATTTATAAATTTTGCAAAGTATGCAAGTTGTTATATAATATTCGATTGGTCGGGAAATATTCATTTTGTTGGGAAATATCCGTACGACGGTACAATCATTGGTGGACCCCACAACGAAATTATTGTCGGATTGAGAAAATGACAAAAATATTTTATAAAAATAACGGCGGAAGTTTTATCGTTAAGCTATTGAAACACCCGGTGTTAAAGTTAAAATAAGAATAATACGGCGTGGTTCAGTAGTAGCACTGCGGTATTGGTTATTGATGCTTACGTGATAAGTCACTCAGTTATACTCAATTATTGCTATAATAATTGCTACATCATATCTCTCATATTATTGATTCGATTATTGTCACAGTATCATCTGCATAATATTTTATATATTATTAAATCAATAATTGAGACGACAAAGTTATTCATATTATTAAATTGCGATATTTACAATGTCTAGAAGTTCTGTCGAGGAGAGGTTTGGTCACCTAATTGCACGCCAATAGGGAGAAATCCTTATTGGAAAGCCCCCTCTTTCCTTGTTGTGACCTGGTTGTTAAATATTGTGAGTTATGATATTAATGATGAATAAGTTTGTGTTGATTAAAGATGAATTTGATAGTTCCATTGTGTTGGGATTATTGGTTTTAGTTGAAATCGACATCTATTCCGATGATAATTGATGTCTGTGGGTTATATTGATAAATCGTGTAATTTATCGGATAAATGAGCAATTAATTGCTACTAATTCACATACTTATATAACTATTTGTTCACATGTGTGTACTATTGAGTCACATTCACTTACATTTAGGGGAGTTGGTGCAAGATTGATAATACTTGCATGACTAAGTTAAAAAGGGAGATATAGATGGAGGTACTATACTGTATTTCGTATTTTCACATGATTATAACTATTGATTCACATGATTGAACTATTGATTCACATTATTTACTATTAGGGGAGGTGGTGCAAGTTTGATAATACTTGCAGGACTAAATTAAAAATGAAAGAAAAGTTAGAGGTATTGTACTATAATTTTTCAAGCCCCAAAACGTGCAATTATCGAAACTATATTTTTCTATAAATAGAAGCTCATTATTCCTTCATTTATCACCAATTCACTAAAGCTTTAGAGCCATTATTATAGAGAGAAATTATAGAGTGAAAGAAAAAGAGAAGTCTGCTACCTCACTATTCCAGTATCCAGTCTTCTTTTGAGGTAAGGGGTATTATTTTTTTCCATATTCATTAAGAGAACTTTTGTTATTGCAGTCTTTATTATTCTGTTGGAATAACCTGTATACGCGGGCTACCCTATACTTGGTGAAATTCTTCTTTATTCCATTATTTATTATTTTTTCTTTGGAATAACTTTTGTCATGTATGGCAATCGCATACATGGTGAAATTTCGTTGTTATTCCATTCTTTATTATTCTATTGGAATATATCCATCATGCATTTTACGCCGGACACTGATTTAAATCTTTATTATTCTATTGGAATATCCTATACATGCGCTTTCTGTGGGACTAGTTCCGTCTTTATTATTACTGTTGGAATATATCACATGCATGCGTTTTACGCCAAACCTGGTTCCGTTATTTATTATTATGTTGGAATAACCTGTCTATGCGAAATACCACATACATGGTGATTTCTGTTGTTATTCCATTCATTATTATTCTGTTGGAATATCACTCGCCTTGCATATTACACTTTGACTTCGGTTCTCATTATTTATTATTCTGTTGGAATAACCTGTCTATGCGAAGTACCGCATGCATGGTATATTTTTTTGTTATTCTATTCTTTATTATATTCAGTTGGTTAAAGTTTTGACTTCTATACTCCATGAAATTAGTGGAATATCCTTCATATTTGCGCTTCATCCAGTATCTTTTCATGGAAATATTCTTCTGAGCATTCTTGAATTTTACTCTACAAAGAAGTATCATGTTGACAATTTGGACGTTATTAGTTCCTGAATAAATTAATTCTTGAACTTGTTTTATTGAATTCTTATATCATTGTCATCATCCTCATGTTTATATTTTTTAAAAGTCATCTGTGGCTCTGTAGTGCATAGATGGACTTGGTATTATTATGACCGAGGAATTATTGGGGTATAATCATGGTAGTAATGTTACAAATGATGTGATAAAAGTCCTCATTGGCCGTAGTGCATTGATGGACAGGTTGTTGGCATAATCATGACCATTGGTGAATACACGAATATCCTTGGTAGTAGTGCATGGATAATTTGTGGTTGTGATACCAATGAATATCCTTGGTAGTAGTCTTGGGGATGATGTGGATTATTTATTAAAAGTGAGTCGGTGATAAAAGTGATGAAAAACCTTTTAAATCATAAAAGATAGTAGATTTTATTCTCTACTTGACTCTTTTAATGGATTGTTTATTTATGTGATTAAACTTGATGTCTATTATATTTTATCGGTTTAACATTGTTGAAGACTAATTATAATTTATTACGCATTATCTTAGTCATAATATTTCTTCTTAGGCTAGTTGAGCTCACCTTTTACTTTCATTGTTCTCTTGAAATGAGAACGTAGAAGGGACTAGTCGGGGAACGGAGTGACGGTCCAGATAATAGCATTAGCAGTCCTCACTATTCTGTTAAGTAGTGTGATAATAAATGTAATGAGGATTGAATTTGAGTTTGTATACTGTCTATGAGGACTCCATTGAGAGTGGATATTGTCTAGAAGGCAATATTCTTGTTTAAACTCTCAGTTTATGTTTTGTTGTATTTTACACGACAGTTGTATAATTAAGTTGTATTTGATTTATGTACCATGTATTTGGCGACTCAGAATAGGTGATGTATACCTATTTTGGGGGCGTCACAAATACCAACTGCGATGCCCCCCAAATAGGTATCCATCACCCATTCTAAGTCGCCAAATACATGGTACAGAATACAAATATAAACTTAAGTATACCGCATGAGCTGTGAGTTTTAATACAAATATTATCTTCAGATGTATTCAAACTCAAAATAAGTCCTCAATACTGATTATTATCACACTATTTCACGAGAATAGTGAGGACTACTAATGCAAACTTACGGGACCGATCACCACCGTTCCCTCGACTAGTCCCGGCTATATTCTCATTTCTCAAGAGAACAATGAAAGTAAAGGGTGAGCTCAACTAGCCCAAAAGAAAGAATATTATGACTAAGATAATGAGAATAAATTATCGTTAGCCTTCAAATGATGTTAAAGCGATAAAATATAATAAACATCAAGTTTAATCTGACGGAACAAGTAATCCATTAGAAGAGTCAAGTAGAGCATGATATCTACTATCTTCTATGATTTAAAAGGTTTATCATCAATTTTATCCCTGAGGCTCAGCTTAATAAATAATCCACATCATTGAATTATCCATGCACTACGGGCCAATGATATTCATTATTATCACCAATGGTCATGTTCATCTCAACAACTGTCCATCAATGCACTACGGGCCAATGAGGACTTTTACCACATCATTTGTAACATTACAGGTCATGATTATACCGAATAATTCCTGGTCATAATCATACCAATCAACAGTTCATCTTTGCACTACGGGCCAAAGATGACTTTCGTAACAATATAAACATAAGGATGATTACAATGATATAAAAATTCAATTAAATGAAAACAAAGGATAAATTCTAAAGATTTATAATTTAATTTATCTAGAATTCAATAATGTCCAAATTGTCAACATGATACTGTTTTGTGGAGTAAAATTCAAGAATAATATTGTATCAAAAATGATTTGGACTGAAAAGAAATCAATTTTTTGTCATGAATAGTACTCCGGGTGAATAGTACCTGAGTGAATAGTACTCTGTGAATAGTACTTCAGAAATAGTACCCCATGAATAGTACTCTGGCATGAAAAGGTTAAAACTTATTAAGAACGCTCAGAATAATATTTTTATGAAAAGATACTGGATGAAGCGCAAATATCAAGGATATTCTACTAATTTCAGGAATTATAGAAGCAATACTTACCATAGTAAGTTTAAATTTAGGAATATGAAATGAAATAATATCCCTTCCATACTATGGAGTATGAAAGAAAATAATATTTCTTACGATTATTGAAATAAAATAATATCCTTTACCTTAGTAGAAACTAGATTTGACTGGAATATCAGATATTATTCTGAGAAAATCTTGCAGAAAATTACGCTCAAAGTATTCTTATACTCAAAAGAAATACTCACAATACTATAGTAAAAATGCTTGAGATATTTGGTGTGATTTAGGATGGAGGGTTGCCCTCCTTTTATAGTGTAATACGGAAGGAGAAAAATAAGGAAACCTTCTTAACACTGCCTAACTTTCTCCGCCTAACATTTTCATTCAATGCCTAACCTTTCCTTTTCTTTTGCCTAACTCTTATTATTTCAAAGGTTAGGGCCTACCATTTTGGAACAACTTTGCAGGCAACACTTTTTCCACCACCCATCACTTTATCACATGCATTTATATATATATATATATATATATATATATATATATATATAATTATTTAAACAATTATAATATATTATAATAATATATTTGAATGAATATTTTATCGGAGAAAATAATTATAATTTCACATAAAATATGTCAAACTTTCAACAATTATCTCATGTTAAATTCTTTCATTTATATAAAAATTCAACCAATATCCACCACATAATAATTAATATTATAAGCTCACAATATCAACAACCAAATCATTCCTAGGAAAGAGGGGGCTTTTTGATAACACCGACAATAATTCTATTGTGGGGTCCACCAATGATTGTGCCGTCATACGAATATTCCATGACAAAACGAATATTCTCCGACCAACCGAATATTTTATAACAACTTGCTTACTTTGCAAAATTTATAAATATTACCCACAACTATAACATTATAATAATTTCACACCTTAATATTCAAAAATATAATTCGAGAAAAAATTAATCTTTATTTATGAAAGTTGGGGTCTTACAACCGCCATCCTCCTCCTCTACGTCTCTCTCCTCCACAGGCGCCTCACCTCCGACCCTCTCCACCACTCCACGAACGATAATTCCTCCTTCGATACACTTCTTGTGCACTCCGCTTGCGATGACCTTATTGTTGTCACTCATCCCACCACCACCCAACAACGGCGTCCATGTCCACCACCAGTTGTCAACGCCACCATTAACACCATCAACAACACCACACCCAAGCAGTCTTCACTCCCCTAAATCTTTTCTCTCTATTATAATCAAAACACAAATTAGAGTAGCAGTAAACAAAAGGTTAAGAGCTCATATCAACAAATCAAATAAACAGCTCATCTCAAAAATGAAACCATAAGAGAGAGAATGAACCTGATATAAATGCAATGTGCGAGGAATCGTTTTTTGTTTATTTTAAAATCAAAACTCCATTTAATGCATTTTCTTTATCTTCTCCTCTCTTTTTTTCTTCTTTTTTCCGATCAAAGATTGGACCTTTTTTTGCTAACAGTGATTATTAAGAATAGTAGATCTAAAAAAAGTTGAAAAATTAGAAGGTTTTTTCAATGGAATCTGAAAAAGAACTCAAGAAAGCTATAGCTCGTAAATTTTCCAAAGAAATCATTATAAGGAAGAAACAATATGAACTCAAGGAGAATTCAGAGCTCGATTCCATGGATCTCATATATAATTCTTGAGTTATGGTTGTTACATTACTCAACGGTTTGTTGGTGCTTGATGTAATACCCGAGAATTTCTGAATATTTTTAATAATAAAAGTCGAATATTTATTTGAATATAATTAAATATTGTTGTGGCATGAGTTATAGAAATTTTATTTAATTAAGTTAAGTGTTGAGAACTATATGACAGTAAGGTAATGTGGTAAGATTGGTGAAAAGCTTAAGATTGGTGAAAAGCTTAATGTAAAGCTTAATAGAATTGCCTAGTGTGGCATAATGAAGGACTAAAATATTCCCCAAGTGAATTATAGAGGAACGATTAATTATTATTTATTATGTGTAATTATATATAATTGAATGATAAAGTAACTATGTGTATGATAAATGAATATAATGTTTAATATGTAGTATTATCAATTTAAGATTTAATTTATGCTAAGTGAAACTGGTATGGTGGTAGAGGTTGGAACTGTCATGTAGCTAAACCGGTTTAGCCTTTGCTAGGGACCGCACAATCGCGCCTTCCTCAGAAGATATAAAAGCAAGCAATAATTGCTGTGATGTGCCAGAGTTTGAAAGTTGGTTATTACTGTGGATAATGTATGAAACATTATTGTAATGTGTGACATTATTGAAATCATATGATAAGAGTAAATTTAATGGTATGAAGTACTAAGTAGCACAATAAAATCATATGCGACAGTTTAGTATGGAAAGAACTAATCAAATGAGTATCTCAGAAATTCGGAAAGGAATTGAATGTTAGAAAAATAGACATTTAATATTGGATAGTGTTATAATATGGAAGTATGTGTACTAATAATATTTATGGAGAATATCGGGTTAATAATGCCTAACTGCATTATTTTATCTGCATTAAATATTAAATGATGTGAACCCAATGTACATGCATTATATAATATTGGTACATATATAATTCCTAACTTTTCATTTCGTAATAACATTAGTACATTAAAATCACATGAGGGAACCAAAAGGGAATTAAATTAACTACATTTAAAACCAAATGTTGAGAATTAGAATGCTTGTCCCAATTCAATGGCCAAATAGTAACCTATATCTCCTTTGCGTGCACTGCCGAGCTTGGAACAATGGCTAGCTAGGGGAGGTGATGATGGCTATGAAAATGGCTGAGGGAGAGTGGTTGAGAAACTCTTCTATAACCATTGTCTTCTTCTTCTACCCCATGGATTCAAATCTTAGTGTAAAGCAATTAACTGGTTTAGTATTCTTCTATAAAAGGCAGCTTCATTTTTTATTTTCCCGTTGCTGTGAATTGTCTGTTGAATTCCAAGATTGAGAGTGTGAGTTGCTTTGTTGATTTAAAAGGAGTCTAGAAATACAGAGGGAAGAAACTAAGTTTCTTAGAAGGTAAATTCTTGTTTTAAGTTCTTAATTTCAAACTTGGCAAATTATGGAAATTCTCATCCATTCTTGTGAATTTGGTTTGGAAATTGCTATCAATGTGTTTATGAAGTTTATATGCATGTATGGAACCTCATAGAATAGGTTTAAGCATGTTAGAATGAAGAAAAACTGATAAATTATTTTATCTCTGCCGAAACAGAGGCATCTCGAACTAGCTGAGGGTAGGGCACATTTCTTGCCATTCATAGCTGCGATTCAACCTGGCCTTGATTGCCTCTAGAATCTATCTGAGTTTTGGACTTCTAATGATATGTGGTAGTTCTATCATGCTAAAATAACTTAGATATGCATGAAAATAGACCTGACATATGACCTTAGGTTCCTTTGCATATCATGAGAACTTTAACTTGCTTTAGTATGTATTTGCTAGAGAAGACTTTGAACCTTAGAAATAGACCTTGACGAAAATTATGTACTTTAAGTTCTGATTTTTGTGAGCATGCACATATGACCTAACTACACATGAGATTTGATTCAAAGTGATATGTATGTACTATGATGTACTTTCGCTTGGGTTAAAATAACTTTTAAAATCAAACTTGGATGTGTTATAAACTAATGAACATGAGGTTGTGTACTATCTGAACTTAAAGCATGTATGACTAATGCCCCTATGTGATCACACATGACTCATATGTACGTCCATGTTGGTTAGACGCAATGAAAATTAATCAAGCATGAGTTATAGATGCTTTAAGGTGATAAAAGATGCTAGTCATGCGTATATGATGAAAACTTTGGAGAGCAAGCATACTAACTGATTTCATGACTTCCTTATATGGATATATGGTGAACATAGTAGTCCTCATGATTTCACGACCTTGAATGGCCTTAATACATTAGAAATACTAGTTTAAGACTATAACATGTAAAGTCAAACTTAAATGGATCTTAAAAGCATGTAAGACCCTTTAACATGCGTATATGCTTTATGTCAATATCTATGTATGCTTAGAATTAGAATAATCCAAGAAGAGAAAAGCTCAACTCTGGTTTGGCCAGGGGAAAGCGCAGTTGCGCCGTCCCTAAGCTTAAGTAGAGTACAATTGCGCCCTCCTGCAGTTTGGTTTGATGGTTTGTTTGTAGTCTGTAAAGTTGTAGCATGTATTATATATTGCTTTCAGTCCTAATACTTGATGACCATGATGTTTAAGAGTTCTAATACATAATGGCCATATGAAACCAAGAGTCTAAAGATATATACAAGCTTTCGTATTCCTTTTATGCAAACTAAATAGATGATGGTTATATAACTACATGGTGTGATAGTATGTTAATATGATTTTCCATTTACGTTACTAAGAGGATAATGAATTTGTATCATTGACTTATATGATCGACCATATATGAGATTATTAACTTATATAGTTGAGTAACTAATAAATATGTGTGGTATGCATAACTACATTATGATAGGATTTCAAAGTGTTTATAAGCTATAAGTGGGTAAACTATGCTTGAGGCAAGTTCCCTAACTTACATAACTTTAGATTTTGTGTAAGTTCTTTAACTTCATTTGATTCTCATATTGAATGCAAGTTTCCTAAATTCTTTACATTGTATATATTGTATAATCCGAAATGTTGCCATATCAACCATGTTTATCTCGAGCAAATATCTATTACTATTCAGAATTCTTTTTTATATCTTGATATTATTACAAGCATTGAACTTATCGTTCTTAAATGTGTTATAAAATTGGTTTAAGCCATTGATTCCGCTAGACTAGTATCGTATGTTAGAAAGCTATCCAAACTAACTTAACTTGGTACAGACTCTTAAATTTACTGAGATGAACAACCCTCGTTGAAGGAGAAATTATGTAATTATCGGGGAACCGACGAGCGCACATACTAGCATGTTTAAGTGTTATGCATAACGTATGGTACTTAGGCTAATCACCTGTTGTACTCGTTTTATTGAATTTTCAGTATAATACTATTAATTCTAGCAGAAGTTCTTAGTCCTTAGTGACTGCTTAGTGTTCATTATTCTTGAACCTTAATATGATGTATTTTTGAATCTTGTTGATATCTTTCAGTCCATAGCGACCTTTATTGAGAATTGTGGATAATTCCTGAACTATTATTCATTGTCATACCCTTGAGATTTGAACTTTATAACTGTTCACCCTTATTGCTATATTACTTGTTAGGAAAATTTGTTGCTCACCTTTGCTTCCCTTAAAACTTTCAGTTAAGGCAGAACGTGGTGAACCCTCAGGCAAGGACAAGGGTAAAAAGAAGGCTTCAGAATAACTTTGCTTATTAGTACTAGAAATTTACTATTATTATATTGTATGGAAACTTATTTATTAAGGTGTAATAAATTATTTTTAAATTAAGATGTTGTAGTAACGGTTGCTAGACCTTGGGACGAGAATAATTATGTTATGACAATATAAATTATTCTATTTTCTGTTGTTTGATTTTGGATTTATTATTAGAATTAGCATGTGAGAAACCAAATTTGAGATATGAAGGTCTGAATTTGGGGGAGTCACAGGTTGGTATCAGAGCATTAGGTTATAAACCTTAGGAGCGAGAATCCTTAGACTATGACCTTAGAAGAACTTAGAAAATAGAGGGAGATAAAACTCATATAGCGTTTCTCTAAAGATTTAGTGGCTTTATGAAATATATTTTCATTCCACACAATGAATTTATGTTTTATTTTGACGTTATAACAGAGTTTGTTGTTTGTTGTCTTGTGTTTGTGGTTGTAGGATGTCGGATTTGGGAGGACACAATAGAGTGGTAGAGGAGGAGCCTTGTGATATACACGTAGTGTATGAGGCACCTTTGATAGCGGAAGCAATTTCGACAGTAGCCCCTATAGATGACGAGGATGAGGAGGAAGAGATGGAGTTAGTTGCCGTAGAGTCAGATTCTGAGGAAGATCCCATGGAAGATGAGCCCGTGGAAGATTTCGACAAGGTGACATTCGAGGATCGGATGTTGGGGGAATACGAGGAGCAGATTTTGGAATTCGAGTATCGGGTTGAGGAACTAGAGACCCAGGCTCAGGAGAGAGAAATCGAGATGCAGAAACTGAGGGATGAAGACCATAAGAGGAAGCTGGAGATGCATGAATTAGAGGTAGAACTTGCATATCGCAAGGAAGAAGGCGTACAGATGGGAACCCTTTTCCATTGATCGATGGTCAGGAATGTTGAGTTGGTAGACAAGCTAGAGAAGTCCGAGCAGGGGGAGCTAAGCAAGAAAGCTGAGAAGGAGGTTCTTCGCGCACAGCTAGAGATGGAGGTTATGGATAGGATCCACTTCGAGAAAAAGTGGGAAGAAGTCAATGATAGAGTAGGAGACCTGTAAGATGTGGTGAGGTGTAAGAGGAGGAAGATGAACCACATGAGCTATGCTTTTCGCACAACTATGGAGCGGTTAATTGATGGTATGTACCATTATCTGGCAGAATAAAGGCAGACCCGTCACACTTTGAGCAGAGAAATGATGGCTCACATGACACAAGTCGAGTACAAGAGCGCAGTGGAGCGCGTGATGTTGGGATAGTTTGTTGTTTAGGTGTCTAGTAGTATAGGCTGGTTATGTGTTTTCTATAATCCCAATCTTTTGTGTGAGATATGGGATAGTTATGTAAACCCCGAGTAGGTTCATGTTGAAGGGGTAGTATATTAGTGTTTCCCCATCTTTGGTGATATATATTAGGGGATAAATGTTGACATTTATAGAAGTATGCTAGGAATGATCATATCGATGTAATGATTTGACATATGAATATAAATGTTCTTATTTCAGAGAATGTGTTATAAATTTTGTTTCCATTTTACAACGAGAAAATACTTAAGTGATATAATTAAATAATAAGAGTGAAATTTTGTGATGCAGAAAATGTCACCCAGACGTAGACTAACAACACCGGAAGAGTTGGTCAATAACGAGAGAGAGCAAGTAGACCCTATCCAACGGCTAGTAGATTTACTAGGAGAGGCCCTGTGGGGAAGAAACAACGAACTAGTACCACCTAACCCCCAAGCGGTTCCAATTATGAACTTTAAAGACTTTAGGAGTGTAGGACCTCCAGAATTCGTGGGTACTACCGATCCTATCTTGGCACAGACATGGATCAAAGAAATGGAGAAAGCCTTCGCCATTGCTCGTGTGGGTGAAGAGCAGAAAACCGTGTTCGCTACATATATGATGAGGGGTGAAGCAAACTACTGGTGGAAAGCCAATCAACAGAGAGCAAAAGAGGGGACTATAACCTGGGAAAGGTTTAAGACTTTGTTTTTCGAGAATTACTTCCCTAAAAGCATGAAGGATAGGTTGGAGGTGAAGTTTCTAGAACTAAAACAAGGGGAGATGACAGTGGCGCAATATGCGGCCAAGTTCAACGAACTCAAACAATTTGCAACACACCAAGTTGACACTGAAGATAGAAAAGCTAGACGTTTCAAACTAGGACTAAAACCTTGGTTGTTCAACAAGGTGTCGGTCCTTCAAATCGACTTGTTCACCACATTGTTGGAGAAGGCGATCATCACTGAGGGAGGTAGCAAGGCATTGAGTCAATACAAGAAGGAAAAGAAGAATAAGAATACTGGGGGAGAAACTAGAGAAGGAAGTAGTAGTAGTGGATGAAGCAACCTTGGGAAAAGGAAATGGGATAATAACAACAACATAAATAACAATCAAGCATGAAGTTTTCATGGAGGGTTTAAGAAGAGAGCAGAGGGATGTTCGAAGTGTGGGAAGAACCACCAAGGAGAGTGCTGGAAGGGGCGCAATGTTTGTTACAACTGCGGCCAAGAAGGGCACATTTCACCAAACTGCCCAAAACTAAAGAAGATCAAGGGATGTTTCGCGTATGGCTCAACTGAGCACCAGATCAAGGACTGTTCCAAGAAGGGAAGCAACGGAGGAAGCGGCCATCAGGGAGGAGGCAACAAGCTTATGATCGGCGGACCAACACCATCCAACCGACCCACAGCTAGAACGTTTAACATGACTGTCCAAGCCGCAGTAGTTGCAAAGGACGTGGTGTCAGGTATTATCCCAATCAATAATATAAATGCCTATATATTATTTGATTCAGGTGCTACCTGTTCATTCGTGTCAGAAGAATTTGCTAGTAGATTAAGCATACCCCAAGAACTCTTAGAGAATCCTTTGAACATAGAGGATACGAATAAGGAGGTATCCCCGGAGAATTCATTGACCAAAACTGTTGTGCAAACGTTAGAGGTCACGGTCTAACTATAGACTTAATTTCGATTAGATTGGGAGAATTTGATGTGATTCTAGGAATGGACTGGTTATCCAGCCACGCTGCGATAATCAATTGTTAAAAGAAAAGTGTGAACCTTCAGACTCCAAATCAGTTTAAGGTAGTGTTTTATGGAAGCTCATCGCTTAGGCAATCATGTTACCTTACGATGATGCAGGCCAAGAAATTGTTAAAGAAAGGATGCATAGGTTATTTATCCTATATAGTGGATACTCAAAAGAAGGGAGTAGAAATGAAAAATATATTGGTAGTCAAAGATTTCCAAGACGTATTTCCAGATGATCTTCCTGGTCTTCCACCAGACAGAGAAATTGAATTCGTAATAAATTTAGTACCGGGAACTGCACTAATTTTGAAAGCCCCATATTGTATGGCGCCATTAGAAATGAAGGAATTGATGATACAATTACAAGAGTTGCTAGAAAAGGGTTATATTCGATCGAGTGTGTCTCCTTGGGGAGCACCAGTGTTGTTTGTAAAGAAGAATGATGGATCGATGAGACTTTGTATCGATTATCGAGAGTTGAACCAAGTAACGATTAAGAATATATATCTGTTGCCAAAGATAGACGACCTTTTCGATCAACTAAAGGGAGTGAAGTGTTTTTCCAAGACAGATTTACGAACGAGATATCAGCAGTTGAAGGTACGAGAAGAGGACATACCAAAGACGAAGTTCCGAACTCGCTACGGACATTTCAAATTTCTAGTAATGTCATTTTGATTGACAAATGCTCCACCAGCATTTATGGACTTGATGAACCGAGTCTTCAAACCATACTTAGATAAGTTCGTAGTAGTATTCATCGACGACATTTTAATTTATTCAAAAACTAATGAAGAACACTCCGAACATTTGAAGATGGTATTCGAAGCATTGAGAAGGGAGAAGATGTACGCGAAGTTTTCAAAGTGCGAATTTTGGATGGAGGAGGTCCAATTCTTAGGGCACGTAATCGACAAGAGCGAAATTTTAGTAGATCCTGCAAAAGTGGAGGCGGTAAACAACTGGGAACAACCAAAGACACCAACAAAAGTAAGAAGTTTCTTAGGGTTAGCTGGGTACTATCAAAGATTTATCCATGATTTTTCCAAGATAGCAACCCCGTTGACCAGTCTAATGAGGAAAATGATGAAGTTTGTTTGGACGGAAAAATGCAAAGAGAGTTTCCAAGAGTTGAAGAGGAGGTTAAGCGAGGCGCTTGTATTATCATTACCCGATGATACAGTAGGATTTGTGGTGTATAGTGATGCATCGCACAAGGGACTTGGCTGTGTGCTAATGCAACATGACAAGGTCATTGTGTATGCGCCACGACAGTTGAAGGATTATGAAAAATGATACCCTACTCATAACTTGGAGTTAGCGACAGTAGTTTTTGCGTTAAAGATTTAGAGACACTATTTGTACGGAGAAAAATGTGAGATATATATGGACCACAAGAGTCTGAAATATATCTTCACACAGAAGGAGTTAAACATGCGGCAAATGAGGTGGTTGGAATTAATTAAGCACTATGACTGCGAGATTGTTTATCACCCGGGAAAGGCTAACGTAGTAGCAGCTGCCTTAAGTAAAAAGGGAAGGGATAAATTTTTCAAGTTAACAACTCAGGAGGAGTTAATAAGAGAAATGGAGAAATTGGAAATGAAAGTGAAGGAACAAGGAGAATCGGAGGGAAAATTGTTTGTGATGGAAGCTCATCAAACATTGTTGGATAGAGTAAAGGAATCACAAGAGAGAGATGAAGAATGCAAGAAGATAATGAAGAGAATAGTAGAAAATGAAAGAGAGAAATTCAAGGTGGATAAGGACGGTATATTGAGATTTGAAGGTCAAGTATGGGTGCCAGCTGTAACCGGATTGAGAGAAGAGATATTGCACGAAGAACACAATACGACGTATTTTGTTCATCTAGGAGGCACAAAGATGTACCGAGATCTTCGACAACACTTTTGGTGGCCTAATCTGAAACGAAAGGTTGCAGAATGCGTTAGTAGATGTCTTACTTGTCAACACGTTAAAGTAGATGACTAGCGGTCGAGCGGCCTACTTAAACCATTAGAAATATCGGAGTGGAAATGAGAGAATATCACGATGGATTTCGTGGTAGGACTTCCAGTCACACAAAAAGGTT
Organism: Panax ginseng; assembly: GCA_020205605.1. Classification (NCBI taxonomy): domain Eukaryota; kingdom Viridiplantae; phylum Streptophyta; class Magnoliopsida; order Apiales; family Araliaceae; genus Panax; species Panax ginseng. Next base: position 122,393,439 of record CM035134.1, read on the forward strand.
ATGATGTCATTTGAGTTATCGTAGATCGACTAACAAAGACATATCATTTTCTACCAATAAAGATACATTTTGATTTGAATCAATTAGCAAATTTATGTGTAAAGGAAATTGTTTCGTGACATGGAATTCCGATATCAATTGTCTCTGATTGAGATCCGTTCTTCACGTCAAATTTCTAGAAAAGCTTACAAGAGAGAATGGGAACACAGTTAAGGTTGAGTACCACTTATCATCCATAATCCGATGGGCAGAGTGAACGAACCATATAGACGTTAGAAGACATGCTTAGAGCTTGCGTGATGGACTTCAAGGGAAATAGGGATGACCACTTACCCTTAGTTGAATTTGCGTATAACAATAGTTATCATGCGAGTATCGGCATGCTACCATACAAAGATCTTTACAGGAGAAAGTGCAGAACACCATTGTGTTAGGATGAAGTCGAAGAACGAAGGATATTAGGACCGAAATTAGTTCAACAAACAGCTGGCGTAGTGACAACGATAAGAGCCAGACTAGTAGCTGCACAAGATCGCCAGAAGAAATACGCGGATTTGCATCGTCAGGACCGAGACTTCAAAGTTGGAAGTTTTGTATTTTTGAAAGTATCTCCTTGGAACGGGAAGATAAGATTTGGTAAGATGGGAAAGTTGAGTCCGAGGTTTATAGGACCATTTGAGGTATTGAAACGAGTAGGCGAGGTGGCGTATAAAGTAGCTTTACCACCCGAGCTAGAACACATCCACAATGTGTTTCACATTTCTATTTTGCATCCATACAAGCCTAACTATAAGCACGTAATATCTTATGAGCCTATTCAAATAGAGAAGAACCTGACTTATGAGGAAATTCTTGTCCAAATAATAAATAGGAAAGAGCAAACTTTGAGAAATAAAACCATATCTTCTGTAAAAATAATTTGGTAAAACCACAACGCCGATGAGGCTATGTGGGAGTTAGAAGATAAGATGAGGAGGGACTATCCCCATCTATTTGTGTAAACCTTGTAAAATTTCGTGGACGTAATTTTTATAAGGGGGGGGGGGGGGGAGGATGTAATACCCGAGAATTTCAGAATATTATTAATAATAAAAGTCGAATATTTATTTGAATATAATTAAATATTATTGTGGCATGAGTTATAGAAATTCAATTTAATAAAGTTAAGTGTTGAGAACTATATGACAGTAAGGTAAAGTGGTAAGATTGGTGAAAAGCTTAATGTAAAGCTTAATAGAATTGCCTAGTGTGGCATAATGAAGGACTAAGATATTCCCTAAGTGAATTATAGAGGAACGATTAATTATGATTTATTATGCGTAATTGTATATAATTGAATGATAAAGTAACTCCATGTATGAAAAATGAATAAGATGTTTAATTTGTAGTATTATCAATTTAAGTTTTAATTCATGCTATGTGAAACTAGTATGGTGGTAGACGTTGTAACTGTCATGTAGCTAAACCAGTTTGGCACTACAAGGGACTGGCGTAGCTGCGCCCTTCTTCTCAGAAGATAAATCAAGGAAATTGCGCAAATGCCAAAGTTTGAAAGTTGGTTATTACTGTGGATAATGGGACGTCCCCAAAATAGGTATACATCACCCATCTTGAGTCACCAAATACATGGTACAGAATACAAATACAATCTTAAATATACAACAAAAGTTGTGAGTTTTAATACAAATATTGTCTTCTAGACAATATCCACTCTCAGAATAAGTCCTCATTACAATTATTATCACACTATTTCATAGAATAGTGAGGACTACTAATGCTATCATCCGGACCATCACTCAGGTCCCCGACTAGTCCCTGCTACGTTCTCATTTCCTGAAGAGAACAGTGAAAGAAAAGGTGAGCTCAACTAGCCCAATAAGAAATATTATGACTAAGATAATGTAGGATAAATTATCATTAGCCTCAACTAATGTTAAGCGATAAAATACAATAGACAACAAGTTTAGCTGCGTGGAATAAGCAATCCATTAAAAGAGTCAAGTAGAGAATAAAATCTACTATCTTTTATGATTTAAAAATTTTCATCACTTTTATATTTGAGACTCGACAATAAATAATCCACATCATCACGCACTACTGACCAAGGATATTCATTAGGGTCACGACCACAAATTATCCATGCACTACGGCCAAGGATATTCGTGTATTCATCGATGGTGGTCATGATCATGCCAACAAGCATCCATCGATGCACTACGGGCCAATGAGCACTTTTACCACATCATTTGTAACATTACGGTCATGATTATATCGAATAATCCACGGTCATAATCATACCAAGTCCATCTATATACTGCTCTGAGGCCCACGAGATGACAAAAAAAATATAAACATGAGGATGATGACAATGATATAAGAATTCAATAAAACAAGTTCAAGAATTAGTTTATCCGAGGAACTAATAACGTCCAAATTGTCAACATGATACTTCTTTGTAGAGTAAAATTCAAGAATGCTCGGAAGAATATTTCCATGAAAAGATCTTTGGATGAAGCTTGCAAATATCAATGATATTCCACTAATTTCATGGAGTATAGAAGTCAAAACTTTAACCAATTTGAGTATAATAAAGAATGGAATAACAAAAGAAATCACCGGGCATGTGATAGATAGCACAAGCGAGTTATTCCAACGAGAATAATAAATCTGGAACCGGTCCGGCGTAAAATGCATGCAGATATGATATTCCAACAAATAATAAAGAATGGAATAACATAAGGATTTCACCAAGTATAGGGGAGTCGCGTATACAAAAGTTATTCTAACGAGAATAATAAATACGGAACCGGTCCGGCGTAAAAGCGCTATGAACGAGGATATTCAACGAGATAATAAAGAATGGAATAACATAAGTATTTCACCAAGTATAGGAGAGTCGCGTATATAGGTTATTCAACGAAGAATAATAAAAGCGGAACCCGGGTCCGTAAAAGCGCATGAACGAGGATATTCAACGAATAATAAATAATGGAATAACATAAGGATTTCACCAAGTATAGAAGTCCAGCGTATATCTGAGTTATTCAACAGAATAATAAAAAGACGGAAAGAATTTCACCAGTATAGTAGTAAAAGCGTCTGATGCGAGGATATTCAACAAATAATAAAGAATGGAATAACATAAGGATTTCACCAAGTATAGGGATTCGCATATATAGTTATTCAACAAAATAATAAAGAATGGAATAATGAAGTTCTCTTCATGAATACAAAAGAATAACACCCCTTACCGTAAAAGACATTGGATATCGAAGTAGTGAAGTAGCATAATACTCTTCTTCTTTCTCTCTATAATTTCTCTCTCTAGAGTTTTGATTGAATTAAGTAAGAAATAATGAAGGAATGAGCTTACATTTATAGAAGAATGGATTGAATAGTAACTAATTCTGAATGGTCCAGATTGATTTACTTTTAAATGGACGGTTCAGATTGATTTACTATTAAAACTTAAAGCAACGGTCTATCTTGATTTACTATTAAAACTTTAAACCAATGATCCTTATTGATTTCTTTATTATAACTTCCACCGGTGATCCATATTGATTCACTAATATAACTTCAACCAGCGATGCGAAAAATTAGCACATCTCCTCATGGAATAATATTGTACCCAAAATACGAGAATGCACAATACTAGAGTGAATATAAGCTTGGGTGAATAGTAACTTCGTGAATAGTAACTCATGAATAGTAACTCATGAATAGTAACTTCGTGAATAGTAACTCGTGAATAGTAACTCATGAATAGTACTCGACACGAAAAGTTCCGAATACCCGATTGAACAATATAACCTCGGACATCAATTATCATCGGAATAGATGTCGATTTCTACTAACACAAATAATCCCAACTGATGAAACTATCAAATTCATCTTTAATCAACATGAACTTATTCATCATTAATATTATAACTCACAATATTTAACAACGAGTTTGTTCCGAGGAAAGAGGGGCTTTCAATAAGGATTTCTCCTGTTGGCGCATGATTAGGTGACCAAACTCTCCTTGTGAACTTCTAGACATTGTAAATATTGTGATTTAATAATATGAATAACTTTGTCGTCTCAATTATTGATTTAATAATATAACATATAATGCGAGATGATCTTGTGACAATAATCGAATCAATAATATGAGAGATATGATCGGCCAATTCTTGTAGCAATAATTGAGTATAATTGGTGATTTCTCACGTAAGCATCAATAATCAATACCAGTGTGTACTCTTATGCAACCACAGCGTATTCTTGTACTTTTACTAAAGGGTAGTTCAGCGGTTTTAACAATAACATCTCCGTCGTTATTTATATAAAAATATTTTTATGCGTTTTTCTCAATCGATAATAATAATTACATTTGTGGGGTCCACCAATGATTGTGCCGTTGTACGAATATTTCCAACAAAAAGAATATTCCCCGACTAATCGAATATAATACAACAACTTACATACTTTGCAAAATTTATAAATACTACCCACAATTATAACATTATCTCAAATTCACACCATAATTTTCAAAAAAATATTTCGAGAAAATTAAATCTTTATTCATAAAATTTGGGATTTTACATTCTCCTCTCCTTATGAAATTTCGCCCTTGAAATTTACGTGCGTACCTGGTATACCGAACAGATGAGGACACTTCGTCAGATTCTAACTCTTGAGGTATAACCTTTAAGCATAGAATATATTCCAGGATTTTAATAGGTACATCTTTATACGTTAAATTATCCGCTATCTCGTCCGGTTCTAAATCAATAATGTGGTTTGGGTCGTCCACATATTTATGTAACATCGATACGTGACAAACGTTATGAACACGTAACATATTTGGCGGTAAAACGAGTCTATAAGCCATGAGTTCCTACTCGATCGAGGATTTCAAATGAGCGATTAAATCGAGGATTGAGATTTCCTCTCTTCATCGATTCTTGCTTCTAGAATAACGCCCTCTTGAACCTTCTTTTTTCGTGTTCATCATTTCAAGATGCGTAGCTTGGCGGCTTTAACTTTATCGATTAAAGTCGATTCTACTCATATATTCGTTATCTTCACATAGGTTCGTATATTCACACTTTTCATGATAAATACGATCGATCTTCTTCTACTCGCGTCACTACCACGTTCACTTTTCCACGATAGTATTGAATGGATACGATCGTAATCTTCAATGACTCGAGCCAACGTCTTTTGGCGTATGTTACGTTCATTTTAGTTGAAGAAATATTTGAGGGTTTAAGAAATGGGTTTTGTCTTTGGGGTCGATACAAAATTCGATTTCACGCTCTAGAGGTAGGCTAGAAGTCTTCAAGAATAAATCGGAAATTTATTAATAATAGAAATATCATTCATAAGCTGTGACCCTCATCCAAGACTTGGATAACACGTCACATTGATATCTATCAACTTGCCATCGTTATTCACGGCGTCCCTATGGAAAATCGGCGGTGCATTCCACACAAGGAAGTTAACAACGAAAGGATCGGGGCTCTTTACTTATGGCTTGATATGACAATGATTGACTTTAGTGGTTTGGTTTGCTTGAATTTCGCATAACGAGGTTGGTTAGGAATATGAAAGCTAACAACCTTACGAAAAGCATGATGAGTAGTTAACCAATCGATTCTAAAATCACATCAAAGGAAAGTATTTTCAAAGAGATAAGATCGACGAAGTAGCGTGAAAATGTCGATTTGAATCAACAAGATTTATAAGCGAGTGGAGGTATGAAAGGCTCCTACTAATGAAGTTTCAACCAATAAGTCAAAGTCTAACTTCTCCGAGTCAAATTTAAGCGTTGAGCGCAAGAAGAGAGAGATAAAATAATGGGTAGAGCAGGTATCTTATAAGGTATAGACTTTGCAAGAATTTATAATTAACTAACCCGTGCTAACCGTTTGGGTTACTCGCTTTTTGAGAAGTCACAAAAACGCTCTCCTTTGACCACCGAGCTTTGTTTTTTTCACGGGATGGCCTTTGGTGCCTCCATCCTATTTGAACTTGTCTTTGGTGAGCGACAAAAATTGGGCTAGGTGACCTTCTTTTCCATAATTATAACATGCTTTGGATGACATCGCATGCGGTTTGGTGATATGTCCTCCCCCTCGCATTTGAAACATATGATAGGTGGTCGTTCTCCTTCCTTAACAAGCGGTGTTGGTCTTGACGTCTTTCCATCATTGTTGAATTTCCTCTTCTTGAAATGTCCGTTCTTATTATTTTGGCCATGACTACCACCGAAGTGGTCACCATTTATGGCATACTGATTCCCTCCACGCTTATTGTCACCGCTTTGATGACCATTATCACTTTGGTATTATCATTTTGTCAATTTGCTCTCTTTTGGTTGGGTTGACTCATTATCGCTCAATAAGCTGAGCCCTATTAACAACATCCGAATACAAACACGGTTTATGAGAGATAAGATATTGACGTATCTCGGGTTTCAAACCTCTTAGAAACATTCGCGTCATTCTCTCCTCATTATCAACCAAATGGGACGCAAACCGGGACAACTCGGCGAACTTGGCTTTGTACTGCGACACGGTCATGTTATTTTGCTCCAACTTGATGAATTCTACCTCTTTCATGTGACGAATACTTTCGGGAAAGTACTTGTCGTTGAACAATTCTTGGAACTTCTCCCAAGTCATCTTGATGCGGCGAGAGTGAGAGTCGCTTTCTGATTCCCACTAGATGTAATACGCCTCTGCATGCAACATGAAGGTGGAAAAGGGAAACTTTTGCTCCTCGGAGAAACCCAAGATATCAAATATCTTGTTGATCTGCTTTATCCACGTCTCCGCCTTAAGTAGTTTTGGCTCTCCAAAAAACTCTGGTGGTCCCAGCTCCTTAACTTGTTTGGCGGTGACCGTCTGAAAGTTGCCAGTGTTTCCACCTGCATTTTGGACATGAGTCATTCATGCCTGATGTTGCATGAATTGCATGAAGCCTCGGAACATTCCATCGTTCGTCATTTGGTCAGTGTTGTTGTTTGCATGAGGATTGTCGCCTTCCTGATGCACATTGTCCTGGTTATTGATCTGTGGAGACTCAACGGTCTCTTGTGCTCCATTGATGTTCTCAACATTCTCGGATGCCATTTTCAAATACTTCCACAAAACAAGGGTTAATTAACATATCACATATTAACCCTATACTCTGACCGACCAATTAAATAACAAATAAACTTAGGTAGGTCATACTAGCGAAAGAATTCCCCATCTCTCCCTCCTAGTTCTTATCTCACATCTTAGCGAGGATCATATCCTAAGCTTTGATACTGTTGTGAAGCCCCCAAAATAGGTATACATCACCCATCTTGGGTCGCCAGATACATGGTACAGAATACAAATACAATCTTAAATATACAACAAAAGCTGTGAGTTTTAATACAAATATTGTCTTTTAGACAATATCCACTCTCAGAATAAGTCCTCATTTCAATTATTATCACACTATTTCATAGAATAGTGAGGACTACTAATGCTATCATACGGACCATCACTCTCGGGTCCCCAGACTAGTCCCTGCTACGTTCTCATTTTCTGAAGAGAAACGGTGAAAGAAAAAGGTGAGCTCAACTAGCCCGAAGAAATATTATGACTAAGATAATGCAGGATAAATTATCATTAGCCTTCAACAATGTTAAAATGATAAAATACAATAGACAACAAGTTTAAGCTGCGGACGGAATAAGCAATCCATTAAAAAGAGTCAAGTAGAGAATAAAATCTACTATCTTTTATGATTTAAAAATTTTTCATCACTTTTATCATTTGAGACTTAGACAATAAATAATCCACATCATCCACCTTTTCTGACCGAGGATATTCATTAGGGTCACGACCACAAATTATCCATGCACTACGGGCCAAGGATATTCGTGTATTCATCGATGGTCATGATCATGCCAACAAGCTGTCCATCAATGCACTACGGGCCAATGAGGACTTTTACCACATCATTTGTAACATTACGGTCATGATTATATCAGAATAATCCACTGGTCATAATCATACCAAGTCCATCTATTCACTCTGAGGCCACATGATGACTTTTAAAAAATATAAACATGAGGATGATGACAATGATATAAGAATTCAATAAAACAAGTTCAAGAATTAGTTTATCCGAGGAACTAATAACATCAAATTGTCAACATGATACTTCTTTGTAGAGTAAAATTCAAGAATGCTCGGAAGAATATTTCCATGAAAAGATCTTTGGATGAAGCGCAAATATCAATGATATTCCACTAATTTCATGGAGTATAGAAAGTCAAAACTTTAACCAACCGGAGTATAATAAAGAATGGAAATAAAAAAGAAATCACCGGGCATGTGATAGATAGCACGCAGGTTATTCTAACAGAATAATAAATACGGAACTAGGTCCGGCGTAAAACGCACAGACAGGATATTCTAACAGAATAATAAAGAATGGAATAACATAAGGATTTCACCAAGTATAGGGAAGTCCGATATACGAGTTATTCAACGAGAATAATAAATCTGGAACCGGTCCGGCATAAAAGCATATAGATAGGATATTCCAACAAGTATAATAAAGAATGGAATAACATAAGGATTTCACCAAGTATAGAGAGTCCGCGTATACGAGTTATTCAGACGAAGAATAATAAAGGCGGAACCCGGTCCAGGCGTAAAAGCGCTTGTGACGAGGATATTCCAATGAATAATAAAGAATGGAATAACATAAGGATTTCACCAAGTATAGGGGATTCGATAGAAGCGTATACGAGGGTATTCGGTATAGAATAATAAAGAAGAATGGAATAACGAAGTTCTCTTCATGAATCTGAAAGAATAACACCACTACTAGTAAAAAGACACTAGATATCGAAGTAGTGAAGTAGCATAATACTCTTCTTCTTTCTTTCTATAATTTCTCTCTCTAGAGTTTTAGTGAATTCGTAAGAAATAATGAAGGAATGAGCTTCTATTTATAGAAGAATGGATTGAATAGTAACTAATTCCTGAACGGTCCAGATTGATTTACTTTTAAATGGACGGTTCAGATTGATTTACTTTTAAAACTTAAAGCAACGGTCCATACTGATTTACTATTATAACTTTAAACCAACGATCCATATTGATTCAGTATTATAACTTTCCACCAACGGTCCATATTGATTCACTAATATAACTTCAACTAACGGTCTGAAAAATTAGCACATCTCCTTATGGAATAATATTGTACCCAAATACCCGAATGCATAATACTAGAGTGAATAGTAACCGGGTGAATAGTAACTCATGAATAGTAACTCATGAATAGTAACTCATGAATAGTACTCCAACACGAAAAGTTCCCTGAATACCCGATTGAACAATATAACCTCCAAACATCAATTATCATCAGAATAGATGTCGAATTATGGAAATTCTCATCCATTCGATTGATCGGGAAATATTCTTTTTGTCGAGGAATATCCGTACGACGACACAATCATTGGTGGATCCCGCAACGGAAGTATTGTCATAGTAAGAAAACGATAGAATTATCTTTTTATAAAAATAACGGTGAAAGTGTTACCGAATTAAAGCGTTGAACTACCATTAGTAAAGTATAGTAATGTCTGGCGTGGTTGCATAGTAGCACACGGTATTGATTATTGATGCTTACGTAAGAAGTCACTTAGTTATACTCAATTATTGCTACAGTAATTGCTGCATTATATCTCTCATATTATTGATTCAATTATTGTCACAGTATCATCTGCATAATATGTTATATTATTAAATCAATAATTGAGATGACAAAGTTATTCATATTATTATTTGCAATATTGACAATGTCTAGAAGTTCTGTCAAGGAGAGATTTGGTCACCTAATTGCGCGCCAATAAGGAGAAATCCTTATCGGAAAGCCCCCTTAATGATGAATAAGTTCATGTTGATTAAAGATGAAATTGATAGTTCCATTGTGTTGAAATTATTAGTGTTAGTGAAAATCGACATTTATTTTGATAATAATTGATGTCTGGAGGTTATATTGACCAATCGGGTAATTAATCGGATAAATGAGCAATTAATTGCTATTGATTCACATGCTTATAACTATGTGTTCACATGTGTGTACTAATGATTCACATGATTTACTATTAGGGGAGTTGGTGCAAGATTGATAATACTTGCATGACTAAATTAAAAATAGAGGTATAGATGAAGTTACTATACTGTAATTAGTTTTTTCACATGATTATACTATTGAGACACATGATTTTACTATTGATTCACATGATTTACTATTAGGGGAGGTGGTGAAAGTTTGATAATACGTGCAGGACTAAATTAAAAAGAAACAAAAGGGGAATGTATTATACTGTAATATTTTGAGCCCTAAAATGTGCAATTATTGAAACTATATTTTCCTATAAATAGAAGCTCATTCTTCCTTCATTTCTCACCAATTCACTAAAGATATAGAGCAATTATTATAGAGAGAAAGAAGAAGAGAAGTGTGCTACCTCACTATTCCAGTATCCAGTCTTCTTTTGAGGTAAGGGGTATTATTCTTTCATATTCATGAAGAGAGTTATTTTCTTTCAATACTTGTAAGGGTTGTTATTCCATTCTTTATTATTATGTTGGAATAACTTTCATGCATCAAGTACCGCATACATGGTGAAATTCTTACATTATTCCATTCTTTATTATTATCGCATTGGAATAACTTTCATGCATCTTGATCTATCGCATACTGGTGAATTCTCATTGTTATTCCATTCTTTTACTATTCATTGGAATATCACATGCGGATTATTCTACGCATGACCTGGTTCCATTCGTTATTATTCTGTTGGAATATCCTGTCTGTGCGGATTACGCACGACCTGGTTTCATTCTTTATTATTCTGTTGGAATATCCCGTCTGTGCAGATTACGCATGACCTGGTTCCATTCTTTATTATTCTTTTGGAATATCCTGTCTGTACGGATTACACATGACCTGATTCCATTCTTTATTATTTTGTTGGGAATAACCTGTCTGTGCGGTCTATCACATGCATGGTGAATTCTTCTGTTATTCCATTCTTTTATTATTCTGTTGGAATAACCTGTCTATGTGGATTACCGCATGCATGGTGAATGATCCTTTGTATTCATTCTTTATTAAATTGTGGAGATGATCTGTCTACGTGGATTACCGCATGGCGGGTGAAAATCCATTTGCAGTTTCGTATATTCTATTATACTAATCTGGGATATCATTTCTTTTGTACTCGTCATGAAATATCATTTTCTTTGGTAATTTTTTGTTACGAGTTACTATTTATGGGTTACTATTCACCCGGTTACTATTCACTCTAGTATTATTCACTCGGGTATTCGGGGAACTTTTCGTGCCGGGGTACTATTTACGAGTTACTATTCACCCGATTACTATTCACTCTAGTATCATTCACTCAGGTATTGGGGACACTTTTTGTGTCAGGGTAATATTCACGGGGTACTATTCCCAAAGTACTATTCACGGGGTACTATTCACCCGAAAAATATATTTCTTTTCTGCCCAAATTATTTTTGGTACATGAATATTATTCTTGAATTTTACTCCACAAAGAAGTATCATGTTGACAATTTGGACGTTATTGATTCCAGGATAAATTAAATTATAAATCATTAAAATTTATCCTTGAACTTGTTTGATTGAATTATTATGTCATTGTCATCATCTTCATGCTTATATTGTGATGAAAGTCATCTTTGGCTTACGTGCATAGATGGACTTGGTATGATTATGACCAGGGATTATTCGGTATAATCATGACCTTAATGTGACGAATGATGTGGTAAAAGTCCTCATTGGCCTATAGTGCATTGATGGACAGTTTTTGGTATGATTATGACCAGGGATTATTCGATATAGTCATGACCATTGATGATTTAATGAATATCCTTGGCCGTGGTGCAGGGATGATTCGATGATGTGCTTTATTTTTTTAAGTTGAGTCTCAGCGATAAAGTTGATGAAAAACTTTTTAAATCATAGAAGATAGTAGATTTTATGCTCTACTTGACTCTTCTAATGGATTGCTTATTTCCGCTGCAGTTGTTGATCTAAAACATGTTGTCTATTGTATTTTATCAGTTGTTATACTGTTGAAGGCTAAGGATAATTTATTCTACATTATCTTAGTCATAATATTTGTAACACCCGAAAAAATTGAACCTTTGTAAATACTTTTAATAATGAATAAAATAATATTATTTATTATTATTACGTATGGATAAGACGAATGTCGTTCTATAACCTAGAAACGTTGGAATGTTGTAGTATTTTAACTACGTGAGAGAATTAAAGTGTTTGAATTTCTAAGACGAAAATAAAAGCTTTCCGAGAAATTTTCCGAAAAACACTATTCATCGATTTCTGCTCGGGAATTATTTTTGAACTTCCGAGAAATACGTAACGTTATAATATCAAGGTGAGATGGATTATGTAATAATAATCTAAGTATGTAAAACGTAATATTACGCATGCGGACTAATTTGGGAACGTTAGGTTTATTAAGCGTTAAGGAAAAAAGGTTGTAATTGTATGATGTGTATGCATTGTACGATGTAATGAACGTAAGTATAATACGACGTATTATACTATTAAGAATGGAGAATGAAATAACGTATATTACGAATTAATATACGAGCTAGCATACGAGAATTATACGTGGTGTATATATATTAATATTCTTAATTAAAGGTAATGGACTTGTTGGATTATTAACTTAATGGTAGAAGTCCAATAGAATGTGATACTCAAGCCCAAGTGTTTGATAAATCATAAGTCCAATCTATTTGCAGCATAAGCCCAACAAGAAATTAGCTTGATTAGTTAACAAGCCCAATGACTAAGCCATGATCCATGGAGCAATCCAAGTGTAAATGGGTAGACTTAATGGGCAAGAACTTTGTGTGGTGATCAAGTGTTGTGCTAGCCAAGTTTACTTAGTTGTAAAGTGATGAATATCAAGGAGGTGGAGTTAAGGAGGTTAGTTAAGGAGGTGGGATATCTTAATGACCATTCTACCCTAACTTAGCCAAGCCTATAAATACCATGCTTCACAATTCATTTGTTGTTTGATAAATTTCATCTAACTCCTCTCAAGATTAAGTAACTTATTGGTTAGAGAGAATAAGCACATAAGTCAAGAATAAGTCAATCATCCTTTGATAAATCTTCAAGGAAGAAAAGCACAAGTGCTTCTAGGGTAAGACTCATGTCTATTATATCTTTATCTCTTCTATGATAGGATTGATAGAGAAGTGGGATTGTTTGTTAAGAACATGTAATAAGTTATTAATGAATGAACTTAAGCCGAATAAGTTGAATAAGCAACTTGAACTCTAATAAGTTGATAGAATCATGAAGAACTTGTCATATAATCGTCATATGATGTTAGTATGTTGAATATAGCATGAGAACATTGATTGATGGACTTAAGTTCATAGTAAGTCATTAGCATGAGAATATGTAGTTAATAAGTTGATTAAGTCATTGACTTATGAGAATAAGTCAAAACCTACTTTGATGATAAGTTGGTGTGATGAGTAACTTGTGATGTTCATATGTTGATTAAAATCCATTTAGAATGATTAGTAATGAAGTTTTGCCGGAATTCACACGATTGGACGATTATCGTCGAATTCGTGAAATTCTCGGAATGGAAGTCGTATTTTGTGTTTGAAGTCGGAAACATTGGTTTTAGATGGAGACAAGTCATATTTGGCATTATAGAGTTGCGGACTCAAAAATGACCGAATTCCGACTTAGAACGAAGAAACGAGCATTGAACGTTCACGAACGTTTATCGTTTTCGTTAAAAATGAACTAATAGGTGAAATTTTAGCAAACAAAGTCAAATAGATAAAATTCTTCCATGATCGCATAGAGTACAAAATTTGTGAACCGTAGGTTTTTGAACGAGCCAATTCGGACTTATAACAAAGAAGTTATGCATCCGGGAAGTTAACAAAATTTAAAATCTGCAAAAATTATCTCGAGGAAGCAGTCCGCACCACAGTAGCATCAAGTTAACTTTCGTGCGTACTGCTACGAGATGCAGAGAGTTAAGTGTGGCTTCATGGCGCCAGTCCCAGAGTTTTGACATATAAGAAAGTTTACAAGTATAGAATGAAAGATAATTCAATAATAATGAACTAAGGTGTTAATATAACATTGTTAAGGCATTGTTAGACACTTAATGTATGATGGTTAAAGGTTAATAATCAATTTAATATGAACGTAATATAAATGACGTAATGAAAAGCCGGAAACCATAATAACAGATCTAAGTTAGGATTTAGATTGAGATGAAGGGTAAGATATAATAATATACCTACTTGATTATATAAGACCTAATGTGGTATGTTATATGATCATGTATTGTAGAAACTTAGAGACCTAAAGTGTACGTGTGATAATCAGTAAGCAGACGCTGAAGGCAAGTATTCTAACCTTGTTCCAGTTTAGCCTGGACAAGCTGTGTAATTCATGTATTCTTTCGCATGAAGTTTTTAACGATGAAGTCTTAAGCCAACTCTTTCGGCTAGACTTATATTATGATTCTGCCAAGCATGTTTAATGTTTATCGAGTTATATTGGTGTGGTTTTTAATCGAAGACTGAGTATGCTAAAATGTTTTTGTCGTTTAACGACAGGCACGTGAGGTTTCCACAACTTAAACGTATACATGTTTAATGAATGTAGTGTTGATCAACATAGAGTACTATGGGCTGATCACCCAGAAGTGCTCGTAAGCTATGCTGGACTTACAGACTTAGTGCCAGGTTGTCCTTTTCAAAAAAAATTATGAACTGCTCACAGTCTTGAGCCTTAGTTGATATTCTACTGAATATTGTTGTTGGAAAACGTTTTGAATGAAAAGAAGTGCTATTTTGAATTATCGATAGTACTTCGTAACTATTGTTCAGTTACTGAAGATATATAAGTTCTATATTTCAAGCATGTTGTTTATTAGAATTTTAGTACTTGCTGAGCTAGTCATGCTCACTCTTGCTTGAACCATATGAACATAGCCAAGATCAAGCGGACCGAAGGCTCAGGAAAGGACAAGGGCAAGGCGAAGACGAACCCTTAGATTACTTATGTAATAGAATAGTTGAATGTCTGTAATATATTGAATATTATGACAAGAACAAACGAATGGGTTACAAAGAACCTGAGAAATGTAATATTATTTTGGATATATAAAAGTTATATTAGTCCTTTTGAGACTATTTAATTGAATGAATGAATGAATGGTAGTACCGTGTAGCACCATCTGTCGGGTTGGAAGGGACCCGAATTTGGGGGCGTCACAATATTTCTTACTGGGATAGTTGAGCTCACCCTATATTTCATTGTTCTCTTCAGGAAATGAGAATATAACTGGGACGAGTCGGGGAATAGAGTGATGGTCCAGGATAAATGGCTTTAGTAGTCCTCACTATTCTACGGAATAATGTGATAATAATTGTAATAAGGACACCATGTGTGGATATTGTCTTGATGATAATATTCTTGTTCAAACTCTCAGCTATGTTTTGTCGTATTTTTACACGACTGTTGTATAATTAAGTTGTATTTAAATTTATGTACCATGTATCCGGCGACCCAAGATGGGTGATGTATACCTATTTTGGGGGCGTCACATGATACGTCACATTTATTTTCATGCACCAGTTGATGATATTTTGGACTTCTGATGATATGTGGTAATTCCCTGACTCACAACCTTTATCATCTACATGTATTTGAATCTTATACAATCCATAATTCACTTTATCGGAGTTAATATATATATATATATATATATATATATATATATATATATATATATATATATTTATACTTACATCTCAAATCGATATCCTTTATACATCAGATAGCTCAAACTTTAACTTTACAACTTAATATAAAATATACATCATAAAACATTGAGTACATCTCATGAACCTTAATCATGGTTTAAAGAAATTACTACTATCTATAATATTAATCTTCATGTATTACTTCTGATCCATGCCATTCAAGTAGCATATAGTGTTACCTTGTATCTTTAACCTGAAAAAGTGGTTATTTGCAAGGTTGAGCTCAACAGTCCAGCAAATCTAACAATTTTCATGCAACATGTAGCACATAAATAACATACTCATCTTATACATCATAAACATCTGTTTAAACACATTTTACAGGCTGAACATCACATATCAAATAAAGATTGAGTTCCATAACTCAATCAACATTCTTTCCTCAAACAACGTAGTCATAAATTAACTTTAACAGTTCATACTTACATCATATGTAATACATCATTCTCTTTGCAATACAGATTTAAAACAGTTAATCATTAAGCTCATATAACAAATAGGAACTGAAAGACTTACCTTGATCGTTGTTTACCAATAACAGATTAACAACTTACAGCTATCTGTACTTCATATGCCCTACACAATTATATAATCATGTACATCAACTATTAGTCACATAGCAACGCATAGTAGTTGTAATATAAACTTTACTCTAAATCCCATAACCCTTCCTATTAATCAATACAAAATTTTCAATTTGATTATGTTAACTTTCGACTTATATCTCACTATATTTCTTCTTAGTCATACTCGAAGTTCATTCAAGTGTTTAAGTCTTGCTAGGACTCCTTATTAGTTTTATATTAACCACATTCCATATCTTATAATGTTCATTTCATTTTAATTAAAATACTTTTTAAGTTCATTAACACTTGACACGACATTTTGACGTTTATTTGTCGCACGCCTGATTCGTCTCTCTTATGTATGCTTAGTATGCTTATACAACTTATCTAATACATCATTTATTAATGTTAAACATTATTATATTTACTAATATTCATGTTTTAAAACTTAGAATAACATCTTTTATCGTCAGAAACACTACACTTGCATACGTGGATGCCCGACGCCCTTCGATTGCCTCTAAATGCACATCAGTCCCAAAGATGACCATTTTGATCCCTGCTAATGACTTCAAATTAAAAAACTTAAAGAATTAAAGTTGTAGTTCTATTCTTTCTCTTACCGTATAATCTTGAATCGCCTCAATCGGAGGTCGTATGAAAACGTTATGGTCATTTTAGTAAACTATGTCCTGTCAGATTTTTCTCGAACACTTGGTCAGCCTGCCCACACACGTCGGGGAGGGATGCCTACTGGGGTGGCACTTTTTGAACTATAAACCCCTGCCAGGGTGGGTATTCACAGATCCCAATTATTCAGTTTGTGTTCTTCGCGAATTTTAGACCCTTTCTCCTTCTAACCTTCATAACTCGAGTTATATACATCCAATTGAGTCCATTTTTGACTCTATGGACTTGTAATTCATAGAACTGTAACATACCAAAGAATCAACAATTTAAAGAAACATTAACTAACCTAAATTCTTGACCAAAAACTCATGTTCATACTAAATTTTCATGTTTTTAACATGTTTAGCGAATTCATTCACTACGAATTTGTTTGTTAACCAAATTGATTCATTCAACTTACGTTATTTTCATTTTTAAACGTTTTAACAACATCCATCATTAATTTAAGGTTTCCAACATGATTTCATAACTAATTTTAGTCTCAAAATTGACCAAAATGTATATATTCAACCCAAAACACAATTCTTCATCTTTAACATGTTTTCATAAGTTTAAACACTCCAAAATTGTTTCTAGATGACCATTAACAAATTATATCTATCCATAAACATATATAAACTATACCTCAACAAATTCAACCACCAAAACCCAATTATAGAAACTTTAGAAAAATAAAACCATAAACTAGAAACTTAGGAATTTTACCTTTGATTCTTCTTTAAACGTAGAATAGATGATATGAATCTTCTTCTTCTTCTTCCTTCTTTGATTCTCAAAACCTTCTTAATTTACAGAGAATTTCTTTTCTTTCTCTCTCAATTTCTCTCTTTCTCTCAGTGACGCCCCCAAAATAGGTCTACACAAACCATTCTAAGTCGCCAAATACATGGTACAGAAATCAAATACAACTTTATTTATACAACTATTGAACTGTCGTGCATAATACAACAAATCATAAACTATGAGTTTTAATACGAATATTGTCTTGTAGACAATATCCAAACTCAAATATAGTCCTCATTACAATTATTATCACACTACTTTATAGAATAGTGAAGACTACTATAGCAACCATCCTAGACCATCACTCCATTTCCTGACTAGTCCCAGCTATATTCTCATTTCCTGAAGAGAATAATGAAAGAAAAGGGTGAGCTCAACTAGCCCAGTAAAGAATATTATGTCTAAGATAATTTAGAATAAATTATCCTTAGTGTTAAACAGTATAAAAACTGATAGAATACAATAGACAACAAGTTTAACTGCAGCAGAACAAGTAATCCATTAGAAGAGTCAAGTAGAGCATGATGTCTACTATCTTCTATGATTTAAAAGATCATCATCAATATTTTATCTTTGTAACACATCTTAATAAATAATCCACATCATCGAATTATCCATGCACTACGGGCCAAAGATATTCGTTAGTATCACCAATGGTCATGATCATGCCAAACAACTGTCCATCAATGCACTACGGGCCAATGAGGACTTTTACCACATCATTTGTAACATTACAAGTCATGATTATACCGATATACAATTTTTGGTCATAATCATACCAATCAACAGTCCATCTATGCACTACGGGCCAAAGATGACTTTAATCACAATATATGCATGATGATGGCAATGATATAAGAAATCAATCAAGTGAGATTAAGGATAAATTTTAAAGATTTATAATTCAATTTATCCAGGGTTCAAGAATGTCCAAATTGTCAACATGATAACTACTTTGTGAAGTAAAATTCAAGAATAATATTCATGTATCAAAAATAATTTGGACAGAAAAGAAATTAATTTTTGGCGTGAATAGAACCCTGGGTGAATAGTACCCGAGTGAATATTACCCCATGAATAGTACTTCATGAATAGTACCCCGTGAATAGTACCATATGTATGAATAGTACCGTATATATGAATAGTGCCGTATGCATGAATAATACCCATGAATAGTACTCCAGCATGAAAAGCTTAAAATTTAACAAGAATGTTCAGAAAAATATCTCAATGAAACGATACTAGATGAAACGCAAATTTCAAGGATATTCTACTAATTTCAAGGAGTATATAAGAAATACTTGTAGGGATTTCGACACATAAAACGCAGCGGAAATAGAACAATTTAAAGCAATTTCGAAACCCCAAACAGGATCCATGCGAAAACCATATTAATTCAATGGTTAGAAATTTATACCGATTATTGAAGCTGGAATTGATAAGATCGAATCTCTAACACAATCCAAACGAACTGCGCCTCTACAATATCCACACGAATGCCCCGTGAACCATCGTACGATTTGCAGTAAAAGGAACTGCAGTACTAGCCACCAAGGATGAGGATTTTCGGAACTGTTTCTCTCTAGTCTCTCTCTAAGATCGGCTAGGGTTTTTTAGTTAATGAATACTACCTAAATGGCTGCTTAATATCATATATATAGCGATTAAAAGGAATTAATCAAAACCTAATTTAATAAAATTGAATTTTATATATATATATATATATATATATATATCTTAATTAAGTCTTACTTAATTAATATACCTATATATAAATTATCCTATTAATTTAAATTCGTAATTTAAATACTATCAATCATATTGACATATTTAAATCTTTACAATTTAAATTAATTATCTTTTAATTACGTTCTATATGTGTGACCCTATATGTTATTATTACGTTGGCAATAATTTAAAAATCATATTATAAAATTATAAACAGTGAGCGACATCTAGTAATGCATCACTGCTACCCAAGTAATAATAAGATCGATGATTCGATATAACCTTTTCGTGACCAATATTTCAATGTAATTTAATCCTTTTAACTTTGACATCCTTGATTAAAATCGAGTCATGGAATGTGTCATACTCTTCATAATTTAATCTGTGTTTTCTTGATCAATGAGTAGACTATATGAAATAAATCACTATTTGAGCATGGCCATGCATTTCATAGTCCTACTCAATCAATAGGCCTATGGATATCACCCCTAATATATAGGAGGGTTAAATTCCATCTAGATCACTCATATTCCTCACACAATTCATGATGTACCCAATAATCATCTTTATAGTCCACCCTATTAATGGTGACATTTGATGATATCAAAGTACATAAATTCCAGTGTAGTAATATAGTGATTTCAGGTCGGAGGACCATTACATCATTGTCACTATGAGAATCGCTAATGACACTTTGCATACTGTTCCACGTAGAATTCTCATGGTGGGTTTGTCCAGTACATCATTTTCTAACATGTACCTATGCATTGACTTAATATCTCATATATTTATGACCAATGAGATTTGGTCTTCAGTCAATCCACATACTAGTCTCAATGCATCATTGTTGTTGTGAACCCCCCAAAATAGGTATACATCACCATTCTTGAGTCGCCAAATACATGGTACAAAATTCAAATACAACTTAATAATACAACTGTCGTGTACAATACGACAAAATATAAACTGAGAGTTTTAATACAAATATTATCTTCTAGACAGTATTCAACTCAAATAGAGTCCTCAATACATTTATCATAACACTATTTCATAGAATAGTGAGGACTAATGCTATCATCTGGACCATCACTCCATTCCCCGACTAGTCCCGACTACGTTCTCATTTCCTGAAGAGAACAATGAAAGCAAAGGGTGAGCTCAACTAGCCCAGTAAGAAATATTATGACTAAGATAATGCGGAATAATTTATAGTTAGCCTTCAACAGTGTTAAACTGATCAAATATAATAAACATCAAGTTTAACTGCTGCGGAACAAACAATCCATTAGAAGAGTCAAGTAGAGTATAAAATCTACTATCTTCTATGATTAAAAAGGTTTTTCATCAGTTTTATCGCTGAGACTCAGCTTAATAAATAATCCACATCATCGAATTACCCCTGCACTACTGCCAAGGATATTCTTTAGTATTACAACCACAAATTATCCATTCACTACGGGCCAAGGATATTCGTGTATTCATCAATGGTCATGATCATGCTAACAACTGTCCATCAATGCACTACGGGCCAATGAGGACTTTTAACACATCATTTGTAACATTACGGTCATGATTATACCGAATAATCCCTGGTCATAATCATACCAAGTCCATCTATGCACTACAGGCTACAGATGACTTTTAACATAATATAAACATGAGGATGATGACAATGATATAAGAATTCAATAAAACAAGTTCAAGAATAAATTTTTAAAGAATTGTAATTTAATTTATCCAGGAATCATTAACGTCCAAATTGTCAACATGATACTGCTTTGTGGAGTAAAATTCAAGAATAATATTGTACCAAAAATAATTTGTACCGAAAACGAATCAATTTTTATCATGAATAGTACCCCGTGTGAATAGTACTCGAGTGAATAGTACTTCGGGAATAGTAACCCCGTGAATAGTACTCCGGCATGAAAAAGTTGAAACTTATAAAAAATGCTCAGAATAATATTTCCGTGAAAAGATACTGGATGAAGCGCAAATATTAAGGGTATTCTACTAATTTCATGGATTTTAGAAGCCAAAACTTTAACAAAACGAGTATAGAATTCAAAATCTAAAACGAAATAATATTACTTACATACTACAGAGTATGGAAGAAAATATTATTTCAAGCGAATATTGAACAAAAATAACATCCCTTACCTTGAAAAGAAGAGTATTCCAACTGGTATAGCGGGGATATTCTTGAAGAAAACTTTCACTATTTTCTACGCTCAAAGCTTTTTAAAACTGGAAAGAAATATGCTCAATATTATAGAAGAAGAATTCTCTGATTCTGGTGTGATTTTCAATTCTAACTAATCATCCTATTTATAGGAGAATAGAAAGGATACTATTTGAGCGCATAGTGGACAAGGAGTGATGGGCGAATTCAATCGGCTGAATTCTGAATAATTTGATTTTACTATGTTGTACTATGCAATAAAATATTCTAATGAAACAAAGACATTTAAATAAAATATAATATATATATATATATATATATATATATATATATATATATATATATATATATATATATATATATAACCTTCCATGACTTATACGGCATTCCAACTCCCTTCCCCAAGTTCTCATTTTCTCCACCCATGGGCCCCATATGTGGCCCCCACATGTGGTCCCCACTTTTATTATATGAATAATTTTCAACTGATTCTTTTGAAAAATGGGTAAATTGGGGGTCCATAAAATAATCAAAATTTACAACAAATACTTCATAAAAATCCTCTTAATATTTTTAATAATATTTATCATAATTATTATAATTCACAATATTTAACAACCAGGTCGTTCCCAAGAAAGAGGTGGCTTTCCAATAAGGATTTCTCCCTATTGGCGCGCAATTAGGTGACCAAACCTCTCCTTAACAGAACTTCTAGACATCGTCAATATTGCAAATAATAATATTAATAACTTCATCGTCTCAATTATGGATTTACTAATATATAAAATATCGACAATAATTGAATCAAATAACGTGAGATACTATGCAACAATTATTGTAGCAATAATTAAAGAAAACTGAGTGACTTCTCGCGTAAGCATCAATAATAAATACCGTGTGCTACTATGCAACCACGCGTATTACTGTACTTTTAACAACGGGTGTTTCAACAGTTAACGGTAAAAGTTTTGCCATTTTTTTTATAAAAAGATATTTTTTTCGTTTTCTCAATTCGATAATAATTCCGTTGTGGGGTCCACCAATGATTGTGCCGTCGTTCGAATATTCCCTGTTAAAATGAATATTCCCTGACCAATCGAATATAATATAACAACTTGCGTACTTTGCAAAATTTATAAATATTACCCACAACTATAACATTATATTAAATTCACTCCATCATATTCAAAATTGATATTTATAGAAAATTCATTTTTATTCATAAAAGTTGGGGTCTTACAACCTCCCTTTCTTATGAAATTTTGCCCTCGAAATTAGGGTACATACTTGGTATGATGAATATGTGAGGATACCTTGATTTCATTTCAGATTCTAACTCCTAGGTCATTTTCTCAACATCGTGATTTCTCCACAAAACTTTGACTTGAGGTATAACCTTGGAGCGCAAAATATGCTCCTTTTTATCCAAGATTTTAACAGAAACCTCTTCATACGTTAAATCTTCTGCTATTTTGTCCGGTTCTAACTCAATAATGTGGTTCGGGTCTTCCACATATTTAAATAACATGGATATGTGAAAAATGTTATGAACATGAGACATACTTGGCGGTAAAGCGAGTTTATAGGCCACATTTCCTACTCGATCGAGGATTAAAAATGGGCCAATGAATTAAGGATTGAGCTTTCCTCTCTTTCCAAATCTCGTAACTCTTTTCCATGGAGTAACACGTAACAACACATGATCTCCAATATTGAATTCCACGTCCTTTCGATGAAGATCAGCATAACTCTTTTGTTAATCTTGTAAGGCTTTTATACGTTGTCGGATCATTTGAATCTTTTTTGTAGTCATATGTACCAACTCCGGTCCCAACAACGTTGCTTCACCCACCTCATCCCAGCATACTGTTGAACGACACTTTCTTCCATATAACGCCTCAAATGGAGCCATGCCAATACTTGCTTGATAACTATTGTTGTAGGAAAACTCCACTAATGGTAAGAACTTGTCCCAACTTCCTTTAAAGTCAAGGACACAAAGTCTTAATAAATCTTCAAGAATTTGATTAGTCCTTTCCGACCGCCCGTCCGTTTGAGGATGATATGCCGAACTAAATCGTAAATCCGTGCCCATAGCTTTTTGCAAACTAACCCAAAATCTTGAAGTGAATCTTGGGTCTCGATCAGAAACTATGGATACTGGCATACCATGCAATCTTATAATCTCGTTTATGTACACACGAGCAAGAAGTTCAAGTGTATAAGTTTCTCGTATAGGTAAGAAATGAGCAGACTTGGTCAATCTATCAACAATGACCCAAATTGCATCTATGCCTTGAGAAACCTTGGGAAGACCAGTAACGAAATCCATGGTAATGTGCTCCCACTTCCATTCTAGAATTTTAAGTGGTTGTAATGAATCTTTTGGCACTTGATGCTCCGCCTTGACTCGTTGATAAGTTAGACACCTTGAGATAAACTCCGCTATCTCTCTCTTTATATTGCTCCACTAAAATGTATGTCGAAGATCACGATACATTTCAGTACTCCCATGATGGATTGCAAACGGTGTGTTGTGCGCCTCCATCATGATTTTATACTTTAAATCAGGGTTGTTAAGAACACAAAGTCTAGAGTTTTCTCGAAGTATTCCTTCCTCATCGATTCTTGCTTCCGACATAACACCTTCTTATACTTTCTTCCTCATACGCATCAGCTCTAGGTTTGTAGCTTGAGCAGCTTTAACTCTATCGATTAAAGTCGGTTCTACTCGTATATTTGCCATCATCACATGGGTCCCTTGAGTCTTTAACTCTATCTTCATCCTTTGTAAGTCATACAAAATGGGCTTTTGCATTGACAATATTGCACTCATACCCGCATATGATCTTCTACTTAATGCGTCAGCTACTACGTTCGCTTTTCCAGGGTGGTATTTGATGGTATGATCATAATATTTCAACAGCTCGAGCCATCATCGTTGCCTCATGTTGAGTTCCTTTTGAGTGAAGAAATATTTGAGGCTTTTATGATCTGTATAGATCTCCACCTTCTCTACATACAGGTAATGCCTCCAAATTTTAAGTGCGAAGACAGTTGCTGCCAACTCTAGATCATGAGTAGGATAATTCCTTTCATATTCTTTGAGTTGTCGAGAGGCGTAGGCTATGACATTCCCATGTTGCATGAGAACACATCCTAAACCTTTGCCTGAAGCATCACTTCAGAGATGACAAATCCTCAAGGCGGATGGTATTGTCGAGCAGTCTTTGAAATGAGTCTTCGCTTGAGTTCTTGAAAACTCTTCTCACATTCCTCGCTCCAACGGAATTTTGTATCTTTTCGAGTCAGCTGAGTTAATGGAGTAGCGATTCGAGAAAATCCTTCCCACGAATCTCAGATAATAACCATTAAGCCGAGAAAGCTCGTGCTTGGTCATCGACTTAGGTTGCTCCCAGCTTTGAATTGTTTCAATCTTTGCCGGGTCAACAGATATTCCATAACTTGATACTACGTGCCCAAGGAATGCTACTTCCTCAAGCTAGAACTCGCATTTCTTCAACTTGGAATAAAGCTTATTTTCACGAAGCTTTTGGAGTATCAACCTTAAGTGTTGCTCATGTTCTTCACGGATTTTAGAATATATGAGGACGTCATCAATAAAGATGACCACAAAGCGATCCAAATATTCCTAGAATACTCGATTCATCATATCCATGAAGGCAGCAGGAGCATTAGTCAATCCAAAAGACATGACTAGGAATTCATAATGCCCGTACCGAGTTCTGAATGCCGTCTTTGGAATGTCATCGGTTCTAATCTTTAACTGATGATATTCGGAACGAAGATCGATCTTTGAAAAGAACTTGGCTCCTTGCAACTGGTCAAACAGGCCATCAATACGAGGCAACGGATATCTATTTTTGACAGTGACATGATTCAACTCCCGATAATCAATAAAAAGTCGCATACTCCTATCTTTCTTTTTCACGAATAGAACAGGAGAACCCCAAGGAGAAGTACTAGGACGAATGAAACCGATGTCTAACAATTCCTGCAGTTGAGTCTTTAACTCTTGAAGTTCAATAGGAGCCATTCAATATGGGGCTTTGGAAATGGGTTTTTTACCGGGTTCAAAGTCGATACAAAATTCAATTTCACACTCTGGAGGTAGGCCAGGAAGTTCTTCAGGGAATACATCAGGAAATTTATTAACAATAGAAATATCATTCAAAACTGACGTATTTTTGTTTAAATCCGTGACATGAGCTAAGAAAGCTTGACATCCGTTTTCAATAAATGAATAGCTTTATGGCTTGAGATAGCGATGATTGATTTTAATAGTTTGGTTGCTTGAATTCGCATAATAGGTTGGTTAGGAATATGAAAGCTAACAACCTTACGAAAATAATCAATTTTTGTATGATGAGTAGTTAACCAATCAATCCCTAGAATTATGTCAAATGCAAGTATTTTCAATGAAATAAGATTGACATGTATTGTGAGGGTACCGATTTGAACCAAACAAGACTTATAAACAGTCAATGTAATGAAGGTTTCTCCCAACGGAGTTTCAACAGATAAGTCAAATTCTAATTTCTTCGGAGTCAAATTTAAACGTTGAGTGCAAGTTGGAGAAATAAAAGAATGGGTAGAACCGGTATCAAATAAGGTATAAACTTCGCTAGAGTTTATGATAAGCTTACCCGTGATGACCTCGTTTGGGTTCTTTGCTTTCTAGGAGGTTACGACAAACGCTCTCCCTTGAACTACTGGTTTTGACTTTTCTGAAACGGCCTTTGGTGCCTCCATTCCAGCTGGACTTGGCTTCTCTGAACTATAAAATCGAGCTAGATGCCCTTCTCTTCCATAATTGTAACACGTTTTGGACTGCTGCGCACAGTTTGGACTGATATGTCCCTCCCCTCCGCATTTGAAGCATATGATAGATGGTCATTCTCCTTCTTTAACAACAAGTGCTGATGCTGACGTCTTTCCATCATTGTAGAATCTCCTATTTCATGCATCATAATAACATGCTCAACATATAACATACATGCTACAGTTCATATAATAGGTATAAAGATTGAGTCCTTACTCAATTAGCATGCTTTTAATCAATCAACATAGTCATAAATTGACTTTAACATTTCATACTTTCAACATATAAATAACACATCATGCTCTTTGCAATAAAGATTTAAAACAGTTAACCATCAAGTTCACATAACAAATAGAGGCCCGAAAGACTTTGCACGATTCATAGTTTATGAACTATGACTTAAGCGCATAACAACTTATCGCGCACCCGTGTATTCCTAAGCAGATTATATAATCATGGATTCACATCCATTAGTCATATATTTCATACGCTCTTAATATAAAAACAAATATTGTTTCCTAACTTGGTTTCATTTTTACTTGAACTTAGGATAACCATGAGACTAGTTCATTCTATTATCATATTTATCTAAACAATCTTGTTTCATATCTTGTAGTTCTTAAAGACAATATATAACCATAACTTAAGATCATGCAGTTAACAAACTGCTCTTGGTCACTTCTAGCTGAGCAGCAATGACGCATGCTGCATTTAAGCTTGAGTGGCGGCGCTGGCGCTTACTCCCATCCAAAACCAGACTTGAGCTTTTCATTGCTCAGTTTAGTCCTAACCTACTATGCATTCTGATAAATACTATAAACATACATCAAGTAGGTTCTGATATTTCTTTAAGTTCACATTTCAAATCATTTAGTTTTGAATTACATAGTTCTATGTTGAATTATTTACATCAACAAGGCTTAACAACTTCTTTTAACGAAGGTTCAAGGTTTATATGCTTTTAAACCTTATATTGGTACTAACAACCTTTAATACGCATGTTCACATGTATCTATCTCATTTACATAGACATAGCATAGTTCATACTTTTAAAATGTGCTTAAATAACTTATGTCATGCTTGACTAGTTGAGTGCACATATCATTCATGTTCAAAGGCATAAATAACTCTATCATGCTTGCTTATAAGGTCATAATGCAAGTAAAAATGCTCATCAAAGTTAGTTTCAAAAACTTTTAAATTTCTCTTTGAAAACACATATTGTCCAAGCTATACAAGTTATCTTATACGAGATAACTTAAGATCACATTTTATGCTCGCATGACTCCACCATATGCTCACTACAAAGTCAGAACTCAAGTGACTAAAAGTTCGTCAAGGTTTGTTTTTGAAATCTTCAAGTTTCTTTTTAAAACACATACTAAGTTATGCTAAAGCATCCCATTATGAGAAAAGTTGTGAGACCCCAAATTTTATGAATAAAGATTTAAATTTCTTGAAATATTTTTTTCAAACTTATGGTGTGGATTTGAGATAATGTTATAGTTGTGGGTAATATTTATAAATTTTGAAAAGTATGCAAGTTGTTATATAATATTCGATTGGTGGGGAATATTCGTTTTAACGAGGGAATATTAAATGCTGACGACACAATCATTAGTGGACCCCTAGCGGAATTTGTCGGATTGAGAAAAGCGACAAAATATTTTTTATGAAAATAACGGCGGAAGTTTTACCATTAACTGTTGAAACACCCGGTGTTAAAAGTACAATAATACGCATGGTTGCATAGTAGCACACGGTATTGATTATTGATGCTTACGTGAGAAGTCACTCAGTTTTGTTCAATTATTGATATAGTAATTGTTGCATAGTACCTCACGTTATTTGATTCAATTATTGTCAATATTTTATATATTATTAAATCAATAATTGAGACGACAAAGTTATTAATATTATTATTTGCAATATTAACGATGTCTAGAAGTTACGCAAAGAGAGGTTTGGTCACCTAATTGCGCGCATGATAGGAAGAAATCCTTATTGAAAGCCCTCTTTCACAGGAGCGACACAGTCAATTAATATTGTGAATTATAATAATGATGATAAATGTTGTTAAATATATTGAGGTGTCTTTTTATGAAGTCACGGAAGTTTTTATATATATATATATTATATATAAATTTTGTTTTATTAATATTATTAATGTAATAAAAGCAGAAAAGCTTTTTATATAAAGCAGAATACTTTTATAAAGTTATTTGTTTTATTAGACAATAATTAGAATATAATATATTTTATTATGCATAGTGTTTTGCGTAGTAAAAATTTTTTATATAAAACAAAATACTTTTATAAAGTTATTTGTTTTATTAGACAATAATTAGAATATAATATATTTTATTATGCATAGTATCTGCATAATGTTTGCATAGTAAAATCTTTTTATATAAAACAGAATACTTTTATAAAGTTATTTATTTTATTAGATTTTAAATAATATATATATATATAATAAATAGAATATATTATATTTTATTGCATAGTATCCTTTCTATTTTTCTTATAAATAAGATGCTTAGTTAGAATTGAAAATCACACCAGAAGTTCAGAGAATTCTCCTTCTATACTCTTGAGCGTATTTCTTTAGAGTTTAAGAAAGCTTTGAGCGTAGTGCAAGTTTTCTTCAAGTATATCCCCGCCCTACCCGTCGGAGTACTCTTCTTTATAAGGTAAGGGGTATTATTCTTTCGTATTCATGAAGAGAACTTTTATTATTCCATTCCTTATTATTCTGTTGGAATAACCTGTATATGTGAAGTACCGCATACATGGTGAAATCATACATTATTCCATTCCTTATTATTATGTTGGAATAACTTTATACATAAGATCACCGCATACATGGTGAAATTATTACATTATTCTATTCTTTATCATTACATTTGGAATATCCTGTTGAGTGCGTATTACTTTGACACGGTTCCATTAATTATTATGCGGTTGGAATAACTTTTATGCATGCGGTCTATCGCATGCATGGTGATTTTGTTGTTATTCCATTCTTTATTATTACATTTGGAATATCATCGCCGGTCTGCGAATTTTGCACGACTTTGGTTTAGTTCTTTATTATTACTTCGTAGAATATCACATACGTGTGTTTACGCATGATGCGGTTCCATTCTTTATTATTACATTGGGAATAACTTTGTTTGTGCGATCTATCGCACGCATGGTGAATCATACATTATTCTATTCTCTATTATTACATTGGAATAACTTTGTCTATGTGGATTACCACATGCATGGTGAATGATCCTATGTACTCATTCCTTATTAAATTGTGGAAATGATCTATATACGTGGATTACCGCATAGCGGGTGAAAATCTATTGCAGTATCATATATTCTATGATACTCATTTGGTTAAAATTTTGGCTTCTATACTCAATAAAATTAGTGGAATATCCTTGATATTTGCGCTTCATCCAGTATCTTTTCATGGAAATATTCTTCTGAGCATTCTTGAATTTTTCTCCATAAAGCAGTATTATGTTGACGATTTGGACATTATTGAGCTCAGGATAAATTAACTTATAAATCTTTAAAATTTATTCTTAAACTTGTTTTATTGAATTATTATGTCATTGTCATGATGAGTTATGTTGGTTATTATGTGAAAACATGAAAGTTTCTTAGAAATCACAAAGGGTTGAAAATCAGATTTTGGTAAAAATGGAATATGAAATTCAATTGACCATATCTCCTATTATATTTCGAATTTTTGAGTTTGGTCAAGTTCTAGAGTTAGATCTATTAGTTTTCTAACTTATCCAAGTGGAATCACTGGAAAAGGTGTTGTAGATTTTCGTGTGGACTAATTTTAGCAAACGAGTCAAAAACTGCAAAGTACCAAAAAGGCTACTGTCCAAAACTTTAAAAGGGAATTTTCGGCCACTTAGTTTGTGAGAAAAATTCTAGCCTTTAGTGACATAAAAATTTATGGTATAAAGTACCTCCTGTCCAAAAATGAGCTCATTCCGACTTAAAATGAGCAAGTTATGACTATTTCAATATTTAGGTTTTTCCGACGAAAAACGCTATAATCGGATTTTTATAACTCCGATGACCATGAAATTTAAACTGGAAGCTCACGTTAACATGTGTAAGATCCTGCCAAGATTTGGGATTTCCTGGAGTTAAACTTGAGGTAGCTAATTTCTTAAGGAATTAATTAGAAATTGATTTTTGAAAAATACTTAAGGGAGTTGAAAAATTATAAAAAAATTCTTGTTGTGTATGAAATATATGTATATATGTTTGGGCAAAGGATAGAAAAATAACAAGTTGATTTGGTAATTTTTTATGAAAATGGTTTAGTTACGAACATATGAGTTAAATATGTTATATGAAGTTAAAAAATTAGTAAATAAGATTTTATGGCTTGGGAATCCTATATAAGGTATATGCAGATTTTTGATGAGTGATTTGATCATTGGTGATGAAATCTTATGAGTATGTCATTTTTGAATGATTAAATGCATTAATTAGTAAAGTGTAAACAACTAAATTAAATTGTTTATAAGTTTAAGAAGTGATTAAAATATTGTTATAATATTAACAATATTAGATTATGAGTTATTTAAGTGATGGATAATATTTGGATAAATTTAAAGTCTTTAATATTTATCCTTATTTTCGTTTGATTAATGCTTATATTATTGTCATCATCCTCATGCTTATATTGTGATGAAAGTCATCTTTGGCTTACGTGCAGAGATGGACTTGGTATGATTATGACCAGGGATTATTCGGTATAATTATGACCGTAATGTAACGAATGATGTGTTAAAAGTCCTCATTGGCATGTAGTTCATTGGTGGACAGTTGTTGGTATGATTATGACCAGGGATTATTCGGTATAATCATGACCATTGATGATTACATGAATATCCTTGGTCGTGGTGCAGAGATGATGTGGTTTATTTATTAAGCTGAGTCTCAGCGATAAAGTTAATGAAAATCTTTTTAAATCATAGAAGATAGTAGATTTTATGCTCTACTTGACTCTTCTAATGGATTGCTTGTTCCGCGCAGTTAAATTTGATGTCTATTGTATTTTATCAGTTTAACATTGTTAAAGACTAATGATAATTTATTTTGCATTATCTTAGTCATAATATTTCTTACTGGGCTAGTTGAGCTCACCCTTTCTTTTATTGTTCTCTTCATGAAATGAGAATATAGCTGGGACTAGTCGGGGAACGGAGTGACGGTCCAAATGATAGCATTAGTAGTCCTTACTATGGCATGACATGCAATATATAATTGTATTGAGGACCTAAGATGTGTGTGTCGTATTTTATACGTCACTTAATAATTGATTTTGGTGAACAACAATAGGGTGACGAGAACCCGATACCAAAAGCGTCAAAAGCGCACCACAAGTAAAATGAAGAGAAAGTAAATCTTCTCGTGTCCCTTTGGAGACTTGAAATATTTGCTGCTGTACTTTATGTGGCATGTATTAATTTGAGTATGAATATTGTCGTATTATATACATTACAATATTTGTATTAAAACTCACAGTATATATGTCGTCAGTATTTTTACTATTTGTTGTATAATTAAGATTGTATTTAAATTTTGTACCATGTATCTGGCGACTCAAGATGGGTGAGGTATACCTATTTTGGGGGCGTCACAAAAGTAATCTTAGCCATATGAAATGTCTATTATCATGCATATTCATGTTACATCACTTAGAATAACATATTCCATCGTCGGGAGCACTATACTTGCGTATGTGTTCGATCGACGCCCTCTGATTGCCTCTGAATACGTAATAGTCACAAAGATGACTATTTTTACCCTTCCTAAGGACCCCAAGTTAAACAACTTAAAGAACAAAAGTTGTAGGTCTATTCGTCCTCGTTCCGGATCATCTTGAATCACCTCAATCGGAGTTTGTATGAAAACATTATGACCGTTTTACCAAAATAGGTCGAAGCAGTCACAATCAGCACACATGGGGCGCGGCCGCGCCCCTTTTCCTCACCATTTCAGCGTGCCCGCACAATACCCCAGTCCCACGCTCTGGCAGCGCGTGCACTGTACAAGGCAGCGCTTGTGCAGTAACGCGCAAAAACACGATGTTTGACATAACTTTCTCATTTTATGTCCGAATTAGTTGGTTTTCGATTCGTTGGACTCGTTAAACTCTTAGCTACTCATCTAGAGAATAGTTATAACACTTCAAACATATTAACAAATCACTTTAAGGGTTCCAATTCAGTGTTCATGCTATATTTTCATGGTTTAAATATATTTAGCGAATTCATTCACTACGAATTTGTTTCTCAACCAAATTGGTTCGTTTAACTTTTGTTGTTTTCGTTTCTTTACATACTAACATAATCCAACATCAATTTATAGATTATAACACATATTAGACATAAAATTTTGTACTTTCTTAAGCCATTTTCATACATAACCACTATTATTTCAATTTCTTCTTACAAACGAATTTCTTGTAACCTAATCATCAAATAGCACTCACAAATGATGATTAACAGATTATAAACCACATACATACATGTATAACTCCCATGTGATAAGCAATTTACAGAAGATGATCATAAGAATTCAAACTGTAAACATTAAAAGTAAAATATACCTTCAAACCCTAGTTGTAGGCTTAGCAAGAGATGGTGAACTCTCCTTCCTCTTGGCAAAATCAAAGAAAACTCTCTCTCTCTCTCTCAAAACCTATGTACTTCCTCTCTTCCTCACCAAGCTTAGTACTAGTCTTAGGAAAAAGAACGTGTAACATATAAACTGATATGGCTTTCACCCTTATTATTCCGTTAGCAAAACAATACGTCAGTTACAATAAGCCAAAGGCCACAAGGTCTTGTTTGACTACACCCAATTATCCCCCACTAGTTTATTTTAATAATATTATATTATATAGTTTTTATTTGTTACACCTGTAACCAATTTTCATAACTTTCAATAATAATTAAAATAATTATAATTTTTATTATAATTATTACGATGATTAATAAATAATCATATATCTAATTTAATTAATAAATTAGACTTAAACATCGCTTTATTTAATTCACTTATTTTCTTTAATATTAAACAACTCATTTAATTTAATTAATTCATTAAATTAAATCTTCAAAGAATAAAATTTACCTTTGCTTTAACTTAATTATCATACACACGTAACTAAATTATTATTCCAAAATTTTATAAATTATTTATTTTTCTCAATAAATAAATTATTTAAAATATTTATTCAATTCAATAAATATTTAAGATTAATTACAAAATTAATTTAATTCCTTGATAGTTAACTCAACTATTAAACATCACTTTTCCAATATATGAATATATATTCTTCACACCAGATCACATATTTCAAAATATATAGCACGTATATATATATACTCAAACTCAAAACATCTCATAATAAGAATTTTAATTATTAAATTCATATTTTAATAACTTATAAAAATTCGGGTTGTCACATCCTTCCCTCTTTATAAGGATTCCGTCCTCAGAATCACAGACACCCTACCTTATTAAGGTTTTCACAAAATCTCTTTCACAATTATCGTTGAATAACTCAAACAACACGTTAACTTAGCATAAAAGTATTTATATATATATATATACTTCATTCATTTCTTCAATAACTTTTAGGTTTTATTACATAACCTTCAATTAAACACAGTCATATATCAAATATTATATATTCTTTAACCCATTCATTTCCTTTTCTAAGGATCGTTATCATAAACACTCGGGATATTACATTCACCCTTTCTTCTCAGAATTTCATCCTCAAAATTTTATTTATTAGTCTTTATCCATTCAATCTATCAAAATAGATTTTTGCGTTAATACTTTATTCATTCATTCCATTTATCAAAATAGATTTTATGTTGATATCTATTTATTCATTAGGTTTTGCAACCAAATTCTTTCTCTAAGGATCTTTCTAAGATCATCATATTCCTCACCTCTTCCTCTTCTAAGAGTTTCACATTTCTCTTCTTTCTGGAGTTTCAATTGTTTTGCTTAATTTTCTCATCCTTTCCACTTTTACCTTTCAGAATAATAAGAATCTTCCACAATTGCTCAATAATTGGGAAGAGATATGAATAACAGGAATTTAAAAGATTCCAAATCATGCTGAGGGTCATAAGACCTTGAACTACGTCCATGGTTACAAGTACTCTTTCAACTTAAACCTTAACAGTCATTAGACTATAGGGACTCCCGTACTTAGGGTGTTAAGCCCTTCGTACGATGTATTATGCACAAACATTTAAACTCTATGCGTATGTCCATAGTTATAAGTAATCTTTCAACTTAAACTTTAACAGTCATAAGACTATAAGGACTCCTCCTACTTAGGGGGATCAACCCTTCGTACCATGTATTGTGCACAAACATCTAAATGCCTTCGCGTAATCCCCTATAAAAGGGTTGTTCATCTCAACTTTTCAATATCTGAATCTGCACTAAAACAATTTGGTTTGGCATAACTTTTCAAGAAACGCTTGAATTTCATGAACATCTTTCAATAATCGTCTAGCTGAATCAAATAGCATAGACTTCTACAATAATTCGGACATCAATCAAAATATACATATATATATATTCTCATATCTTAAAGAAATCTCAAAAATCCTCCTTATGACGCCATGATATCATGATCGCCTTTACATTTCTGATGCATTTGAGGATTCCGTCATTTGGTGATTTTATCATACTGCATCATACCATAGTGGGCTGACGATCCTTAGATCACATCCAACACTAAGTAATACTGCATTGATGACTCCATCGTTTTTTTCAACTCTGCACCAGGTTCCATTACACATTGATGATATAAAAATACATTTTGATATTTTTCAAATCATTTTTGTCTAGCCCAAGAAATTAGCATAGACATACAAATAACGGTATTATTTTTAAAACTCATTGGTTTCATCATTTGATCCAATGTTTTTCAAGAAAATAGAAGTGCAAACATCAGCATTAAGTCAATAAATTTTGAAAGTCTAGCATAGCTAGTAGATTTAGAATATCCAGGTATCCATCAACTTCAATCTTTACTTCATTACTTCATTACTTAACCATTTTATCAATCTTCAACTTCATCAATGCTCTCTATATTATAACCATTTTCTACCCGAAATAGGTCATCAAACTTACTACACATTGGAAATCCAGGAACTTGCCACAATAATATGAGTTTAAGAACTTGTCCTAGTCAGACCATAGGCGTCCATTCGCTGAGGGGTTCAAAATATACCATATTATTATGAGTCACGAACTTACTATATACATTAGTTTTAAGAACCGCACCTAATCCTAATAATATCTGACTAATTTTAATAGTTTCTAACTATCAAATATACACATTAGAAAAGAATCACCTTTTTGCCACATACATATTGATAGCGTTACACCAACATTCCAATGATTATCAATGTGATAAACTGAGTACAAGCACAAAACCCTCGCCCATACAAAGATTTGTACAAATTAGCCATCACATGGGTCCTCAATTGAAATCCCACCTAACTCTATCTTACTCTTAACTTGCTCTTTGCTCGATACGAATTCCTCGTATCACATTATCTATAACTCCTCGTGAGTTTATCTCGTACTATATCATAGTACATTAACTTCATAGCATCAAGCTATAATTATTCAAACATTACAGACCATCTTTCTTTTATAACTTCAACAGATCACGCCATGATCTTATTCTATAATCATCTCCCTTAATTCTTTTCTTCACTCGTGATCGTTTTGTTTTACGATCCTCTTTCTTTCCCTTTTTCATCATTTACGATTTCATTTATTCTTTTAATCTTAAAGACTTTGTCTATTCATCATTATTCATTATCTTGGCTATTGGAGTTAGGCAACTACCATTTCTTATCTTTATATCTCTTCAAGATTCTTCTTTGAATTCTCTTGTTTATATAACAATTCTTCTTTTAAGAATTTCAAACTTCATTTATATTACTCAACATTTCATTTAAGTCCCACATTTTCATCATACGTATCCATTTATATACTTAGTACACATCGAGTCTCTAATAGTTTCAATATGGTACATTGAGTGATTTCCCACAAACAACCAACAAACTAGGTTTCCGAGTTGCTAGTTCGTATATACCTCCGTTCTATGAAGGAATCGTTTAGCCCAGATACCATACGTCAACTATTAAAGAGTACATTTGTACCATACTTAAATATAACTTTTTGATTTTTAACTTCTTTATCATCTTCTCCTTTATTCTCTAAGGTTATAGCCTAGGGTACTCTTACCTAAGTTTATAACCTATGACTTTGATACCAAATCTAGAATTGACCCCAAAATTCATACAATTTAATTCTCAACTTTGGTCATTAATAATACATTCAACCTCTAATTTTACATAATTAAACGATAATACAACCATTGAAATTTGCGGAATAATTAAAATTTTCTATTACAAACTATCCTCGTTCCCAAAACCTTCAACCTTTACATCTAAATATCTCAGAATCATTTTAATACTACAATAGTTTACATCGCAAAATGATATTACAATTCAACATTAATACATTATTCGGAACCTTAAACATGGTTCAAATAATAATAACACAACTAAAGTGTATAAATCTTCAAGTATCACATCTGATTCATGTCTTTCAAGTAACACATAACTTTACCTTGAATCTTGAACCTTCAAAAGTGGTTATTTTGCAAGGTTGAGCTCGACAGCCCATCAAAATTTAACAGTTTTCATGCATCACATATCACATAATAACATGCTCAACATATAACATACATGCTACAATTCATATAACAGGTATAAAGATTTAGTCCTTACTCAATCAACATGCTTTAATCAATCAACATAGTCATAAATTGACTTTAACATTTCATACTTTCAACATATAAATAACACATCATGCTCTTTGCAATAAAGATTTAAAACAGTTAACCATCAAGTTCACATAGCAAATAGGAACTGAAAGACTTGCCTGATTCGTAGTTTATGAACTACGACTTAATTGCTTAACACTTATATGCACTTTGAGTATTCCTACACAGTTATATAATCATGGATTCACATCCATTAGTCATATATTTCATACACTCTTAATATAAAAACAAATATTATTTCCTAACTTGGTTTCATTTTTACTTGAACTTAGGATAACTATGAGATTAGTTCATTCTATTATCATATTTATCTAAACAATCTTGTTTCATATCTTGTAGTCCTTAAAGACAATATATAACCATAACTTAAGACTATGCAGTTAACAAACTGCTCTTGGTCACTCAACAGAATGGCGCGGCTGTGCTGCATTTAAGCTTGGGAGTGGTGCGACCGCGTTACTCCCAACCAAAACCAGACTTGAGCTTTTCATTGCTCAGTTTAGTCCTAACCTACTATGCATTCTGATAAGTACTATAAACATACATCAAGTAGGTTCTGATATTTCTTCAAGTTCACATTTCAAATCATTTAGTTTTGAATTACATAGTTCTATGTTGAATTATTTACATCAACAAGGCTTAACAACTTCTTTTAACGAAGGTTCAAGGTTTATAAGCTTTTAAACCTTAAATTGGTACTAACAACCTTTAATACGCATGTTCACATGTATCTATCTCATTTACATAGACATAACATAGTTCATACTTTTAAAACGTGCTTAAATAACTTATGTCATGCTTGACTAGTTGAGTGCACATATCATTTATGTTCAAAGGCATAAATAACTCTATCATTCTTGTTTATAAGGTCATACTGCAAGTAACAATGCTAATCAAAGTTAGTTTCTAAAACTTTTAAATTTTTCTTTGAAAACACATATTATCTAAGCTATACAAGTTATCTTATACGAGGTAACTTAAGATCACATTTTATGCTCGCATGACTCCACCATATGCTCAATACAAAGTCAGAACTCAAGTGACTTAAAGTTCGTCATGGTTTGTTTTCGAAATCTTCATGTTTCTTTTTAAAACACATACTAAGTCATGTTAAAGCATCCCATTATGAGTAAAGTAATCTTAGCCATATGACATGTTTATTATCATGCATATTCATGTTACATCACTTAGAATAACATATTCCATCGTCGGGAGCACTATACTTGCATATGTCCTCGATCGACGCCCTCCAATCGCCTCTGAATACGTAACAGTCACAAAGCATACTATTTTTACCCTTCCTAAAGACCTCAAATTAAAAAACTTAAAGAACAAAAGTTGTAGGTCTATTCATCCTCGTTCCGGATCATCTTGAATCACCTCAATCGGAGTTCGTATGAAAAGGTTAATGACCATTTTACCAAACCAGGTCAAAGCAGTATACCTTCAAACCCTAGTTGTAGGCTTAGCAAGAGATGGTGAACTCTCCTTTGTCTTGGCAAAATCACAGAAAACTCTCTCTCTCTCTCTCTCTCAAAACCTATGTACTTCCTCTCTTCCTCACCAAGCTTAGTACTAGCCTTAGAAAAAAGAACGCGTAACATATAAACTGATATGGCTTTCACCCTTATTATTCCATTAGCAAAACAATACGTCAGTTATAATAAGCCAAAGGCCACAAGGCCTTGTTTGGCTACACCCAATTATCCACCACTAGTTTATTTTAATAATATTATATTATATAATTTTTATTTGTTACACCTGTAACCAATTTTCATAACTTTCAATAATAATTAAAATAATTATAATTTTTATTATAATTATTCGATGATTAATAAATAATCATATATCTAATTTAATTAATAAATTAGACTTAAACATCACTTTATTTAATTTACTTATTTTCTTTAATATTAAACAACTCATTTAATTTAATTAATTCATTAAATTAAATCTTCAAAGAATAAAATTTACCTTTGCTTTAACTTAATTATTATACACAAGTAACTAAATTATTATACCACAATTTCATAAATTATTTATTTTTCTCAATAAATAAATTATTTAAAATATTTATTCAATTCAATAAATATTTAATATTAATTACAAAATTAATTTAATTCCTTCAATAGTTAACTCAACTATTAAACATCACTTTTCAATATATGAATATATATTTCTCTTCACACCGAGATCACATATT
Source organism: Panax ginseng (assembly GCA_020205605.1). NCBI lineage: Eukaryota > Viridiplantae > Streptophyta > Magnoliopsida > Apiales > Araliaceae > Panax > Panax ginseng. The sequence continues at coordinate 122,433,281 of CM035134.1, forward strand.
TCAAAATATATATGCAGATATATATACATACTCAAACTCAAAACATCTCATAATAAGAATTTTAATTATTAAATTCATATTTTAATAACTTATAAAAATTCGGGTTGTCACACCTCTTCTTGAAATGTCCATTTTTATTGTCTTGGCCATGATTACCACCAAAGTGGTTACCATTTCTGGCATGTTGATTCCCTCAACGTTTGTTGTCACTTAGCCGATGACTGCTACAATCGGTATTATCATTTTCTTGCAATTGCCTTGCTCTCTCTTGGTTGAGTTGACTCATTATCGCGCTCCTATAACTGAGCCCTATTCACAACATCTAAATACAAGCAAAGTTTGTGAGATATAAGGTATTGACGTATCTCGAGTTTCAAACCTCTTAGAAACATCCACGTTATTCTCTCTTCATTATCAACTAAGTGGGACGTAAACCGGGACAACTCGGCAAACTTGGCGTCGTACTGCGACACAGTCATGTTGTTTTGCTCCAGTTTAATGAACTTTACCTATTTCATGTGACGAATACTTTCGGGAAAGTACTTGTCGTTGAACAGTTCTTGGAACTTCTCCCAAGTCATCTTCAATGCGGCAGGTTGAGTACGCTTTACTGTTTCCCACCAGTAATCTGCCTCTGCTCACAACATGAAGGTGGCAAAGGGAACCTTTTGCTCTTCGGAGCATCCCAAGACATCAAATATCTTGTTGATCTGCTTTATCCACGTCTCCGCCTTAAGTGGTTTTGGCTCTGCAAAAAATTCTGGTGGTCCCAGCTCCTTGAACTGTTTAGAGGTGACCGTCCGAGAGTTGTCAGTGTTTCTACCTGCATTTTGGACAGGAGCCGCTCTCACCTGATGTTGCATGAATTGCATAAAGCCTCTGAACATCTCATCATTCATCATTTGATCGTTGTTGTTTACCTGCAGATTATTATTTTTTTGTTGCACATTATCTTGGGTATTCATCTATGGTGACTCAACGGTCTCCTATGCTCCATTGCTATTCTCAACATTCTTAGTTGTTATTTTCAAATACTGCCACAAAACAAGGGTTTATTGACATACCACATATTATCCCTATACTCTGATCGATCAATTAAATACCAATTAAACTTAGGTAGGTCATGCTAGCGAAGGAACTCCCCGTCTCTCCCCTCCTAGTTCTTGTCTCACATCTCAGCCAGGGATCATATTCCTAAGCTTTGATACCAACTGTGATGCCCCCAAAATAGGTATACATGAGCCATCTCGAGTCGCCAAATACATGGTACAAAATTCAAATACAACTTAATAATACAACAGTCGTGTACAATACGACAAAATATAAACTGAGACTTTTAATACGAATATTGTCTTCTAGACAGTATTCAACTCAAATGGAGTCCTCAATATATTTATTATCACACTATTTCATAGAATAGTGAGGACTACTAATGCTATCATCTGGACCATCACTCCATTCTCCGACTAGTCCTGGCTACGTTCTCATTTCCTGAAGAGAACAATGAAAGCAAAGGGTGAGCTCAACTAGCCCAGTAAGAAATATTATGACTAAGATAATACAGAATAATTTATCGTTAGCCTTCAACAGTGTTAAACTGATCAAATATAATAAACATCAAGTTTAACTACAGCAGAACAAACAATCCATTAGAAGAGTCAAGTAGAGTATAAAATCTACTCTCTTCTATAATTTAAAAAGGTTTTTCATCACTTTTATCGTTGAGACTCAACTTAATAAATAATCCACATCATCGAATCACCCCTGCACTACGGCCAAGGATATTCTTTAGTATCACAACCACAAATTATCCATGCACTACGGGCCAAGGATATTTATGTATTCATCAATGGTCATGATCATGCCAACAACTGTCCATCAATGCACTACGGGCCAATGAGGACTTTTACCACATCATTTGTAACATTACGGTCATGATTATACCGAATAATCCCTAGTCATAATCATACCAAGTCCATCTATACACTACATGCCACAGATGACTTTCAATATAATATAAACAAGAGGATGATGACAATGATATAAGAATTCAATAAAACAAGTTCAAGGATAAATTTTTAAAGATTTATAATTTAATTAATCTAGGAATCAATAACGTCCAAATTGTCAACATGATACTGCTTTGTGGAGTAAAATTCAAGAATAATATTGTACTAAAAATAATTTGGACCGAAAATAAATCAATTTTTATCATGAATAGTACCCCAGGTGGATAGTACTCGAGTGAATAGTACCCCGTGAATAGTACTTTGTGAATAGTAACCCCGTGAATAATACTCCGGCATGAAAAAGTTAAAACTTATCAAGAATGCTCAGGATAATATTTTCATGAAAAGATACTGGATGAAGTGCAAATATCAAGGATATTCTACTAATTTCATAGAGTTTAGAAGCCAAAATTATAACAAAACGAGTATAGAATTCGAAATCTGAAAAGAAATAATATTACTTACATACTATAGAGTATGGAAGAAAATATTATTTCAAGCGAATATTGAACAAAAATAACATCCCTTACCTTGAAAAGAATAGTATTCCAACTGGTATAGTGGAGATATTCTTGAAGAAAACTTTCACTATTTTCTACGCTCAAAGCTTTCTAAAACTCGAAAGAAATACGCTCAATATTATAGAAGAAGAATTCTCTGATTCTGGTGTGATTTTCAATTCTAACTAAGCATCCTATTTATAGGAGAATAGAAAGGATACTATTTGAATGCATAGTGGATAAGGAGTCACGGGCGAATTCAATCGGCTGAATTCTGAAAAATTTGATTTTACTATGCTGTACTATGTAATAAAATATTCTAATAAAACAAAAACTTTTAAATAAAATATAATATTATATATATATATATTATATATATATAACATATGCTGATAAAGAAAAGTCACGGGTGTTACCCCGTGAACTTCTCCCCTTTTCAACCACCCACACACACACACACACACACACACACACACACACACACATATATATATATATATATATATATATATATATATATATATATATATAAAGCCTTCCATGCCTTATACGGCATTCCAACTCCCTTCCCCCAAGTTCTCATTTTCTCCACCCGTGGCCCCCACATGTGGTCCCCACTTTTATTATATGAATAATTTTCGACCGATTAGTTTGAAAAATGGGTAAATTGGGGGTCCATAAAATAATCAAAATTTACAATAAATACTTCATAAAAATCCTCTCAATATTTTTAACAATATTTATCATCATTATTATAATTCGCAATATTTAACAACCACGTCGTTCCCAGAAAAGAGGGGGCTTTCCAATAAGGATTTCTCCCTATTGACACGCAATTAGGTGACCAAACCTCTCCTTGACAGAACTTCTAGACATCGTCAATATTACAAATAATAATATTAATAACTTCATCGTCTCAATTATTGATTTACTAATATATAAAATATCGACAATAATTGAATCAAATAACGTGAGATACTATACATCAATTACTGTAGCAATAATTGAACAAAACTGAGTGACTTCTCACGTAAGCATCAATAATCAATACCGTGTGCTACTATGAAACCACGCAGACATCGTATTTTTTAACACAAGGTGTTTCAACAAGATTAACGGTAAAACTTTTCGCCATTATTTTTATAAAAGATATTTTTGTCGTTTTTCTCAATCCGACAATAATTCCGTTGTGGGGTTCACCAATGATTGAGCCGTCATACGAATATTTCCTGTTAAAACGAATATTTCCTGACCAATCGAATATAATATAACAACTTGCGTACTTTACAAAATTTATATTACCCACAACTATAACATTATATTAAATTCACTCCATAATATTCAAAAATGATATTTATATAAAATTCATTTTTATTCATAAAAGTTGGGGTCTTACAATTGTCCCATCAACAATGATACTCGACTTGGGACATTTAAGAGCAATGAAACTAATTGTAATTATATAATCTCATGTTCAAGTCACATACTTGAAACTATATAATTTGTATCACTATTCTAAGGAATTTTATTATGTTAACATTTATATAACGTTGTAAATAAAACCATAATAAAATTATTCATTTTTTCAATCAAATATAATATCAAAATATTAAGCAATTATATCAAATAATTGGCCTCTAGGGCATAAACTCTAACAATACTTATCAACATAAGTGTAGAATTAGGAATATGAAACGAAATAATATTACTTACATACTACATAGTATGGAAGAAAATATTATTTCTTACGAATATTGAACAAAAATAATATCCCTTACGAATATTGAACGAAAATAATATTACTTACGAATACTAAACGAAGACAATATCCCTTACGAATATTGAACGAAAATAATATTCCTTACGAATATTGAACAAAAATAATATTCTTAGGAATATAAAAAATAATATCTCTGTTGAATATGAAATAACTAATACCCCTTACTGTAGACACTCAAAATTTTCTTTTCCTGTTACTAACTATGTAGGAGGGCAAAATCGTCTTTTTCACACTCCAGAGGTAACCCTGGAGGACTACAACATCATTTCCCAACCCCGGAGTTAACCCCGAGAGGTCAAGCCAACCTCAAAGATAACCCTGAGTACATTCAGAGTCAACAGCATGACCATCTCAGAGATAACCTTGGGAAAAACGCGCTACAACTGTGCGAAAACCGGAGATAACCCCGAGAGGGGCAAAATGGTCATTTTGCCAAATTAACTTCACTTCAAATCAAATACACTCATGTTAACTCAAATTGATTCAAAATTAGTCCCACCAGACTCATATCTTAACTTCGGAGCGAAAACTATGCGAAACAGCTCACCGGATTGCCTGACGGGAACCCTGGAATGCTATTTCGGTTATGGACCCATCTTACTGGAATCAATAAGGGCAAATCCCATGTCATTGCGTAACTCTCGACAAAAGCAGTCCAAAGATGATCTTGTACACCTCGTTCGGATGCTCTGATTGAAGTTCTGCAAGTTTGAGCGGACATTACATTGCACGAGTGCACGTACTTCGAGATGACAGGATCCGCGGAACCCCGGGTAGTTCGGATAGCCGCAGGTATAACAGAGGCTGCCGTAGGTACACCTGTGACAGTCAGTTCTATAAATATGGGGCTTGGGCTATCCATTTTGGGAGAGAAAATAGCGAGGAAGCCCTGTCTAATTGGCTTTGTACACCCCATAAACTGAGTGTTGTCTTATTTCAAACACTTTTGAGCTTATATTTTGTCATATTTTTACCGGCAGGAGCCGAGTATTCATCCATCTAGAGTCATAGAAGTCTACATTGGCAGCCCACTGTAAGCCTTCTCACATTCTATAAAGCCTTCTTCTCATATTAGCCTTTTTGTTATACACATTGAGAGTCGTGTTGTGTGCGTTTGCGGACTTTGGTCCGTGGTTTTCATTTCTGTCTGTATATATATATACTTATATGTATATATTTCAGTATATGGACTAACATTATCGAAGTTATGCCTCGATTGAGCCTAAACTTTGATTCGAGCGTTTATTTTTTTATATATATATATATATATATATATATATATATATATATATATATATATATATATATATATATATATATATATAATTGTTATGGAACATATCGATGAGCCACGGATTTATATCTGGAGTATTTACTCGCTATATATATATATATATATAATTGTTGTTTGGACATATCCGATGAGCCTAGATTCACATCCTATAAGTGTTTCATCGCTTATATATATATATATATATATATATATATATATATATATATATATTTGCACACACACACACACACACACACATATATATATATATATTTACATTTCATCAGCCCGGAGTTTACTTCGGCCTTTTACAACTTTTATTTACATTTCATCTCGCTTAGAGTTTTCTTTCGTGGCGTTGATCGCTTTTATGACTTTATTTACATTTCGTCCCACCTGGAGTTTACTTTCGTGGTGGTTGATCATATATATATATATATATATATATATATATATATATATATATATATTTACCGCTTTTATATATTTACATTTGTGATCCCCATGGAGTTGCTTCGTGGTGGTTGATCCCTGTCTGTATATATATATTTTGACTTTTATATATATAATCGCCATCGCTTTCCATATAAGCTGCAGTATCATGTGAGCCTAGGAATCATGTGATCATGATTGATCATCGAATCTAGATTCGGTTCCGTGATGGACTTTTTCATTGTAAGCATCTTGTACATTATTTTACAAGGTATGCGAATTTCCTTGGATGGTCGCCATGCCCATGAGGAGCCTCGGCTTTCTTATATATATTATTTTCTTGAGAATGCTTCACATCTCGAAAATAAAAGCAAACAAGTCGAACATTTAATAATAAAATGGAAGTATGAAAAAGTCTCAATTCCTACTGAGCACAGGGTTTGAAAAACCTCTTTTAAAAAAATGTCATTGTTATATCTTGGTTAAAACTGAATTTTTCTATAAAATTCAAACCTTGTGTATATAGGTGCGAACGAGGCCTCGCACTACTTTCAAATAACTGCACATTGATCCACACACACACACACATTCATATAACAATTTCATTGAAAAGTGGCAGTCGTGGTAACACGGATGTTGGGGGGTGCTTAACACCTTCCCTCCGCATAATCAAGCCCCCGGACCCAAAATGAATCTCGGTTTCATAGACTTCGTCTAGCGATTGTCAAAACTTTGGTCAATGTGCAAACCTTTTCGGTTGCGTTGGTACAACCAGTTAAATACACCAACTGGCGACTCTTAAAGTCAAATCGTCGATATTACACATGTCAGACCTTTTTCACTTGTTTTTTCAAACAAATCTCACATTAACACGAGAACACTAAAGAACAAGTAACGAAAAGGGACACTCAAAAATCCCGACGTCGACACTTACCTTAAAAGGAGAGTAATTCTGACTGGTATAACGGAGATATTCTTGGAGAAAACTTGCACTATTTGCTACACTAAAAGTTTCCTTAAACTCAAAAAAATATGCTCAATATTATAGAAGAAGAAGTCTCTGATTCTAGTGTGATTTTCATTTCTAAACTAAGCATCCTATTTATAGCAGAATGACAGAAAACTATTTAAGAAATCACGGGTGAACAGTAATCACGGATGAAAAATTTGAGAATTCACGGACAAATTTTCTAATTTTACTATGCAGCACTATGTAAACATTATGCTGTACCATGCAAACACTATGCAGTACTATGTAACACTATGTAGTACTATGCAAACACTATGCAATATAAAACAAAAATTGAGATAACTTTCTACCGACGATTTTGAAAACTGAGTAAGTGGAGGTCCATGTAATAATCCAAATTTGCAATAAATACTTCATAAAAACCCTCTATTTATCACAAATCACTTGACTTCAATAAACACATTTTTGATCAACAATTATTCATCATTAATATTATAACTCACAATATTAACAACCAGATCATTCTTCCTCCTCAGGTTCCTCTTCTTCCTCACTCTCAGCTGCTACCTCTGCGACTAGCTCGGGTGCAACTTTTAATTCTTCACTCATCACATGGATATCTCTAATTTCTTCTTCGCCTAACATCCTACAATCAAGTTTAATAACTTAATTAGTACTCCCCAATAAAAATCTTTGTTATAACAAGATATTATACTCCAATATGTATTCTTTAAATGAATCTCCTCGATTCATCACTTAAAACTATATATGAGTTCATCTCTTGATTTTCAAATGCCATTCTCAAATATTGCCACAAAATAAGGGTTAATTGACATGACACATATTATCCCTATAATCTGACCGACCAATTAAATAATAAATAAGCTTAGGTAGGACACACTAGCTAAGGATTTACTCGTCTCTCCCCTCCTAATTCTAGCCTCAAACATCCTCCAGGGATCATATCCCTAAGTTTTGATACCGACTGTGATGCCCCCAAAATAGGTATACATAACCCATTCTGAGTCGCCAAATACATGGTATAGAAATCAAATACAACTTCATTTATACAACTATTGAACTGTCATGCAGAATACGACAAAGCATAAACTGTGAGTTTTAATACGAATATTATTTTGTAGACAATATCCAAAATCAAATAAAGTCCTCAATAAAATTATTATCACACTATTTTATAGAATAGTGAGGACTACTATAGCAACCATCTTGGACCATCACTCCATTCCCTGACTAGTCCCAGCTATATTCTCATTTCCTGATGAGTACAATGAAAGAAAAGGGTGAGCTCAACTAGCCCAGTAAAGAATATTATGACTAAGATAATGTAGAATAAATTATCCTTAGTCTTCAACAGTATAAAAACTAATAGAATACAATAAACAATGAGTTTAACTGCAGTGGAACAAGCAATCCACTAGAAGAGTCAAGTAGAGTATGATGTCTACTATCTTCTATGATTTAAAAGCTCATCATCAATATTTTATCTCTGTAACATATCTCAATAAATAATCCACATCATCGAATTATCCATACACTATGAGCCAAGGATATTTGTTAGTATTACATCCACATCATCGAATTATCCATGCACTACGGGCCAACGATATTCGTTAGTATCACCAATGGTCATGATCATGCCAAACAACTGTCCATCAATGCACTTCGAGCCAATGATGACTTTTACCACATCATTTGTAACATTACAGGTCATGATTATACCTATATATAATTTCTGGTCATAATCATACCAATCAAAAGTCCATCTATGCACTACGGGCCAAAGATGACTTTCATCACAATATAAGCATGAGATGATGACAATGATATAAGAAATCAATCAAGTGAGACAAGGATAAATTTTAAATATTTATAATTCAATTTATCCAGGGTTCAAGAATGTCCAAATTGTTAACATGATAACTACTTTGTGTAGTAAAATTCAAGAATAATATTCATGTATCAAAAATAATTTGGACAGAAAAGAAATCAATTTTTGGCATGAATAATATCCCGGGTGAATAGTACTGTATGTATGAATAGTGTCGTATATTTGAATAGTACCCATGAATAGTACTCCAGCATGAAAAGCTTAAAATTTAACAAGAATGTTTAGAAAAATATCTCAGTGAAACGATAATAGATGAAGCGCAAATTTCAAGGATATTCTATTAATTTCAAAGAGTATAGAAGTAATACTTATCAACATAAGTGTAGAATTAGGAATATGAAATAAAATAATATTACTTACATACTACAGAGTATGGAAGAAAATATTATTTCTTACGAATATTGAACAAAAATAATATCCCTTACGAATATTGAACGGAAATAATATTCCTTACGAATACTAAACGAAGACAATATCCCTTACGAATATTGAGCGAAAATAATATTCCTTACGAATATTGAACGAAATAATATTCTTACAAATACAAAAAATAATATCTCTTCTGAATATGAAATAACTAGTACCCCTTACCTTAAAAAGAGAGTAATTCTAACTGGTATAGCGGAGATATTCTTAAAGAAAGCTTGCACTATTTGCTACACTCAAAGTTTCCTTAAACTCAAAAGAAATACGCTCAATATTATAGAAGAAGAATTCTTTAATTCTGGTGTGATTTTCATTTCTAAACTAAGCATCCTATTTATAGGAGAATGGCAGGGAACTATTTAAGAAATCACGGGTTAATAGTAATAATCACGGATGAAAAATTTTAGAAATTACGGACGAATTTTTTGATTTTACTATGCAGCACTATACAAACACTATGCTGTACTATGCAAACACTATGCAGTACTATGCAACACTATGCAAACACTATGCAATATAAAACAAAAATTGAGATAACTTTCTACTGACGATTTTGAAAAATGAGTAAGTGGGGGTCCATGTAATAATCCAAATTTATAACAAACACTTCATAAAACACTTTTTTATCACAAATCACTTGACTTCAATAAACACTTTTTTTATCAACAATTATTCATCATTAATATTATAACTCACAATATTAACAACCAAATTATTCCGAGGAAAGAGAGGGCTTTCCGATAAAGACTTCTCCTTATTGGCGCGCAATTAGATAACCTAACCTCTTTCCTCGACAGAACTTTCTAGACATTGTCAATAATGCAAATAATAATATGAATAACTGTGTCATCTCATTTATTGATTTAATAATATAAAATATTGTGCAGATGATACTGTGACAATAATCGAATCAACAATATGAGATATTATGCATCAACTACTGTTGCAATAATTGAATAAAATTGAGTGACTTCTCACATAAGCATCAATAATCAAAGATCTTTGCACAATACCGCAGTATCACTCTTTGTGCGACCATTACGTATTACTATACTTTTATCACCAGGTATTTCAATAGTTAACGGTAAAATTTTTGCCGTTATTTTTATAAAAAGGTTTTCTGTCGCTTTCTAAATCTGACAATAATTCTGTTGTGGGGTCCACCAATGATTGTGCCATCGTACAAATATTCCCTGATAAAACGAATATTCTCCGACCAAACGAATATTTTATGACAACTTGTTTACTTTACAAAATTTGTAAATATTACCCACAGCTATAACATTATATCAAATCCACACCTTATTATTCAAAATAATATTTAGAGAAAATTAAATATTTATTCATAAAAAGTTGGGGTCTTACATTCTCTGTGTTCTTCTTTTTCTTAACCTTAAGAATATTATTACGTAGAATAAAACTGACAAAGCCTTAAAAATGGTTTTAACGCATCAGTTAAAATACAAAAAGTAGCTGTTTAAAATACCAAAGGTCATAAGACCTTGTTTGGCTAGCATCAAATAACACCTTTCTAATTTATTTGTATAACTTCCTTATTATATAGTACACAATCGTCACACTTTATTTAATTTAATTACTTAATCAATATAATTCCAATTTTATTTAACAAATCATTAGCCCTCTAATTTAATTATTTAATTAAATGAGGACATCACCAACACATTAGCGTAATAAAATACACACAAATAATAAAATTATCTATCATCAATTTATTTAATATCATCATACTTAAATAAATTATTCCATAATAATTTTCATTGAATATTTATTTTATTCCATAAATACTTCAACTAAAATATTTATTTTATTCGATAAATATTTTAACTATTTACTTAGATTCACAATCGTATTACATTAACATATTACGTTTTATATGTAATATGTTTTACTTTCCCATCTTATTACTACAAATATATTTACATTAATTCACTATTTTAATTAAGTGAATTAGTTGTCTTATTTATGAAATTTAATTTATAACAATTGAATTACAAATCAATTCCCAACTCTATTTAAATTAACCAATATTTATTCAATTAATTCCTTTTCCACCACATTCCTTTACTTAACCAATTCTCTTCACCTCCTTTAATAGTTTAACCAACTATTAAATCTCATATATATTTAATTTCTTTACACCAAAACACATAATTCAAAATATATACATCTCATAATAAAATTTTTAATTATTAAATTCTTATTTTAATAATTTATGAAAATTCGGGGTCTCACATCCTTCTCCCCTTATAAGGATTCCGTCCTCGAAATCAACGAAACATCCCTTACTCGATTTTCACCAAATCTCTTTTCAAAATTTATCATTGAACCACTCAACACATTATCTTAATATAGGTTTTATATTTTCTACTACATTTCCTTTTTACAACAAACTCTTATAGACTTTATTTCACAACCTTTACTTAAACTCAATTATAGTTGAGTATTATATATTCTTTAACCCGTTCATTACCTTTTTCTAAGGATCATTATTATATACTCAATTCTCAAACTCTTGGGACATTACATTTACCCTTTCTTCTAAGAATTTCGTCATCTTAATTTTTATTCACTAATCTTCGTTCATTCGATTTATTAGAATAAATTTTACGTTAATCCTTTATTCATTTAGTGGGTTCTATAACCACTTCCTCCTCTAAGGATCTTTCTAAAAAATCATCGTATTCTTTATATCTTTCTCTTCTAAAAATTTCACATTTTTTTAGATAACTTCATCATTTCTCTTTTCAGAATTCATTTCTTTCTTGGAATTATTATAGTTTCCTCAATTTACTCATCATCACATGTCGTGTTTCCACAAATTACTCTTTTCTAAGGATTATCCTCCTTGCCACATTCACCCTTCAAAATAACAAGAATCTTCCATAATTGTTCAATAATTGGGAAGCAGTATGAATAACTTAAGAATTTAAAAGATTTTCAAATCATGCTGAGGGGTCACAAGACCTTGAAATATGTCCCCAGGTTATCAAGTATCTCGAGTTGAACCTTTAATAATCATAAGACTATATGGACTTTCCTTCTCGTACTTTGGGGAATTAGCCATTCGTACAATATTTTGTGCACAAACATTTTAACGCTTTCGCGTAATATAATCCCCTATAAAAGGGTTGTTCACATCAGCTTCTCAACATTTGAATCCACACAAAAAAAAATTGGTTTGGTATAACTTCTCAAGAAATGCTTGAATTGCATAAACATCTTTTAATATTTGTCTAGCTGAATCAAATAGCATAGACTTCTAACAACAACTCAGACATCAATCGAAATAGTTTTAGCCAATTCACGTGGCATATCTTTCTTAGTTTAAAGAAAACCAAAAATCATTTTTATGATGGTCAAGATACCATACTATTTTAATAGTACGTTGAGGATTCAGTCATTATATGACTTCGTTATGCTACATCATACCATAGTGGCTTGACGATCCTATGATCACATCCAACACCAAGTTCAGTTGCACTGATGACTTCCTCGTTTGTCATATCAACATCATATTTAGTGATGCTTTAATGACTATGGAAAAACAAAATACATTTTGATATGTTTAAATCATTTTTGTCTAGCCAAAACAATTAGCATATATATACGAATAACGGTATTGTTTTTAAAACTCACTAGTTCAATCATTTGATCCAATATTTTTCAAGAAAATAGAAGTGCAAACATTAGCACGAAGTCAATAAATTTTAAAAATCTAGCAAAGCTAGAAGATTTGGAATATCTAATTTTCTCCATCAACATCAATCTTTACTCCATTACTTCATTACTTACTAATTCATTTTATTTCTATCACCACCAATGCTCTTATACTAAATATTCTTGTATTTCAACTAACAATCTTCCCATACCCCCAGTATAGTTCATCAAACTTACCACACATTGGAAGTTCAGGAACTTGCCACAATAATATGAGTTTAGGAACTTGTCCTAGAAATATGTAGTCCAAGAACCCATCATGGACTGTCCATATGCTTAGGGGTTCAAAAACATACATATGATTATGAGTCATCAACTTACCATAAGTATGAGTTTTAAGAACTCGCACCTAATCCTAATAATATCTGACTAATCTTAATAGTTTCTAAATATCAAATATACACATGAGAAAAGAATCACCTTTTCACAACATATATATTGATAGCGCGACACAAACATTCAAATGATTATCAATGTGATAAACTGAGTGCAATCATAAAACCCTCGCCCATACAAATGTTTGTACAACTCAGCCATTACATGAGTCCTCAATTGAAAACCCACCTAACTCTATCTTACTCATAACTTGCTCTTTGCTCAATACGAATTTTTTGTACCTCATCATTTATAACTCCCCGTGAGTTTGCCTCATACTATTTCATAGTACCGTCTCGTTATAGCATCAAGTTATAACCATTCAGTCATCACAGAGCATCTGTTATTTCAAAACTTAATCTGATCACGTCGTGATCTTATTTTACAATCATCTTCCCTTATGATTCTTCTTCTATTTATGATCGTTTTGGTTTTCCTCTCTCTAATCATATTATCTTATAATTGTTTAATTTAGGTGTTCCCTGATCCTTTGGCTGTTCAAATTCTTCTGTGAACCTATTCATATAATATCTAAACTTATTTCATAAGCATTCCTTAAATTTTCATCAATTAAACTCTATTTGAGTTCATTCTTATTATCTTAATCATCTTCATCTTGTAGACATCGTCTATTTAATAACAATTAACATCTTATTACTAGAGTCAGGTAACTCCATATTCATATCTTTTAAATACCTCAAGATTCTTCTTTGAATCCTCTCATATATATTTTAATCTCTTCTCTATACATTTGTTAAATTTATTTCTTATTGTTCAAACTCTAATTGAGTTTATCATTTATAATCTTAACCTTTCTTCTCTAAGGTTATAGCCTAAAGTACTCCTACTTAAGGTTTATAACCTACAGCTTTGATACCAACTGTAACGACCCCAAAATTCATATATATATATATATATATATACATACTTACATCTCAAATCGATATCCTTTATACATCGGACAGCTCAAACTTTAACTTTATAACTCAACATAAAATATACATCATAAAATATTAAGTACATCTCATGAACCTTAATCATGGTTTAAAGAAATAACAACTTTAGCTAAAATATTAATCTTCAGGTATTACTTCTGATCCACGCCATTCAAGTAGCACATAGTGTTACCTTGTATCCTTAACCTGCAAAAATGGTTATTTGCAAGGTTCAACTTGAAAGCCCAGCAAATCTAACAATTTTCATGAAACACGTAGCATATAAATAACATGATCATCTTATACATCATAAACATCTGTCTAAACGCATTATACATGTTGTACATCACATATCAAATAAAGATTGAGTTCCATAACTCAATCAACATTCTTTCCTCAAATAACGTAGTCATAAATTGACTTTAACAGTTCATACTTACATCATATGTAATACATCATTCTCTTTGCAATACAAATTTAAAACAGTTAATCATCAAGCTCACATAGCAAATACGAACTAAAAAACTTGCCTTGATCATTGTTTACCAATAACAGATTAACATCTTACAGCTATCTGCACTTCACGTGCCTTACACAATTATATAATCATGCAGATCAACTATTAGTCACATAGCAACACATAGTAGTTGTAATATAAACTTTACTCTACATCCCATAACCCTTCCTATTAATCAATACACAATGTTCAATTTTGATTGTGTTAACTTTCGACTTATATCTCACTATATTTCTTCTTAGTCATACTCAGAGTTCATTCAAGTGTTTAAGTCTTGCTAGGACTTCATATTGGTTTTATATTAACCACATTCCATATCTTATAATGTTCATTTCATTTTAATTAAAACACTTTTTAAGTTCATTAACACTTGACATGACGTTTCGACGTTCATTCGTCGCACGCCCGATTCGTCTCTCTTGTGTATGCTTAGTATGCTTATACAACTTATCTAATACATTATTTATTAATGTTAAGTATCATTATATTTACTAATATTCATTTTTTATAACTTAGAATAACATCTTTTATCGTCAGAAACACTACACTTGCATACGTGCATGCCCGACGCCCTCCGATTACCTCCGAATGCACATCAGTCCAAAAGATGGCCAATTTAACCCCTGCTAAAACTTCAAATTGGAAAACTTAAAGAACAAAAGTTTTAGTTCTATTCTTCATTGTTCCAGATCATCTTGAATCGCCTCAATCGGAGTTCGTATGAAAAAGTTAAGGCCATTTTAGTAAACTATGTCCGGTCAGATTTTTCTCTAACACTTGGTCAGCCTTCCCACCCACGCCGGGGCGGGGTTTTTGACCTAGAAAAGCCTGCTGGGGAAGCACTTTTTGAACTACAAACCCCCTTCAAGGTGGGAATTCACAGATCCCAATTCTGCAGTTTGTGTTCCTCGCAAAGTTTTGACCCTTTCTCCTTCTAACCTTCATAACTCGAGTTATACACATCCAATTGAGTCCATTTTTGACCCTATGAGCTCGTAATTTATAGAAATACAACATACCAAAGAATTAAAAATTTACAGAAACATTAATTAACCCAAATTCTTGACCCAAAACTCATGTTCATACTAAATTTTTATGTTTTAACATGTTTAGCGAATTCATTAACTACGAATTCGTTTGTTAACCAAATTGATTCATTCAACTTGCGTTCTTTTCATTTTTAAACGTTTTAACAACATCCATCATCAATTTAAGGTTTCCATCATGATTTCATAACTAATTTTAGTCTCAAAATTGACCAAAATGTACGAATTCAACTAAAAACTCAATTCTTCATCTTCAACATGTTTTCATGAGTTTAAACACTCCAAAATTATTTCTAGATGACCATTAACAAGTTATATCTATCCATAAACATATATAAACTATACCTCAACAAATTCAACCACCAAAACCCAATTATAGATACTTTAGAAAAATAAAACCATAAACTAGAAACTTAGGAATTTTACATTTGATTCTTATTTAAACTTAGAATAGATGATATAAATCTTCTTCCTTCTTTGATTCTCAAAACCTTTTCAATTTACGGAGAATTTCTTCTCTTTCTCTCTTAATTTCTTTCTTCCTCTCTTCTTCTTCTTCTTCTTCTTCTTCTTCTTCTTCTTCTTATTCTTCTTCTTCCTAGCCTTAAGAATATTATTACGTAGAATAAAACTGACAAAGCCTTAAAAATGGTTTTAACGCATCAGTTAAAATACAAAAAGTAGTTGTTTAAAATACCAAAGGTCATAAGACCTTGTTTGGCTAGCATCAAATAACACCTTTCTAATTTATTTTTATAACTTCCTTATTATATAGTACACAATCGTCACACTTTATTTAATTTAATTACTTAATCAATATAATTCTAATTTTATTTAACAAATCATTAGTCCTATAATTTAATTATTTAATTAAATTAGGACATCACCAACACATTAGCATAATAAAATACGCACAAATTATAAAATTATTTATCATCAATTTATTTAATATCATCATACTTAAATAAATTATTCCATAATAATTTTCATTGAATATTTATTTTATTCCATAAATACCTCAACTAAAATATTTATTTTATTCGATAAATATTTTAACTATTTACTTAGATTCACAATCAGATTACATTAACATATTACGTTTATATGTAATATGTTTTACTTTCTCATCTTATTACAACAGATATATTTATATTAATTCACTATTTTAATTAAGTGAATTAGTTGTCTTATTTATGAAATTTAATCCATAACAATTCAATTTCCAATCAAGGCATGATAATCAAATTATATTATTTCATAATATAATTCTCAACTCTATTTAAATTAACCAATATTTATTCAATTAATTCCTTTTTCCACCATATTCCTTTACATAACCAATTCTCTCCACCTCCTTTAATAGTTTAATCAACTATTAAATCATATATATATATATATATATATATATATATATATATATATATATATATATATATATAATTTCTTCACACCAAAACACATAAGTCAAAATATATACATCTCATAATAAGAATTTTAATTATTAAATTCTTATTTTAATAACTTATGAAAATTCGGGTTGTCACAGCTACACGGTGTGATAGTATGTTAATATGATTTTCCATTTACGTTACTAAGAGGATAATGAATGTGTATCATTGACTTATGTAATCATCCATATATGAGATTATTAACTTATAGAGTTGAGTAACTAATAAATGTGTGGTATGCATAACTACGTTATGATGGGATTTCAAAGTGTTAATAAGCTATAAGTGGGTAAACTATGCTTGAGGCAAGTTCCCTAACTTACACAACTTTGGATTTTGTGAAAGTTTTCTAACTTCATTTGATTCTCACACTGAATGCAAGTTTCCTAAATTCTTTACACTGTATATATTGTATAATCCGAATTGTTTCCATATCAACCATATTTATCTCGAGCAAATATCTATTACTATTCAGAAATCATTTTTATATCTTGATATTGTTGCAAGCATTGAACTTATCGTTCTTAAATACGTTAGAAAAGTGGTCTAAGCCATTGATTCGGCTAGACTAGTATCGTATGTTAGAAAGCTATCCAAACCAACTTAACTTGGTGCGGACTCTTAAATCTGCTGAGATGAACAACCCTCATTGAAGGTGAAATTATGTAATTGTCGGGGAACCGACGTGCCCACATTCTAGCATGTTTAAATGTTATGCATAATGTAGGTTACTTAGGCTGATCACCTGTTATACTCATTTTATTGAATTTTTAGTATAATACTGTTAATTCTAGTAGAAGTTCTTAGTCCTCGGTGACTGCTCAGTGTTCATTATTCTTGAACCTTAACATGATGTATTTTTGAATCTTGTTGATATTTTTCAGTCCATAGCGACCTTTATTAAGAATTGTGGATAATTCCTGAACTATTATTCATTGTCATACCCTTGATATTTGAACTTTATAACTGTTCACCCTTATTGCATTATTACTTACTGAGAAAATTTTTTGCTCACCCTTGTTTAAACTTTCAGTTAAGGCAGAACATGGTGAACCCTCAGGCAAGGACAAGGGTAAAGAGAATAACTTTTTTTCTTAGTACTAGGAATTTACTATTAATATGTTGTATGGAAACTTATTTATTAAGGTGTAATAAGTTATGTTTAAATTAAGATGTTGTAGTAACGGTTGCGAGACCTTAGGACGAGAATAAGTATGTTATGACAATATAAATTATTCTATTTTTCGTTGTGTGATTTTGGATTTATTATTAGAATTAGCACGCGACGAACCAAGTTTGAGATATGAGGGTTTGAATTTGGGGGCGTCACACTTGATGTGTCATGTGTGGGTACTTAATGGTGATGTTGGGTTGCTGATAATGGTGATGTTGAGTTGCTGATTGGCGGCCATACATGTGAGACCCCAAATTTTATGAATAAAGATTTAAATTTCTTGAAATATTTTTATTTTGAATATTATGAAATGAATTTGATATAATGTTATAGTTGTGGGTAATATTTATAAATTTTGCAAAGTACGCAAATTGTTATATAATATTCGATTGGTCGGGGAATATTCGTTTTAACAGAAATATTAGTATGACCAAGACAATCATTGGTGGACCACACAATGTAATTATTGTCGGATTGAGAAAATGACAAAAATATTTTTATGAAAATAATTCGCGGAAATTTTACCGTTAAGCTGTTGAAACACCCGGTGTTAAAAGTATAACACGGTATGGTTGTATAGTAGCACACTTGTATTGATTATTGATTCTTACGTGAGAAGTCAATCGCTTTTGTTTAATTATTGCTCTGAATAATTGTTGCATAGTATCTCACGTTATTTGATTTAATTATTGTCGATATTTTATATATTATTAAATCAATAATTGAGATAACAAAGTTATTAATATTATTATTTGCAATATTAAGGATGTCTAGAAGTTCTGCCAAGGAGAGGTTTGGTCACCTAATTGCGCGCCAATAGGAAGAAATCCTTATTGGAAAGCCCCCCATTTCCTGGGAACAACATGGTCGATTAATATTGTGAATTATAATAAAGGTGATAAGTTTTATTTTATTATTATTATAAATCTAATAAAATAGAATACTTTTATAAAGTTATTCATTTTATTAGACTATAAATAGAATATATAATATTCTATTATGCATAGTGTTTGTATAGTGCATGCATAATGTTTGCATAGTAAAATCTTTTTACATAAAACAGAATACTTTTATAAAGTTATTCGTTTTATTAGACTATAAATAGAATATATATATAATATTCTATTATGTATAGTGTTTGCATAGTACCTACATAGTGTTTGCATAGTAAAATCTATTTATATAAAACAGAATACTTTTATAAAGTTATTCGTTTTATTAGATTATAAATAGAATATATTATATTTTATTTAAAAGATTTTGTTTTATTAGAATATTTTATTAAATACTGCATAGTAAATTAATATGGACCGTCCGTTTAAAAGTAAATCAATCTGGACCGTTCATGAATTAGTTACTATTCAGTCCATTCTCCTATAAATAGAAGCTCATTCCTTCATTATTTCTTACGAATTCACTGAAACTCTAGAGAGAAAAACTATAGAGAGAAAGAAGAAAAGTATTCTACTACTTCACTACTCCTTTACCCAGTTTCTTCTAAGGTAAGGGATATTATTTGTTGTACTCGTAAGGGGTATTATTTCTTTTGTATTCATGAAGAGAGTTATTGTTATTCCATTCCTTATTATTCTGTTGGAATAATCTGTATACGCAGACTACCGTATACATGGTGAAATTCTTCTGTTATTCTATTCCGTATTATTCTGTCGGAATATCCTGTCTGTGCATTTACGCATGACCTGGTTCCATCCTTTATTATTCTGTCGGAATATCCTGTCTGTGCATTTACGCATGACCTGGTTCCATTCTTTATTATTTTGTTAGAATAACCTGTCTGTGCGGTCTATCACATGCATGGTGAATTCCGTTGTTATTCCATTCTTTATTATTCTGTTGGGAATAACCTGTCTGTGCGGTCTATCGCATGCATGGTGAATTCTTCTGTTATTCCATTCTTTATTATTCTGTTGGAATAACCTGTCTATATGGATTACCGCATGCATGGTGAATGATCCTTCGTATTCATATGAATAGTATTTTCATTCAAAAGGGGTTTCTGCCAGGGGTAGTTTTGTAATTTTTTTGACCCTCAAAAATTTTGAAAAAATTTAAAATGATAATTTGATGAGTTTTCTAGATTGTGTCCAAAAATGACGATTTTTGGATTTATAAATTAGGAGTTATGAATTTTATAAGAAAAAACTATTTTAAAAGTAAACCCTTATAACTCCTTGTGGTTAACTCCAAAATTGGTAAAATTTTTATTCGGAGTACATGTATATAATAGGAGTATATCCTGTAAATTTCGAAATTTTTGGACAAAAGTATAATTTATGATAAATGTCTAAATATTCGGCAGTTTTAGCCATATGAAAACTAGTAAATGAGTTTTAAAAATTCTGAGAAATATATATGTTCAATATGGGACTATATTCTGCTAAATCCCAGAAAAAAATATTTTTGGGACTGATTTGATATTTTTCATAAAAATGAACTAGTTATGAGTAAATGAATTAAATATGTTATGTGAAGTAATAAAATTGGAAAATAGGATTTTATGGCTTGGGAATCCTATATAGGGTATATGCAGATTTTTGATGAGGAATTTGATCATTGCTGATGAAATCTTATGAGTATGATATTTTTGAATGATTAAATGCATTATTTGATAAAGTGTAAACAATTGAAATAAATTGTTTATAAGTTTAAGAAATAATTAAAATATTGTTATAATATTAATGATATTAGATTATGAGATTATTAAGTGATTAATAACATTTGGTTATTATTGAACGCTGGATAAATTGTGTTATAAATATTTAATATTTATCCTTTATCTCATTTGATTGATTCTTTATATAATTGTCATTATCCTCATGCTTATATTATGATGAAAGTCATTTGTGGCCTGTAGTGCATAGATGGACTTGGTATGATTATGACTGAGGATTATTCAAAGATAATCATGGCGGTAATGTTACAAATGATGTGGTAAAAGTTCTTATCGGCCCGTAGTGCATTGATGGACAATTTTGATATGATTATGGCTATGGATTCTCTTCATTCAAGGGTGCAAAGATGAGCGGTTTTTATGTCATGATCAGACTGGTTGATGAAAACACGATTATCTTTGGCCCGTAGTGCATAGATAATTCGTGGTCATAATATTAACGAATATCCTTGGCCAGAAGCGTGGATGATTCGATGATGTAGATTAATTATTGAAATGAGTCTCAAAGAATGAAATATTAATTCATGGATGTGATATTAACGAATATCCTTGGCGTAGTAAGTGTAGGGTGATTCGATGATGTGGATTATTTATTAAGCCAAGTCTCGGTGATAAAATATTGATAATAAATTTTAATTCAGAAAAGATAGTAGATATCATGCTCTACTTGACTCTTCTAAAATACTGCTTGTATATCTTTGGCTTTGAAAGTGCAAAGATGAATTGTTAATGAATATCTTTAACCGTAGTGCAAAAGATGAATTTATTAGTATGATTATGAGCAGAAATTGTGATTTGGTATAACCATAATTTTTGATGTTTCAGGTGAAGATAGGTGATGAAAATTATCTTCGCCTTGAGTGCGAAGAGGAATTTAGAATCACAATTATGATTATGAGTTATTCATATAATTGTGGACAAGAATTGTTGATTGATGTTACAGGGATAAAACATTATTGGTGGACTTTTAATATAGAGAAGATAATAGATCTGATGGTCTATTTGACTTTTTTAATGGATTTCTCGTTTCGCTGCAACTATGGTTGAAAAGTTTTATCATCTACCATATGTTCTAAATCTCTGATTTATTACTGATGAAGGCTATTGATAATTTAATTATCTTTAGTCATGATATTCTTTATCGAAGCGAGTTGTGCTCACCCTTTTGCTTCACAATTCCTTTTTGTGTAATAAGAGTGTAGCGTAGAATTAGGGGATAACAGGGAATAGAAGCGGTGGTCTATAGTTGTTGAGGTTCTCCTAAATAGTGTAGAATAATTTTATTGATGACTTTAGATAAGTGTGTCGTATTGTATACGTCATTTGATATTTAATTTTGGTGAACCGAATAGGGTGAGGTGAACCCAACTTTGGAAGGGTGTTTTGCCACTATCATACAAGATGTCTAATGACATACAACCTCGTGTTATCATAAGATTGTGGTTGTGCACATCCACTTCTTTGAGTATATATCTACGAGCACTACCTATATGATCTTGGAGTTTATTTGAAATATAACTTCACTTGGAGACAATGGAGATAGTTATATGTCAAGAGAAGACTCACCATTGGAAAGAAGATGATAGTAATCTTCTCATTTTTCTTTGGGGTCTATTGGGTCAACAAGGATAATTCTGTGGACATATGATATCTATCATAACCTAGATGCATGGCCTCCCATGTACGAAGGTTTCCTTGAGCACTTCCCAAAGATTTTAATTTCTAAAACAGTTTTTTGACTATACTTTTATATAAAGTATCATTGTAAGGATTGTGGTTGAGGCACCATGAGAGTTACATACATTTGTATTAAAACTCACAGTTAACTATGGTCTTATTCTATACGACAGTTCAACAGTTGTATAAATGAAGTTTGTATTTGATTTTTATAGTGTGATATCTCTGGACTCGAGAATGGGTCGTGTGGACCTATTTTTTGGGGCGCCACAAATGGTATCAGAGCTTAGGGATATGGTCATTGGCGGAGATAAGAGTCTAGAACTAGGAGGGGAGAGACAAGTTATATACTTCGCTAGTGTGTGACTTACCTAAGCTGAAATTGTTTACTTGATAAGTTGACAAATTTTGATATGTCAATTAACCTTTGTTTTGAAACTATATTTTAGAATGATATCTGAAATACAAGAGATGAGAAATGGGAAAATCATGATAGCGAGGAAATTACCGGGAAGTTACAATCTGAAAAGAAAGCAAGACATTCTCATCTCTTTGAATATCAGTTACATACGTAAATTTCGAGGGAGAAATTTCATAAGGAGAAGAGATTGTGAGACCCCAAATTTTATGAATAAAGATTTAAATTTCTCAAAATATTTTTTTTTGAATATTATGGAATGAATTTGATATAATGTTATAGTTGTGGGTAATATTTATAAATTTTGCAAAGTACGCAAGTTGTTATATAATATTCGATTGGTCGGGGAATATTCGTTTTAACAGGAATATTTGTACGATGGCACAATCATTGGTGGACCTATTAACGGAATTATTCATTTGATTAAGAAAACGACAAAAATATTTTTTTATGAAAATAACTATGGAAGTTTTATCGTTAACT
This sequence comes from Panax ginseng, assembly GCA_020205605.1. Classification (NCBI taxonomy): domain Eukaryota; kingdom Viridiplantae; phylum Streptophyta; class Magnoliopsida; order Apiales; family Araliaceae; genus Panax; species Panax ginseng. The sequence goes on from CM035134.1 coordinate 122,457,083, forward strand.
ATTTAAACACCCGTTAAAAGTTAAGAATACGATGTCTGGCGATCAGATAAGAAGTACACTAAGATTGATTATTGATGCATACGTGAGAAGTCAATAAATTTAGTTCAATTATTGCTATAGTAATTGTTGCATAGTATCTCACGTTATTTAATTCAATTATTGTCGATATTTTATATATTATTAAATCAATAATTGAGATAACAAAGTTATTAATATTATTATTTGCAATATTAACGATGTCTAGAAGTTCTGCCAAGGAGACGTTTCATCACCTAATTGCGCGCCAATAGGGAGAAATCCTTATTGGAAAGCCCCCTCTTTCCTGGGAACAACCTGGTCGATTAATATTGTGAATTATAATAAAAGTGATAAGTTTTGTTTTATTATTATTATAAATGTAATAAATAGAAAACTTTTTATATAAAACAGAATCTTTTATAAAGTTATTCATTTTATTAGACTATAAATAAAATATTTAATATTCTATTATGCATAGTGTTTGCATAGTGTCTGCATAATATTTGCATAGTAAAATCTTTTTATATAAAACATAATACTTTTATAAAATTATTCATTTTATTAGACTATAAATAGAATATATAATATTCTATTATGCATAGTGTTTGCATAATACCTGCATAGTATTTGCATAGTGTAGCCGGGTCGAGCGGGGATAACAGGGGAATAGAACGGTGGTCTATAGCTGTTGAAGTTCTCCCTAAATAGTATAGAAATAATTTTATTGATGACTTTAGATAAGTGTGTCGTATTGTATACGTCATTTGATATTTAATTTTGGTGAACCAAATAGGTTGAGGTGAACCCAACTTTGGAAGGGTGTTTTGCCACTATCATATAAAATGTCTAATGACATACAACCTCGTGTTATCATAAGACATGGTTGTGCACCTCCACTTGCTGAGTATATCTACGAGCACTACCTATATGATCTTGGAGTTTATTTGAAATATAATTTTCACTTGGAGACAATGTGGAGATAGTTATATGTTAAGAGAAGACTCACCATTGGAAAAAGATGATAGTAATCTTCTCGCTTTTCTTTGGGGTCTATTGGGTCAACAAGGATAATTCTTTGGACATATGATATCTATCATAACCTAGACGCACGCATGGCCTCCCATGGACGGAAGGTTTTCTTGAGCACTTCCCAAAGATTTTAATTTCTAAAAGCAGTTTTTGATTATACTTTTATGTAAAGTATCATTGTAAGGATTATGGTCGAGGCACCATGAGAGTTACATACATTTGTATTAAAACTCACAATTAACTATTGTCGATTCTTCTATCTACGCAGTTCAATGCTTGTATAAATGAAGTTTGTATTTGTTTTTATAGTGTGATATCTGGCATGACTCGTAATGGGTCGTGTGGACCTATTTTGGAGGCGTCACAATACACATTATTTGGTTACAACATGAGGTTATACGACCAAATTGATTACTTTTTGTGCTCAATTTCATTAATTTTAAAATTAAAATTTGTACTATTTTTGTCAAAATATAAGTGAAGAGACTATTTTTGTTTAAAAAAAAGAAGATGTTTTATATTTTTAAAGGTGTTTCATATTTTTGAGTTAAGTCTTTTTTTTCTTTTAATTTAATTGATGTTTTTATTTTTAATGATAGTATATGTTATTTTATTTTCTTTTTTAGGTATTTGTTTATTATAAATATCTACCTTAGATGAAATTTTACTTATTTTGCACAAATTATGGTTATTATTATTATTATTATTATTATTATTATTATTATTATTATTATTATTATGGTTATTATTTTGATTTAGTATATGTGAAACCTCCAAATCCAAGGTGCACTTTATTCCCATAAAATTTGGTGTTCACGATTTAAACATTCATTTCTAACCACCCAAGTTAAATAAAACTTAAGCAATAAAATTCCATTAAAGGGTTACATAACTTAATCAAATAAATCTCAGGTTGTCTAACCTTAATACAGTCATCATAATGCGGGCAAAAAATATAAATTATTTACATCACACAATTAAAACTTAAGTCTGAATACATAAATCATAACAAATTAACAAGTCTTTAACACTTGTTCATCTTGCCTTTTCATTTACTAGTAATTGGCTCTTCAACCTTAGCTGCAATGATTATGTATATGCAAGAGTGAACAAAACAAATGCTCATTTTAAAGAAGATAATACTGGCAATGAATAAGCTTAACTGATTTGAAAAAAAAAACATTTCTAATATTGTTAATCAAGAACTGAAATTAGAATTCATCTGAGGGTCACAAGACCATGAACTATGTCCCAGGTTGTAGGTATTTATAATTAAACTTTTAACAGTCGTTAGACTATATGTATCATCTTGTACTTACGAGGATTAACCCTTCGTACCATGTATTGTTCACAAACATCTTAACGCTTACACGTAAATAATCCCCTATAGTAGGGTTGTTCATCTCAGATTTAACTTACGAGTCCACACCAAAGTAAGCTTAGTTTGGATTAGCTTCAAGGGTAATGAGAGATAGTGTCTTATACTTCTCCTTATAGAGATATCTCACAACAACTTATTTATGGTCAGTATATCTCACAGTTCTCCCTATAGAGATAGTGTCTCCATATCTTCAGAGCAAACACCACTGCGGCCAACTCCAAATCAAGAGTCGGGTATCCTTTCTCATAGTCCTTCAGTTGCCTTGAAGCATACACAATTACTTTGCCATTTTTCATAAGCACACAACCTAGTCCTTTATGTGATGCGTCACTATACACCACAAAGTTTTCTGTATTATCCAATAATGACAACACAGGTGCCATGCTTAGTTTCTTTTTCAATTCCTGGAAACTCTCTTCGCACTTCTCCGTCCAAACAAATTTTATGGCTTTCCTTGTTAAGTTCATCAACAGAGTGGCAATTTTGGAAAAGTCTTGATTAAAACATCTGTAGTAACCTTCTAATCCCAAGAAACTACTCACCTCTAATGGTGTCTACTGCTACGACCTTCAATGGATCTACTGAAATTCCATCTTTGTCAATCACATGCCTAAGAAATTGCACACGTTCTAGCCAGAATTCACATTTAGAGAATTTTGCGTACAAATTTTCTCTTCTTAGTGTCTCCAACATCAAACGTAAATGCTCTACGTGTTCCTATTGAGTTTTGGAGTACACTAGGATATCATGGATGAACACTACCACAAACTTATCAAAGAATAATTTAAACACCTTGTTCATCAAATCCATGAATGCTGTGGGAGCATTGCTTAAACTAAAAGACATTACCAGAAACTCTGTGACGCCCCCAAATCTGGGTTACCTGACCCTCGAGTTTGGTACTCACGATCCAAAATATAATAACATCTAACTACCCATTCATTGATGAATATAAACTTACATAACATTAATTAATAGGTTAACAACATTATCCTAGGTCATCTAACCTTAACATTACAAACTTACCTTTAGAGATATACAAAAGGGTTTACATAACAACATAGTAAATATGCGTAATATAAGACTACTCCAAAGATTATGCCTTTGCCTTTATTTCTCTTAGCCTCTACCGGGCCTCATCGTTCATAGCTGAAATATTTTATTTAGCAAGGGTGAGCAACAATTTTGCCCCGCAAGTTAAAATATACAATAAGTGATATATATATATATATCATGATTAGAAGAGTCTAGCTTGTATAGAACTTCAGCAACAAATCAAATGATTTTGAGATAGCGGAATAATAATTCAATCTCAATAATAAAACTTTCTACTATTTCATACTGAATAACATATCCGAGATGAAAGAGTATAATTCTTTCAAAGATTCAATAATATTCAATTGAATAAAAGGAATTAACAATACTGCAACAATCTTCAATAAAGTGGGATATACCCAGATTTCATGTTGAGTGATCACAGAGGATTATGAACTAATAGAGGAATCATTTAGTTATTAAAACTAAATTACCACAGGAATATAAATTAGTTATAAAAACTAAACTATACTCTTTTGCAAGTACCTGGAGTGGCCAACTCCTTTGTACACTATATTATGCATAATACTCAATAATAACAATATAGGTCGATTTTATTTACATTAAAATTTGTTCATCTCGGCCTTACTTCATGAGTTCGCATCACAAAAATATGGTTTGGATTACTTTTAAAGAAATACTATGATTTCAATAATTAGTAACAATACTAATCTAGCCGAAATCAATGGCATAGATCTTCCAATAACAATTCAGTTCATAATGAATAGAACATTTCATGCTTTAACATATATTAGTTTCGCCTAATCAATTAGTTGAGACATGATTTATAATTATTTCAAGTAATAGAACATTATTCAATTTCACTACGTACGAATTACAACAATCATTATAGATGTGAATAACTATTAATAATTATTCACTACCATGCTTGAAAAATAGTAACTCAATTTGAGTTAGAAAACTTGCCTTTCGCGTTGATTACTGCTACACAATATAATTAACTGCGTTCATAAGACCTATAATCAATAATGCCGGTCTCACAATTAGTACAATTATTTATAACACACAAAACTGTAATTCACAAATAATCTTCCTCCCAGGCACATTACCATTATTATAGCCACATCATGTTTATAACCTATAAACATTTATCAAGTCTAACTAGTTCAAATTTGGGTTGGACTTCTACACCAATTTTGGTGTTCTAGTCACTCTATTCGACAATTAACACGCTTATTGTCAATTAAACTTGGTCTCTAAGCTTCAATATTATTTTAGATAAGTCAATTATCCTTTATAATATTTTTGGAAGCTTTTAATAATTTATAGACAATTATTATAATTTATAATAATTTTTCAAACACCGTAATCATTTTTAAATGATTTAATTATAAATTAATCTTATCATCATTAATTTTTAATAATATTAAATGATATACTTGTCAAAATATTAAAGTTATTATTAATAACTTACAATATTTTTAAATCATCAATATTCTACTTAAATGATTTTTAAATAATTAAAATCATTTTTAAACCATCACCATTAATATTCAAATATTAATGAAATTATCATCCAAATGTTAAAAGTCATTAATTATAACTTAAAATATTTTTAAATCATTTTTCTCATTTTAAATGATTTTTAAATCAATAAAATCATTTTTAATTCATTTATTTAATATAATAATTAAAAAATCCAACATCATTAATATTAATTTATTAATGAAAATTCTCCAAAAATATTGAAAATTATATGTTATAATTCAAAATATTTTTAAATATATTATTCTTCTTTAAAATGATTTTTTATAATATTAAAACTATTTTAATTTATTTATTTAATATAATAATTAAATAAATCTAATATCATTAATATTAAATTATTAATGATAATTCTCTAAAAATATTAAAAGTTACTTTTTATAACTCAAAATATTTTTAAATGCATTATTCTTATTTAAAATGATTTTTTATAATATTAAATCATTTTTCTATAATTTATTTAATACACTAATTAAATAAATTAAATACATTTAATATTTAAATAATTATAAATATTAAAGAAAAATATTTCAATTGGTCAAAAATTATTTTTCATAATTTAAAATTATTTTTAAAACCATTTTTAATAATTTTTATAATTTATTTCTATTTTTAAATAATTTTTGGAAAATTTAAAAATAAATATATTGAAAACCGTCGCTATAGGCCTTTAGCAACACTTGTCTGTTTTCTTAGGTGTTCTTGGCTCAAGAATACTGACAAAGTCAGTGTTCAAGGGGTCATGTTTGACCAGCCTTAATTTTATGTTCTTACATGATCTGTTCGATCTAAGACTTGGATCTTGTAGTGTTTGTGTAGCACTACAAGTTATAATACATATCCTGGTCATACAACAACACATAAAGATGATCTGTGCCTTCAAATTTCTTGTCAGACGGTTTCTGGGTTTTCCCAGAAACCCAACAGTTCGTCTAGGCACTTTCCATGTCATTTTAATCTAGGTTCTGTTCATGCTTCGAGTGGTCTAATGGTTTAAAGATGTAGTTCTTATGTCAAGGAGCAATAATGTAACAATATATCAGACAAATAATAACACGATCACAAGTTTTTAACCGGTCAAAGTCTGTCAGAAAAATGTGTTTTTTCGCTTCGGAAATTCGTAAACCGCAAATCGTGGTCTAGTCAGCTTAGTTCGACCAACCGAATCGATCAATATATTGAGGTTTCAAGGGTCTAAAGACCCGATATATAGTCCATTATATAGGCTACAACATGGTTACCATAACATTAACATAACACTTAAACACTAACAGATCCAAGCCTCCCAAAACACTGTCAGACGATGATCATGGCTTTCTAGGTTACCCAGATTTAGCCCGGTCATGCCCGGTCAATGGGTTTTGACCTTAAATAACCTCGAATCCAGACATCTAATGGCTATACTACCACTTGCAGATGAAAGACAACATAACAAGCTACCAATAACAATTTTAAAACAACACATATCGTTTACGAGCAAGGATCCGTGGCCACTGACATTTCTTGTCAAACCACATTTCAAGCTCAAGAACAGATTTTGAAAAACACTACTTTAAAGCCATTTGATGCTATGGATCCATCATGGATCATCATAGATCAACTAAAAACACCTTTTAACACAAATATAAACACTTATATACAAAATATTTTCTCAGCAACTTGGATCAAAAATTAAATTAGGTTTATACCTTTTTGCTTCAAATACTTGATCTTAATCTTCCTAACTGATCTTGGTTGGTCAAGGGCCTATTTATGGGACTGGTTCACTTGATGAATTCGGAGGGTTAGAGAGAGAGTGAGTTGGTGAGAGGAAGTTAGCAAATGATCAACTTTTTAGGACTTTCTCTCTCTCCAATTTATATATATTACTTAAATTCATTGAATTCAAGCATGCAAGGTGTCAAATGAAATTAAATGTGCTGAGATAAGAGTCAAAAAGTCTAGCTTTAGTTGGTGAACAACTAAAGTTATTGTCAATTTTTATAAGTTACTTATTAAATATCCAAAAAGGGTATTTTGGTCATTATTTATGAAATTTTAATGGCATACTAGACAATTGTACAAACCCTTAGAGTTTAACTGTGACGCCCCCAAAATAGGTATACATCACCCATCTTGAGTCGCCAAATGCATGGTACAAAATTCAAATACAACTTAATTATACAACGAAATGTGTAAAATACGAATAAAACATAATCTAAGAGTTTTAATAAGAATATTGTCATCTAGACAATATCCACGCTCAATGGAGTTCTCATTACATTTATTGTCACACTATTTAATGTAATAGTGAGGACTACTAATGCTATCATCCGACCCGTCACACCGCTCCCCGACTAGTCCCGCCACGCTCTCATTTCCAAGAGAACAATGAAAGAAAGGGTGAGCTCAACTAGCCCAGTAAGAAATATTTGACTAAGATAATACAGAATAAATTATCATTAGTCTTCAACAATGTTAAACTGATAAAATACAATAGACATCAAGTTTAACTGTAGCGGAATAAGTAATCCATTAGAAAAGTCAAGTAGAGCATGATATCTACTATCTTCTATGATTTAAAATGTTTTCATCAATTTTTATCGCCGAGACTTAACTTAATAAATAAACCACATCACCGAGTCATCCATGCACTATGGGCCAAGGATATTCATTAAATCATCAATGGTCATGACTATACCGAATAATCCCTGGTCATAATCATACCAAAACTCGCCCATCAATGTACTACAAAGCTCATCGAGGACTTTTACCACATCATTTATAACATTACAGGCCATGATTATACCGAATAATCCCTGGTCATAATCATACCAAGTTCATCTATGCACGTAAGCCAAAGATGACTTTCATCATAATATAAGCATGAGGATGATGACAATGACATAATAATTCAATAAAAGAAGTTCAAGAATAAATTTTAAAGATTTATAAGTTAATTTATCTTGAAATCAATTACGTCCAAATTGTCAACATGATACTGCTTTGTGGAGTAAAATTCAAGAATGCTCAGAAGAATATTTCCATGAAAAGATACCGGATGAAGCGCAAATATTCAGGATATTCTACTAATTTCATGGAGTATAGAAGCCAAAACTTTAACCAAATGAGTATCATAGAATATATGAAACTGAAAATGGATTTTCACCCGCCATGCGGCAATCTACGTAGACAGATTATTTCCACAATTTAATAAGGAATGAATACAAAGGATCATTCACCATGCATGTGATAATCCACATAGACAGGTTATTCCAACAGAATAATAAAGAATGGAACCAGTCATGCGAATCCGCATGCATGTGATATTCCAACAAAATAATAAGGAATGGAATAACAAAGAATTCACCATGCATGCGATAGCCGCATGCAGGCAAAGTTATTCCAATGTAATAATAAAGAATGGGCAGGGTCTAGCGTAATCGCACAAACAGGATATTCCAATGTAATAATAAAGAATGGAATAATGAAGATTTTCATCATGTATGCAGATTTATGACATGACAAAGTTATTCCAACATAATAATAAAGAATGGAATAATGTAAGCTCTCTTCATGAATACGAAAGAAATAATACCCTTTACCTTAGAAAGAAACCGGATAATTTGGAGTAGAGAGGTAGCGCATTTCTTCTTCTTTTCTTTATAATTTCTCTCTATAATAATTGCTCTAAAGATTTAGTGAATTGGTGAGAAATGAAGGAAGAATGAGCTTCTATTTATAGAAAAATATAGTTTTCGATAATTGCACGTTTTGGGGCTTGAAATATTACATTACAATACCTTTAACTTTTCTTTCATTATTAATTTAGTCCCGCAAGTATAATCCAACTTGCACCACCTCCCTAATAGTAAATAATGTGAATTAATAGTTCAATCATGTGAATCAATAGTTATAATCATGTGAAAATATGAATTACAGTATAGTACATCCATCTATACCTCAATTTTTAACTTAGTCATGCAAGTATTATCAATCTTGCACCAACTCCCCTAATAGTACAAGAATGTGAATCAATAGTACACACATGTGAACAAATAGTTATAATCATGTGAATTAATAGCAATTAATTTCTCATTTATCCGATTAATTACCCGACTGGTCAGTAAAACTTCCAGACATCAATTAATATCGCAATAAATGTAGATTTCCACTAACACTAATAATTCCCACACAATGGAACTATCTATTTCATCTTTAATCAACACGAACTTATTATTAATATTATAACTCACAATATTTAACAAACTGTGTCGTTCCCATGAAAGAGGGACTTTCCGATAAGGATTTCTCCTTATCAGCGCGCAATTAGATGACCAAACCTCTCCTTGATGTAACTTTTAGACATTGTAAATATTGCAATTTAATAATATGAATAACTTTGTCGTCTAAATTATTGATTTAATAATATATCATATTATGCAGATGATACTGTGACAATAATTGAATCAATAATATGAGAGATATGATGCAGCAATTACTGTAGCCATAATTGAGTATAATTGAGTGACATCTCACGTAAGCATCAATAATCAATACGTGTGCTACTATGCAACCACGCCAGACATCGCATTTACTTTTACTACGGGTAGTTCAATGGTTTAACCAGAAAAATTCGCACGTTATTTTTATAAAAAGACAATTATGTCGTTTCTATCTACGACAATACTTCCGTTGTTGGGTCCACCAATGATTGTGCCGTCGTACGAATATTCCCTATTAAAATAAATATTCTCCGACCAATCGAATATTATATAACCACTTGCTTACTTTGCAAAATTTGTAAATATTACCCACAACTATAACATTATATCAAATCTACACCATAATATTCAAAAATATATTTCGAGAAAATTATTATTTATTCATAAAAGTTGGGGTCTTACATTAACCCTTAGGGTTTAACCCTAAGGTTCTAACCCTTAGGTTTTAAATCATTAGTTTTCTAGGATTTTCTAATTAGGGTTTTTAAATTAGAAAATTAAAAGTTTAAAACTAAAATTAGGGTTTCCGAATTAAATTAGATTTTCCTAACCATATTAGTGTTTAATAAACACATTATGCTCGCCAATTGAGATTATAGCTTCCTAATTAGGTTTTAGGAATCTCGAATTTTAAATTAGGGTTTCCTGGCAAACATTTAGGGTTTCTAACTGTGCATTAGGGTTTCTATATCTGAGATTAGGATTTCTAATTCCTTATTAGGGTTTACAAAGTTTAAACCCTATCCAGTCAATCATTGGTCATTAACTTTATACAGTACAAGCACATACTCACAGTTACTGATATTATAACTGCTATTTCTATCGAATCCCTATCCGAAGTTAGGGTTAGGGTTTCTAAAGCTGTTAAGCACAACTCTACTCTAATTTATCAGTTAATACACAAATTGACTAATTCTCGAGACTCGTATCACAGATACACATTACAATATTAACATTTAATATTAATATTAAATAAAATAAATATAAAAAACATTTATTCGCAAATTTTGGATTATTCGAAATCCCGGGTTATTACATTCACCCCTCCTTAAAAGGATTCCATCCTCGGAATCACCGCTTTCTTATTCTCTATAATCTTTTGAAGTTGTATCATCAATTCATTCTTATCCACACAATTTTAATTTGTGTCTTATATTCTAATGTGTGACTTGGATTTATAAAAGAAAACCATTCATAACAATATTTAACTAAGATTAATCGCGTAATTTAAATTTTTAAACAAAATCGTTACCTGTTGCCACCTCCTGAACAGCTACTGCATCTTGCACCGTCATGTTGAATGTATGAGTCATTGGTCTACTGGCCGAGAGTGTCCTTTGATCGCCAAATGTTCCACCATCTTTGTTTTCCTTTATTGTTACTTCCTCTTTCGCATTCTTCTTCGGGCGATTTAATTTGATGGTCTAACGATCCACATGAAAAACAACTCGATATCTTCTTTGGACTTGGACAATTTGGAGAGATGTGTCCCTTTTGTCCACAGTTAAAACACGCCCTTTCCCCTTCAAACATATTCCCGTGATGCTTTTTATCGCAACTTGCACATGGCTCACCTCTTTTCTATCTCCCGACTTATCTCCTCGGATTCATTATTGTCCTTCCGATTACGCTTATTAGAATTACTTCCTCCATCGCTACCTCCTTTATTCGTCTTCTTCTTCTTTTCTTTGATGATACCTTGACACGACTTCACTTCCTCCTTCGGAGATGATTGATTTTTCCAATGGAAATTTGAAAATGTATTAATTTGCAACATATTTACCTTGCTATATATATCGGCTTCACCCATTCTCATACCTTCGCGCTTTTCACTTCAATACCTCAATGTCCACGATATGAAGCAAATCTTGCTAGTTCGTTGAATTTGGCAGCGTATTCTAGAACCGACATATTCTCATGCTTCAACTCCAAAAAGTTTACTTCCATTCTTGCTTGCATACTTTCTGAGAAATAATTTTCGAAAAATAATTCCTTAAACCTTGTCCAAAGTTACTATCTCTTGTGTTGTTATTAGCCTTTGATTTGTCTCCCACCAATAATTAGCTTCTCCCTTCATTAAGTATGTTGCAAAGGTCGTCTTCTGTTCTTCTTCCACTCGCGCAATGACGAATGCTTTCTCCATCTCCTTTACCCAAGTTTGGGCTTCAATCGAATCTATGGTCCCTTTGAATTCAGGCGATCCTACCGCTTTAAAGTCCTTGAAATGTGCCAATATATCAGTTGGTTGATTTCTCGCTCTTCCTCTTGCAGCTGGAGCTCTATTTTCCATAGCTTCGGCTATCATATTTGCAAAGTTTTGCATTGGGTCAGCTTGACCTCCTTCATTATTTACCGACTGCTCTTCTCTTTGATTTCGATTCTGTCGTCTAGGCGGCATGATCTGATTTAAATAAAAATCTCACATTAATTCTTTTATTCACAAATTCTTAATACAATAAGCATTCAACACATATTTCTCATATAATCGCGTATTTATTCAAATAGCATATAGTACATTTAGAACTTAACACATATTACTATCCCTTTTTAATAAATATCAGGATTAACAGCACAACTTTAAAAAAAAGTTGTAATTCTCGAACTTTACACATAAAGTTAAAATTCTCTTTTCACACATAGCTATTCCCTGTTCGTCAAACTTACCATACTTATGAGTTCAGAAACTTGCCACAATTATATGAGTGTATGAACTTATCCTAGTCAGACCTTTGGTGTCCATTCGCTGAGGGGTTCAAAACATTTCACATAATTATGAGTCATGAACTTACCATAAGTATGAGTTTTAAGAACTCACAAACTAACCTTAATCTTATATTCATATAGAAAATAAAGATTTCATTCATACAAACATATATATTTACATATGTTCACTCATCGTTCCCGATATTACAACTTTTAATATCATAATATTCTACCAAAGATATTATCACTCAAACTTAAACTATCTACTATCCACTCCCTTCACCTTTCTTCTTTAGGACAATTCTTAACCCTATGACTCGCTCCACGACATACGCAAACATCCTCCTTCTTTCTTGGTTTAGGACAATTTAGTGATAGATGTCCTTTTCGACCACAATTGTAACACACATTCTTACCCCACATACATTCCCCCAAAGCGGTTCTTTCCACACTTGCCACATACTAGTTTCTTCTTTGAATGCGAATTCTGTTATTGTTATTCGCTTTATATAGTTCTTTTTCCTTTTATTACCCTTCTTTTTCTTACTTACATCTTTAGATGATACACTATACTTAACCCTCATTCTATCAACTTGTGCCTTCAGATTATTTCATTCTTCTGTCATCTCACGTAATGCTCTTTCTATCTTCCATAATTCCTTCAGAATAAGTACTTTAGTCCTTGAGTCTTGAACTTCTGCAGATGCTTGACCTTCTTTGATTGCTACTTTGCATTCTTCCCCATCTTTGATCTTTATTTCTGGCTCCACCTTCGTCTCTTTGGAATATACTTCTTCCTCTTCATCCAGCTCCATCTTGGGGTACTCATCATGATTGCTTGCTAGATTTACCGTAGGTTCGTCTCTTAAAACTTCCTCAACTGGCTCACTCTAAGTTGAGTTCACCAGTTTAAACATCTGGATTAGTACTTCACCAGTACGAAATTCTCATACTACGAGTTCTCATATCTCACTATCAATACGTTTTATCAAACTCTCACTTAGTAATCTAAATGAGTATTCTCTATCACACTTATGGTTATAATCCTCGGGTTTCCCCACCCCACTTAAGGTTTATAACCTACAGCTGTGATACCAACCTGTGACGCCCCCAAATCCGGGTTACTTGACCCCCGAGTTTGGTGCTCACGATCCACAATATAATAACATCTAACTACCCATTCATTGATGAATATAAACTTACATAACATTATTTAATAGGTTAACAACATTATCCCAGGTCATCTAACCTTAACATTACAAACTTACCCTTTAGATATACAAAAAGGGTTTACATAACAACATAGTAAATATGTGTAACATAAGACTACTCAAAGATTATGCCTTTGCCTTTATCTCATGCTTAGCCCCATTGGCCTCATCGTTCATAAATTGAAATATTTTATTTAGCAAGGGTGAACAACAAGTTTGCCCATGCAAGTTAAAATATACAATAAGTGATATATATATATATATATATATATATATATATATATATATATATATGATTAGAAGAGTCTAGCTTGTATAGAACTTCAACAACAATCAAACGATTTCGAGATAGCGGAATAATAATTCAATCTCAATAATAAAACTTTCTACTATTTCATACTAAATAACATATCCGAGATGAAAGAGTATAATTCTTTCAAAGATTCAATAATATTCAATTGAATAAAAGGAATTAACAATACTGCAACAATCTTCAATAAAGTGGGATATACCAAGATTTCATGCTGAGTGATCACAGAGGATCATGAACTAATAGAGGAATCATTTAGTTATTAAAACTAAATTACCACAAGAATATAAATTAGTTATAAAAACTAAACTATACTCTTTTGCAAGTACCTGTAGTGGGCAACTCCTTTGTACCCTATATTACGCATAATACTCAATAATAGTGCATAGGTGGATTTACGACATTAAAATTTTTTCATCTCAGTCTTACTTCATGAGTCCGTACCACAACAATATGGTTTGGATTACTTTTAAAGAAATACTATGATTTTAATAATTAGTAACAATACTAATATAGCCGAAATCAATGGCATAAATCTTCCAATAACAATTCAGTTCATAATGAATAGAACATTTCACGCTTTAACAAATATTAGTCTCGCCTAATCAATTAGCTGAGACATGATTTATAATTAGTTCAAGTAATAGAACATTATTCAATTTCACTACGTACGAATTACAACAATCATTATAGATGTGAATAACTATCAATAATTATTCACTACCATGCTTGAAAAATAGTAACTCAAGTTGAGTTAGGAAACTTGCCTTTCGCGTTGATTACTGCTACACAATATAATTAACTGCGTTCGTAAGACCTATAATCAATAATATCTGGTCTCACAATTAATACAATCATATATAACACACAAAGCGTAATTCACGATAATCTTCCTCCTAGGCACATTAACACATTGCCACATCGATTGTTTATAACTTATATAAACACTTATCAAGTCTAACTAGTTCGACTGGTTGGACTTGATTAATTTTCGATGTTACGGTCAACCTATTCGACAATTAACACGATTATTGTCAATTAAACTTGGTCTCTAATGTAAGACCCCAACTTTTATGAATAAAGAATAATTTTCTCGAAATATATTTTGAATATTATGGTGTGGATTTGATATAATGTTATAGTTGTGGGTAATATTTACAAATTTTACAAAGTAAGCAAGTGGTTATATAATATTCGATTAATTGGGGGATATTCGTTTTAACAGGGAATATTCGTACAACGACACAATCATTGGTGGACCCCACAACAAAAGTATTGTCGTAGTTAAAAAATGACATAATTATCATTTAAAAATAACGGCAGAAGTTTTACCGTTAAACTGTTGAACTACCCGGTAGTAAAAGTACAGTAATACGCGTGGTTGCATAGTAGCACACGGTGTGTCGTATTGTATACGTCATTTGATATTTAATTTTGGTGAACCAAATAGGGTGAGGTGAACCCAACTTTGGAAGGGTGTTTTGCCACTATCATATAAAATGTCTAATGACATACAACCTCGTGTTATCATAAGACATGGTTGTGCACCTCCACTTGCTGAGTATATCTACGAGCACTACCTATATGATCTTGGAGTTTATTTGAAATATAATTTTCACTTGGAGACAGTGGAGATAGTTATATGTTAAGAGAAGACTCACCATTGGAAAAAAGATGATAGTAATCTTCTCGTTTTTCTTTGGGGTCTATTGGGTTAACAAGGATAATTCTTTGGACATATGATATATATCATAACCTAGACGCATGGCCTCCCATGGACGAAGGTTTTCTTGAGCACTTCCCAAAGATTTTAATTTCTAAAACAGTTTTTGACTATACTTTTATGTAAAGTATCATTGTAAGGATTATGGTCGAGGCACCATGAGAGTTACATACATTTGTATTAAAACTCACAATTAACTATTGTCGTATTCTATACGACAGTTCAACAGTTGTATAAATGAAGTTTGTATTTGTTTTTTATAGTGTGATATCTGGCGACTCAGAATGGGTCGTGTGGACCTATTTTGGAGGCGTCACAATACACATTATTTGGTTACAACATGAGGTTATACGACCAAATTGATTACTTTTTGTGCTCAATTTCATTAATTTTAAAATTAAAATTTGTACTATTTTTGTCAAAATATAAGTGAAGAGATTATATTTTGTTTAAGAAAAAGAGAAGATGTTTTATATTTTTAAAGGTGTTTCATATTTTTTGAGTTAAGTCTTTTTTTTCTTTTAATTTAATTGATGTTTTTTATTTTTAATGATAGTATATGTTATTTTATTTTTCTTTTTAGGTATTTGTTTATTATAAATATCTACCTTAGATGAAATTTTACTTATTTTGCACAAATTATGGTTATTATTATTATTATTATTATTATTATTATTATTATTATTATTATTATTATTATTATTATGGTTATTATTTTGATTTAGTATATGTGAAACCTCCAAATCCGGGTACTTTATTCCCATAGAATTTGGTGTTCACGATTTAAACATTCATTTCTAACCACCCAAGTTAAATAAAACTTAAGCAATAAAAATTCCCATTAAAGGGTTACATAACTTAATCAAATAAATCTCAGGTTGTCTAACCTTAATACAGTCATCATAATGCGGGCAAAAAATATAAATTATTTACATCACACAATTAAAACTTAAGTCTGAATACATAAATCATAACAAATTAACAAGTCTTTAACACTTGTTCATCTTGCCTTTTCATTTACTAGTAATTGGCTCTTCAACCTTAGCTGCAATGATTATGTATATGCAAGAGTGAGCAAAACAAATGCTCATTTTAAAGAAGATAATACTGGCAATGAATAAGCTTAACTGATTTGAAAAAAAAACATTTCTAATATTGTTAATCAAGAACTGAAATTAGAATTCATCTGAGGGTCACAAGACCATGAACTATGTCCCAGGTTGTAGGTATTTATAATTAAACTTTTAACAGTCGTTAGACTATATGTATCATCTTGTACTTACGAGGATTAACCCTTCGTACCATGTATTGTTCACAAACATCTTAACGCTTACACGTAAATAATCCCCTATAGTAGGGTTGTTCATCTCAGATTTAACTTACGAGTCCACACCAAAGTAAGCTTAGTTTGGATTAGCTTCAAGGGTAATGGGAGATAGTGTCTTATACTTCTCCTTATAGAGATATCTCACAACAACTTATTTATGGTCAGTATATCTCACAGTTCTCCCTATAGAGATAGTGTCTCCATATCTTCAGAGCAAACACCACTGCGGCCAACTCCAAATCAAGAGTCGGGTATCCTTTCTCATAGTCCTTCAGTTGCCTTGAAGCATACACAATTACTTTTCCATTTTTCATAAGCACACAACCTAGTCCTTTATGTGATGCGTCACTATACACCACAAAGTTTTCTGTATTATCCAATAATGACAACACAGGTGCCATGCTTAGTTTCTTTTTCAATTCCTGGAAACTCTCTTCGCACTTCTCCGTCCAAACAAATTTTATGGCTTTCCTTGTTAAGTTCATCAACAGAGTGGCAATTTTGGAAAAGTCTTGATTAAAACATCTGTAGTAACCTTCTAATCCCAAGAAACTACTCACCTCTAATGGTGTCTACTGCTACGACCTTCAATGGATCTACTGAAATTCCATCTTTGTCAATCACATGCCTAAGAAATTGCACACGTTCTAGCCAGAATTCACATTTAGAGAATTTTGCGTACAAATTTTCTCTTCTTAGTGTCTCCAACATCAAACGTAAATGCTCTACGTGTTCCTATTGAGTTTTGGAGTACACTAGGATATCATGGATGAACACTACCACAAACTTATCAAAGAATAATTTAAACACCTTGTTCATCAAATCCATGAATGCTGTGGGAGCATTGCTTAAACTAAAAGACATTACCAGAAACTCTGTGACGCCCCCAAATCTGGGTTACCTGACCCTCGAGTTTGGTACTCACGATCCAAAATATAATAACATCTAACTACCCATTCATTGATGAATATAAACTTACATAACATTAATTAATAGGTTAACAACATTATCCTAGGTCATCTAACCTTAACATTACAAACTTACCCTTTAGATATACAAAAAGGGTTTACATAACAACATAGTAAATATGCGTAACATAAGACTACTCCAGTACTATGCCTTTGCCTTTATTCTGCTTAGCCCCGCTGGCCTCATCGTTCATAGCTGAAATATTTTATTTAGCAAGGGTGAGCAACAATTTTGCCCCGCAAGTTAAAATATACAATAAGTGATATATATATATATCATGATTAGAAGAGTCTAGCTTGTATAGAACTTCAGCAACAAATCAAATGATTTTGAGATAGCGGAATAATAATTCAATCTCAATAATAAAACTTTATACTATTTCATCTTGAATAACATATCAAGAGATGAAAGAGTATAATTCTTTCAAAGATTCAATAATATTCAATTGAATAAAAGGAATTAACAATCTTTGCAACAATCTTGATAAAGTGGGATATACCCAGATTTCATGTTGAGTGATCACAGAGGATTATGAACTAATAGAGGAATCATTTAGTTATTAAAACTAAATTACCACAGGAATATAAATTAGTTATAAAAACTAAACTATACTCTTTTGCAAGTACCTGGAGTGGCCAACTCCTTTGTACACTATATTATGCATAATACTCAATAATAGCGCATAGGTCGATTTACGACATTAAAATTTGTTCATCTCAGTCTTACTTCATGAGTTCGTACCACAAAAATATGGTTTGGATTACTTTTAAAGAAATACTATGATTTCAATAATTAGTAACAATACTAATCTAGCCGAAATCAATGGCATAGATCTTCCAATAACAATTCAGTTCATAATGAATAGAACATTTCATGCTTTAACATATATTAGTTTCGCCTAATCAATTAGTTGAGACATGATTTATAATTATTTCAAGTAATAGAACATTATTCAATTTCACTACGTACGAATTACAACAATCATTATAGATGTGAATAACTATTAATAATTATTCACTACCATGCTTGAAAAATAGTAACTCAATTTGAGTTAGAAAACTTGCCTTTCGCGTTGATTACTGCTACACAATATAATTAACTGCGTTCATAAGACCTATAATCAATAATGCCGGTCTCACAATTAGTACAATTATTTATAACACACAAAACTGTAATTCACAGTCAATCTTCCTCCTAGGCACATTACCACATAGCCACATCAGTGTTTATAACCTATAAACATTTATCAAGTCTAACTAGTTCAGCCTGGTTGGACTTCGGTCAATTTTTGGTGTTCTAGTCACCCTATTCGACAATTAACACAGTTATTGTCAATTAAACTTGGTCTCTAAGCTTCAATATTATTTTAGATAAGTCAATTATCCTTTATAACATTTTTTGGAAGCTTTTAATAATTTGTAGACAATTATTATAATTTATAATAATTTTTCAAACACCAGAATCATTTTTAAATGATTTAATTATAAATTAATCTTATCATCATTAATTTTTAATAATATTAAATGACATACTTGTCAAAATATTAAAGTTATTATTAATAACTTACAATATTTTTAAATCATCAATATTCTACTTAAATGATTTTTAAATAATTAAAATCATTTTAAACCATCACCATTAATATTCAAATATTAATGAAATTATCATCAAATGTTAAAAGTCATTAATTATAACTTAAAATATTTTTAAATTATTTTCTCATTTTAAATGATTTTTAAATCAATAAAATCATTTTCAATTCATTTATTTAATATAATAATTAAAAAATCCAACATCATTAATATTAATTTATTAATGAAAATTCTCCAAAAATATTGAAAATTATATGTTATAATTCAAAATATTTTTAAATATATTATTCTTCTTTAAAATGATTTTTATAATATTAAAACTATTTTAATTTATTTATTTAATATAATAATTAAATAAATCTAATATCATTAATATTAAATTATTAATGATAATTCTCTAAAAATATTAAAAGTTACTTTTTATAACTCAAAATATTTTTAAATGCATTATTCTTATTTAAAATGATTTTTTATAATATTAAATCATTTTTCTATAATTTATTTAATACACTAATTAAATAAATTAAATACATTTAATATTTAAATAATTATAAATATTAAAGAAAAATATTTCAATTAATTGAAAATTATTTTCATAATTTAAAATTATTTTAAAACCATTTTTAATAATTTTTATAATTTATTTCTAATTTTAAATAATTTTTGGAAAATTTAAAAATAAATATATTGAAAAACCGTCATTTATAGGCCTTTAGCAACACTTATCATTTTTCTTAGGTGTTCTTGGCTCAAGAATCTTGACAAAGTCGATGTTCGAGGGTCATGTTTGACCAGCCTTAATTTTATGTTCTTACATGATCTGTTCGATCTAAGACTTGGATCTTGTAGTGTTTGTGTAGCACTACAAGTTATAATACATATCCTGGTCATACAAAAACACATAAAGATGATCTGTGCCTTCAAAGTTCTTGTCAGACGGTTTCTGGGTTTTCCCAGAAACCCAACAGTTCGTCTAGGCACTTTCCATGTCATTTTAATCTAGGTTCTGTTCATGCTTCGAGTGGTCTAATGGTTTAAAGATGTAGTTCTTATGTCAAGGAGCAATAATGTAACAATATATCAGACAAATAATAACACGATCACAAGTTTTTAACCGGTCAAAGTCTGTCAGAAAAATGTGTTCTTCGCGTTTCTGGAAATTCCAGAAACTGCAAATCAGGGTCTAGTTGCCTAGTTTGACCACCGAATCAGATCAATATATTGAGGTTTCAAGGGGTCTAAAGACCCAGATATATAGTCCATTATATAGGCTACAACATGGTTACCATAACATTAACATAACACTTAAACACTAACAGATCCAAGCCTCCCAAAACACTGTCAGACGATGATCATGGCTTTCTAGGTTACCCAGATTTAGCCCGGTCATGCCCGGTCAATGGGTTTTGACCTTAAATAACCTCGAATCCAGACATCTAATGGCTATACTACCACTTGCAGATGAAAGACAACATAACAAGCTACCAATAACAATTTTAAAACAACACATATCGTTTACGAGCAAGGATCCGTGGCCACTGACATTTCTTGTCAAACCACATTTCAAGCTCAAGAACAGATTTTGAAAAACACTACTTTAAAGCCATTTGATGCTATGGATCCATCATGGATCATCATAGATCAACTAAAAACACCTTTTAACACAAATATAAACACTTATACACAAAATATTTTCTCAGCAACTTGGATCAAAAATTAAATTAGGTTTATACCTTTTTGCTTCAAATACTTGATCTTAATCTTCCTAACTGATCTTGGTTGGTCAAGGGCCTATTTATGGATTTGGTTCACTTGATGAATTAGGAGGGTTAGAGAGAGAGTGAGTTGGTGAGAGGAAGTTAGCAAATGATCAACTTTTAGGACTTTCTCTCTCTCAATTTATATATATTACTTAAATTCATTGAATTCAAGCATGCAAGGTGTCGAATAAAATTAAATGTCTTTGAGATAAGAGTCAAAAGTCTAGCTTTAGTTGGTGAACAACTAAAGTTATTGTCAATTTTATAAGTTACTTATTAAATATCAAAAAAGGGTATTTTGGTCATTATTTATGAAATTTTAATGGCATACTAGACAATTGTACAAACCCTTAGAGTTTAATCTGTGACGCGCCCCCAAAATAGGTATACATCACCCATCTTGAGTCGCCAAATGCATGGTACAAAATTCAAATACAACTTAATTATACAACGATTGTGTGTAAAATACGACAAAACATAATCTAAGAGTTTTAATAAGAATATTGTCATCTAGACAATATCCACTTTCAATGGAGTTCTCATTACATTTATTGTCACACTATTTAATTTAATAGTAGTGAGGACTACTAATGCTATCATCACGGGATAGTCACTCCGTTCCCCGAGCTAGTCCCTGAAAACACGTTCTCATTTCTCAAGAGAACAATGAAAGAAAGGTGAGCTCAACTAGCCCGGTAAGAAATATTATGACTAAGATAATACAGAATAAATTATCATTAGTCTTCAACAATGTTAAACTGATAAAATACAATAGACATCAAGTTTAACTGTAGCGGAATAAGTAATCCATTAGAAAAGTCAAGTAGAGCATGATATCTACTATCTTCTATGATTTAAAATGTTTTCATCAATTTTTATCGCCGAGACTTAACTTAATAAATAAACCACATCATCGAGTCATCCATGCACTATGGGCCAAGGATATTCATTAAATCATCAATGGTCATGACTATACCGAATAATCCCTGGTCATAATCATACCAAAAACTGTCCATCAATGCACTACTGAACTCTTGAGGACTTTTACCACATCATTTATAACATTACGAGGCCATGATTATACAAGAATAATCCACTCGTCATAATCATACCAAGTTCATCTATGCACGTAAGCCAAAGATGACTTTCATCATAATATAAGCATGAGGATGATGACAATGACATAATAATTCAATAAAAGAAGTTCAAGAATAAATTTTAAAGATTTATAAGTTAATTTATCTTGAAATCAATTACGTCCAAATTGTCAACATGATACTGCTTTGTGGAGTAAAATTCAAGAATGCTCAGAAGAATATTTCCATGAAAAGATACTGGGATGAAGCGCAAATATTCGAGGATATTCTACTAATTTCATGGAGTATAGAAGCCAAAACTTTAACCAAATGAGTATCATAGAATATATGAGGCGAAAATGGATTTTCACCCGCCATGCGGCAATCTACGTAGACAGATTATTTCCACAATTTAATAAGGAATGAATACAAAGGATCATTCACCATGCATGTGATAATCCACATAGACAGGTTATTCCAACAGAATAATAAAGAATGGAACCAGGTCATGCGTAATCCGTACAGACAGGATATTCCAACAAAATAATAAGGAATGGAATAACAAAGAATTCACCATGCATGCGATAGACCGCATAGACAGGTTATTCCAACAGAATAATAAAGAATGGAACCGGGTCTAGCGTAATCTGCACAAACAGGATATTCCAACAGAATAATAAAGAATGGAATAACAGAAGATTTTCATCATGTATGCGGTACTTCGCATAGACAGGTTATTCCAACATAATAATAAAGAATGGAATAACAGAAGCTCTCTTCATGAATACGAAAGAAATAATACCCCTTACCTTAGAAAGAAACTGGATACTGGAGTAGAGAGGTAGCAGACTTCTCTTCTTCTTTCTCTTTATAATTTCTCTCTATAATAATTGCTCTAAAGATTTAGTGAATTGGTGAGAAATGAAGGAAGAATGAGCTTCTATTTATAGAAAAATATAGTTTTCGATAATTGCACGTTTTGGGGCTTGAAATATTACATTACAATACCTTTAACTTTTCTTTCATTATTAATTTAGTCCTGCAAGTATAATCCAACTTGCACCACCTCCCCTAATAGTAAATAATGTGAATTAATAGTTCAATCATGTGAATCAATAGTTATAATCATGTGAAAATATGAATTACAGTATAGTACATCCATCTATACCTCAATTTTTAACTTAGTCATGCAAGTATTATCAATCTTGCACCAACTCCCCTAATAGTACAAGAATGTGAATCAATAGTACACACATGTGAACAAATAGTTATAATCATGTGAATTAATAGCAATTAATTTCTCATTTATCCGATTAATTACCCGACTGGTCAGTAAAACTTCCAGACATCAATTAATATCGCAATAAATGTAGATTTCCACTAACACTAATAATTCCCACACAATGGAACTATCTATTTCATCTTTAATCAACACGAACTTATTATTAATATTATAACTCACAATATTTAACAACCAGGTCGTTCCCATGAAAGAGGGGACTTTCCGATAAGGATTTCTCCTTATTGGCGCGCAATTAGATGACCAAACCTCTCCTTGACAGAACTTTTAGACATTGTAAATATTGCAATTTAATAATATGAATAACTTTGTCGTCTAAATTATTGATTTAATAATATATCATATTATGCAGATGATACTGTGACAATAATTGAATCAATAATATGAGAGATATGATGCGGCAAATCATCGTAGCCATAATTGAGTATAATTGAGTGACTTCTCACGTAAGCATCAATAATCAATACCGTGTGCTACTATGCAACCACGCGTATTACTGTACTTTTACTACCGGGTAGTTCAACAGTTTAACGGTAAAATTCCCCGTTATTTTTATAAAAAGACAATTATGTCGTTTCTATCTACGACAATACTTCCGTTGTGGGGTCCACCAATGATTGTGCCGTCGTACGAATATTCCCTATTAAAATAAATATTCTCCGACCAATCGAATATTATATAACCACTTGCTTACTTTGCAAAATTTGTAAATATTACCCACAACTATAACATTATATCAAATCTACACCATAATATTCAAAAATATATTTCGAGAAAATTATTATTTATTCATAAAAGTTGGGGTCTTACATTAACCCTTAGGGTTTAACCTAAGGTTCTAACCCTAGGTTTTAAATCATTAGTTTTCTAGGATTTTCTAATTAGGGTTTTTAAATTAGAAAATTAAAAGTTTAAAACTAAAATTAGGGTTTCCTAATTAAATTAGATTTTCTAACCATATTAGTGTTTAATAAACACATTATGCTGTAATTGAGATTATAGCTTCTAATTAGGTTTTAGGAATCTCGAATTTTAAATTAGGGGTTTCTGGCAAACATTTAGGGTTTCTAATGTGCATTAGGGTTTCTATATCTCGAGATTAGGATTTCTAATTCCTTATTAGGGTTTACAAAGTTTAAACCCTATCCGACCAATCATTGGTCATTAACTTTATCTGATCTAACACACATACTCACGATTCTCGATATTATAAGCGCTATTTCTATCGAATCCTATCCAGAACTTAGGGTTAGGGTTTCTAAAGTATTAGCACAACTCTACTCTAATTTATCAGTTAATACACAAATTGACTAATTCTCGAGACTCGTATCACAGATACACATTACAATATTAACATTTAATATTAATATTAAATAAAATAAATATAAAAAACATTTATTCGCAAATTTTGGATTATTCGAAATCCCGGGTTATTACATTCACCCCTCCTTAAAAGGATTCCATCCTCGGAATCACCGCTTTCTTATTCTCTATAATCTTTTGAAGTTGTATCATCAATTCATTCTTATCCACACAATTTTAATTTGTGTCTTATATTCTAATGTGTGACTTGGATTTATAAAAGAAAACCATTCATAACAATATTTAACTAAGATTAATCGCGTAATTTAAATTTTTAAACAAAATCGTTACCTGTTGCCACCTCCTGAACAGCTACTGCATCTTGCACCGTCATGTTGAATGTATGAGCTGTTGGTCTACCTGGCTGAGCAGGTCCTTTGATCGCCAGTGTTCCACTGCTGTTTCCTTTATTGTTACTTCCTCTTTCTGCATTCTTCTTTGGACAGTTACGAATTTGATGGTCTAACGATCCACATGAAAAACAACCTGATATCTTCTTTGGACTTGGACAATTTGGAGAGATGTGTCCCTTTTGTCCACAGTTAAAACACGCTCCTTTCCCCTTCAAACATATTCCCAGATGCTTTTTACCGCAACTTGCACATGGCTCACCTCTTTTTCTATCTCCTGACTTATCTCCGGATTCATTATTGTCCTTCCAGTTACGCTTATTAGAATTACTTCCTCCACTGCTACCTCCTTCATTCGTCTTCTTCTTCTTTTCTTGATGATACCTTGACACAACTTCACTTCCTCCTTCGGAGATGATTGATTTTTCCAACTGGGCTGAAAATGTATTAATTTGCAACATAGCTACCTTGCTATATATCGCTGGCTTCAGTCCATTCTCATACCTTCGCGCCTTTCGTACCTCAGTGTCCACCTGATATGAAGCAAATCTTGCTAGTTCGTTGAATTTGGCAGCGTATTCTAGAACCGACATATTCTCATGCTTCAACTCCAAAAAGTTTACTTCCATTCTTGCTTGCATACTTTCTGAGAAATAATTTTCGAAAAATAATTCCTTAAACCTTGTCCAGGCTACTACTGTTGTACCGGCTCTAGCCTGATTTGTCTCCCACCAATAATTAGCTTCTCCTTTCATTAAGTATGTTGCAAAGGTCGTCTTCTGTTCTTCTTCCACTCGCGCAATGACGAATGCTTTCTCCATCTCCTTTACCCAAGTTTGGACTTCAATCGGATCTATGGTCCCTTTGAATTCAGGCGATCCTACCGCTTTAAAGTCCTTGAAATGTGCCAATATATCAGTTGGTTGATTTCTCGCTCTTCTTCTTGCAGCTGGAGCTCTATTTTCCATAGCTTCGGCTATCATATTTGCAAAGTCTTGCATTGGGTCAGCTTGACCTCCTTCATTATTTAAATTTGCTCTTCTCTTTGATTTCGATTACGCGTCTGCAATGGCATGATCGATTTAAATAAAAATCTCACATTAATTCTTTTATTCACAAATTCTTAATACAATAAGCATTCAACACATATTTCTCATATAATCGCGTATTTATTCAAATAGCATATAGTACATTTAGAACTTAACACATATTACTATCCCTTTTTAATAAATATCAGGATTAACAACATAACTTTAAAAAAAAGTTGTAATTCTCGAACTTTACACATAAAGTTAAAATTCTCTTTTCACACATAGCTATTCCACATTAAGTCAAACTTACCATACTTATGAGTTCAGAAACTTGCCACAATTATATAAGTGTATGAACTTATCCTAGTCAGACCTTTGGTGTCCATTCGCTAAGGGGTTCAAAACATTTCACATAATTATGAGTCATGAACTTACCATAAGTATGAGTTTTAAGAACTCACAAACTAACCTTAATCTTATATTCATATAGAAAATAAAGATTTCATTCATACAAACATATATATTTACATATGTTCACTCATCGTTCCCGATATTACAACTTTTAATATCATAATATTCTACCAAAGATATTATCACTCAAACTTAAACTATCTACTATCCACTCCCTTCACCTTTCTTCTTTTAGGACAATTCTTAACCCTATGACTCGTTCCACGACATGCAAAACATCCTTCTTTCTTCGGTTTAGGACAATTTAGTGATAGATGTCCTTTCTGACCACAATTGTAACACACATTCTTACCCCACATACATTCCCCCAAACGGTTCTTTCCACACTTGCCACATACTAGTTTCTTCTTTGAATGCGAATTCTCGGTGTTATTGCCACTGTCATAGTTCTTTTTCCTTTTATTACCCTTCTTTTTCTTACTTACATCTTTAGATGATACACTATACTTAACCCTCATTCTATCAACTTGTGCCTTCAGATTATTTCATTCTTCTGTCATCTCACGTAATGCTCTTTCTATCTTCCATAATTCCTTCAGAATAAGTACTTTAGTCCTTGAGTCTTGAACTTCTGCAGATGCTTGACCTTCTTTGATTGCTACTTTGCATTCTTCCCCATCTTTGATCTTTATTTCTGGCTCCACCTTCGTCTCTTTGGAATATACTTCTTCCTCTTCATCCAACTCCATCTTGGGGTACTCATCATGATTGCTTGCTAGATTTACCATGAGTTCGTCTCTTAAAACTTCCTCAACCTGGCTCACTCTAAGTTGAGTTCACGGTTAAACATCCGGATTAGTACTTCACCCGATCTGAAATTCTCATACTACGAGTTCTCATATCTCACTATCAATACGTTTTATCAAACTCTCACTTAGTAATCTAAATGAGTATTCTCTATCACACTTATGGTTATAATCCTCGGGTTTCCCCACCCCACTTAAGGTTTATAACCTACAGCTGTGATACCAACCTGTGACGCCCCCAAATCCGGGTTACTTGACCCCCGAGTTTGGTGCTCACGATCCACAATATAATAACATCTAACTACCCATTCATTGATGAATATAAACTTACATAACATTATTTAATAGGTTAACAACATTATCCCAGGTCATCTAACCTTAACATTACAAACTTACCCTTTAGATATACAAAAAGGGTTTACATAACAACATAGTAAATATGTGTAACATAAGACTACTCCAGTACTATGCCTTTGCCTTTATCCTGCTTAGCCCCGCTGGCCTCATCGTTCATAGCTGAAATATTTTATTTAGCAAGGGTGAACAACAAGTTTGCCCCGCAAGTTAAAATATACAATAAGTGATATATATATATATATATATATATATATATATATATATATATATCATGATTAGAAGAGTCTAGCTTGTATAGAACTTCAACAACAATCAAACGATTTCGAGATAGCGGAATAATAATTCAATCTCAATAATAAAACTTTCTACTATTTCATACTAAATAACATATCCGAGATGAAAGAGTATAATTCTTTCAAAGATTCAATAATATTCAATTGAATAAAAGGAATTAACAATATCGCAACAATCTTGATAAAGTGGGATATACCAAGATTTCATCTTTGAGTGATCACAGAGGATCATGAACTAATAGAGAATCATTTAGTTATTAAAACTAAATTACGGAAGAATATAAATTAGTTATAAAAACTAAACTATACTCTTTTGCAAGTACCTGTAGTGGGCAACTCCTTTGTACCCTATATTACATATAATACTCAATAATAGTGCATAGGTGGATTTACGACATTAAAATTTTTTCATCTCAGTCTTACTTCATGAGTCCGTACCACAACAATATGGTTTGGATTACTTTTAAAGAAATACTATGATTTTAATAATTAGTAACAATACTAATATACCCGAAATCAATGGCATAGATCTTCCAATAACAATTCAGTTCATAATGAATAGAACATTTCACGCTTTAACAAATATTAGTCTCGCCTAATCAATTAGCTGAGACATGATTTATAATTAGTTCAAGTAATAGAACATTATTCAATTTCACTACGCATTTAATTACAACAATCATTATAGATGTGAATAACTATCAATAATTATTCACTACCATGCTTGAAAAATAGTAACTCAAGTTGAGTTAGGAAACTTGCCTTTCGCGTTGATTACTGCTACACAATATAATTAACTGCGTTCGTAAGACCTATAATCAATAATGTCGGTCTCACAATTAATACAATCATATATAACACACAAAACTGTAATTCACAGTCAATCTTCCTCCTAGGCACATTAACACATTGCCACATCAGTGTTTATAACTTATATAAACACTTATCAAGTCTAACTAGTTCAGTCTGGTTGGACTTCGGTCAATTTTCGATGTTCTGGTCACCCTATTCGACAATTAACACAGTTATTGTCAATTAAACTTGGTCTCTAATGTAAGACCCCAACTTTTATGAATAAAGAATAATTTTCTCGAAATATATTTTGAATATTATGGTGTGGATTTGATATAATGTTATAGTTGTGGGTAATATTTACAAATTTTACAAAGTAAGCAAGTGGTTATATAATATTCGATTAATTGGGGGATATTCGTTTTAACAGGGAATATTCGTACAACGACACAATCATTGGTGGACCCCACAACGAAAGTATTGTCGTAGTTAAAAAATGACATAATTATCATTTAAAAATAACGGCAGAAGTTTTACCGTTAAACTGTTGAACTACCCATTAGTAAAAGTACGATGTCTGGCGTGGTTGCATAGTAGCAGCACGGTATTGATTATTAATGCTTACGTGAGAAGTCACTTTCGGTTATACTCAATTATTGCTACGATAATTCTTTGCATCATATATCTCTCATATTATTGATTCGATTATTGTCACAATATCATCTGCATAATATGATATATTATTAAATCAATAATTGAGACGACAAAGTTATTCATATTATTAAATTATAATATTTAGAATGTCTAGAAGTTCTATCAAGGAGAGGTTTGGTCATCTAATTGCGTGCCAATAAGGAGAAATCCTTATCAGAAAGCCCCCTCTTTCTTGGGAACGACCTAGTTGTTAAATATTGTGAGTTATAATATTAATGATGAATAAGTTCGTGTTGATTAAAGATGAAATTGATAGTTCCATTATGTTGGAATTATTAGTGTTAGTGGAAATCGACATTTATTCCGATATTAATTGATGTCTGGAAGTTTTACTGACTAGTCGGGTAATTAATCGGATAAATGAGAAATTAATTGCTATTAATTCACATGATTATAACTATTTGTTCACATGTGCGTACTACTTATTCACATTCTTGTACTATTAGGGGAGTTGGTGCAAGATTGATAATACTTGCATGACTAAGTTAAAAATGGAGGTATAGATGAAGGTACTATAATGTAATTCGTATTTTCACATGATTATAATTATTGATTCACATGATTGAACTATTGATTCACATTATTTACTATTAGGGGAGGTGGTGCAAGTTTGATAATACTTGCAGGACTAAATTAAAAATGAAAGAAAAGTTGAAGGTATTGTACTGTAATATTTCTAGCCCCAAAATGTGCAATTATCGAAACTATATTTTCCTATAAATAGATGCTCATTCTTCCTTCATTTCTCACCAATTCACTAAAGTTTTAGAGCAATTATTATATAGAGAAATTATAGAGAGAAAGAAGAAGAGAAGTCTGCTACCTCTCTACTCCAGTATCTAGTTTCTTTCTAAGGTAAGGGGTATTATTTCTTTCATATTCATGAAGAGAGCTATTGTTATTCCATTCCTTATTATTATGTTGGAATAACTTGTCTATACGAAGTACTTCATACATGGTGAAATTAAGTCTATTATTACATTTGGAATATCCATGCGTGTGGATTACATATGATTTTGGTTCCGTTCTTTATTATTACATTGGAATATCACATGCATGTGGTCTATCGCATGCACAGTGAATTTGTTGTTATTCCATTCTTTATTATTTTGTTGGAATAAACATGCATGCTGGTCTATCGCATTCATGGTGAATTCTTCTGTTATTCCATTCCTTATTATTTTGTTGGACTATCCTGTCTGTGCGGATTACGCATGACCTGGTTCCATTCTTTATTATTCTGTTGGAATAACCTGTATATGTGGATTATCACATGCATGGTGAATGATCCTTCGTATTCATTCCTTATTAAATTGTGGAAATAATCTGTCTACGTGGATTATCGCATGTTGGGTGAAAATCCATTGGCAGTTTCATATATTCTATGATACTCATTTGGTTAAAGTTTTGGGTTCTATACTTCGTGAAATTAGTAGAATATCCTGGATATTTGCGTTTCATCTGATATCTTTTCATGGAAATATTCTTCTGAGCATTCTTGAATTTTACTCCACAAAGTAGTATCATGTTGACAATTTGGACGTAATTGATTTCAAGATAAATTAACTTATAAATCTTTAAAATTTATTCTTGAACTTGTTTTATTGAATTATTATGTCATTGTCATCATCCTCATGCTTATATTTGATAAAAGTCATCTTTGGCTTACGTGCACAGATGGACTTGGTATGATTATGACCAGGGATTATTCGGTATAATCATAACCTATAATGTTATAAATGATGTGGTAAAAGTCCTCAGTAGCCTGTAGTGCATTAATGGACAGTTTTTGGTATATTTATGACCAGGGATTATTTGGTATAGTCATGACCATTGATGATTTAATGAATATCCTTGGCCCGTAGTGTAGGGATGACTCGATGATGTGGTTTATTTATTAAGCTGAGTCTCAGCGATAAAAATTGATTAAAACATTTTAAATCATAGAAGATAGTAGATATCATGCTCTACTTGACTCTTCTAATGGATTTCTTATTTCGCTACAGTTAAACTTGATGTCTATTGTATTTTATCAGTTTAACATTTTTGAAGACTAATGATAATTTATTCTGCATTATCTTAGTCATAATATTTCTTCTTGGGCTAGTTGAGGTCACCCTTTCTTTTCTTTGTTCTCTTGAGGAAATGAGAGCGTGGCGGGACTAGTCGGGGAACAGAGTAAAGGTCCAAATGATAGCATTACTAGTCCTCACTATTCTGTTAAATAGTGTGACAATAAATATAATGAGGACTCCATTGAGTGTGGATATTGTCTAGATGACAATATTCTTATTAAAACTCTTAGATTATGTTTTGTCAGTATTTTACACATCGTTGTATAATTAAGTTGTATTTGAATTTTATACCATGTATTTGGTGACTCAAGATGGGTGATGTATACCTATTTTGGGGCGTCATGAGTTGGTATCAAAGCTTAGGGATATGATCCTGCCGAGATGTGAGACAAGAACTAGGAGGGGAGAGACGGGGAATTCCTTCGCTAATATGACCTACCTAAGTTTATTTGGTATTTAATTGGTCGGGCATAGTATAGGGATAATATGTGATATGTTAATTAACCCTTATTTTGTGGGAGTATTCGAAAATGGCATCCAAAAATGTTGAGATAAAAAATGAAGCACATGAGACCGTTGAGTCACCACAGATTAATGCCCTGGAAAATGTGCAATAGGAAGACAACAATCCTCATGTAAACAATAACACCGATGAAATGGTGAACAATGGGATGTTCAGAGACTTTATGCAATTCATGCAACATCAGGCGAAAATAGCTCCCATCCAAAATGCAGGTGGAAACACCGACAACTCTCGGGCTTGGTCACCGCTAAGCGATTCAAGGAGCTGAGACCATCGAGTTTTGGAGAGCCAAAACCACTTAAGGCGGAGGCGTGGATAAAAGCAGATCAACAAGATATTTGATATCTTGGGATGCTCGAGGAGCAAAAGGTTCCTTTGCCACCTTCATGTTATGCGCGAGGCGATTCTTGGTGGGAATCGTAAAAGCGTACTCAACCTGTCGCACTTAAAATGTCGTGGGAGAAGTTCCAAGAGCTATTCAACGACAAGTATTTTCCTGAAAGTATTCGTCACATGAAGGAGGTAGAGTTCATCAAGCTTGATCAAAATAATATGACCGTGGCGCAGTACGAAGCTAAGTTTGCCGAGTTGTCTCGGTTTGCGTCTTACTTGGTTGATAATGAGGAGAGAATGACGCGGATGTTTCTAAGATGTTTGAAACCCGAGATACGTCAATACCTTATCTCTCATAAACTGTGTTTATATTCAGATGTTGTGAATAGGGCTTAGTTATTGGAGTGCGATAATGAGTCAACCCAACCAAGAGAGAGCAGCCGGCAAATCGATAATACCAGTGGTAGCAGTTATCGAAGCGGTGAAAACAAAGGTGGAGGGAATCAACATGCCAGAAATGATAATCACTTCGGTGGTAATCATGGCCATGACAATAAGAGTGGACATTTCAAGAAGAGGAGATTCAACAAGGATGGAAAGGCGTCGATTACCAAATTTTGTTGTTAAGGAAGGAGAATGACCACCGGTCATATGTTACAAATGTGGAAGGGAAGGACACATAAGTCCAAACTGCACGATGCAGTCCAAAGCGTGTTATAATTGTGGAAAAGAAGGTCACCTAGCTCAATTTTGTCGTGCACCTAAGTCAAGTCCAGCTGGGATGGAGGCATCAAAGGGTATCCCAGACAAGACAAAATCGGTAGTTCAAGGGAGAGCGTTTGTCGTATCCTCCCAAAAAGCGAGGAATCCGAATAGGGTGATCACGGGTAAGCTAATCATAAACTCTAGTAAAGTTTATACTTTATTTGATACCGGTTCTACCCATTCCTTTATTTCTCCTACTTGCGCTCAATGTTTAAATTTGACTCCGGAGAAATTAGACTTTGACTTATCTGTTGAAACTCTATTGGGAGAAACCTTCATTAAATCCACGGTTTATAAGTCATGTTTGATTCAAATTGGTAACCGCACGTTACCTGTCGATCTTATTTCTTTGAAAATACTTGCACTTGATGTGATTTTAGGGGTTGATTGGTTAACTACTCATCATGCTAAAATCGATTGTTTTCGTAAGGTTGTTATCTTTCATATTACTAACCAACCTATTATGTGAATTCAAGCAACCAAACCACTAAAATCAATCACTGTCATATCAAGTCATAAAGCTATTCGTTTATTGAAAAATGGATGTCAAGCTTTCTTAGCCCATGTCACGGATTTAAATAAAGATACGTCAGATTTGAATGATATTTCTATTGTTAATAAATTTCCTGACGTATTCCCTGAAGAACTTCCTGGCCTACTCCCAAAGCGTGAAATTGAATTTTGTATCGACCTTGAATCTGGTACAAAACCAATTTCCAAAGCCCCATATCGAATGGCTCCTATTGAACTTCAGGAGTTAAAAACTCAACTACAAGAATTGTTAGACATCAGTTTCATTCGTCCTAGTACGTCTCATTGGGGTGCTCCTGTTCTATTTGTAAAGAAGAAAGATGGAAGTATTCGACTTCGTATTGATTATCAGGAGTTGAATCATGTCACCATCAAAAATAGGTACTCGTTGCCTCGTATTGATGACCTGTTTGATCAGTTGCAAGGAGCCAAATTCTTTTCAAAGATTGATCTTCGATTAGGATATCATCGGTTGAAGATTAAAAGCGATGACATTCAAATAATGCTTTCGAGAATCCGATGCGGGCATTATGAATTCCTAGTCATGTCTTTTGGATTGACTAATGTTCATCTTTGCCTTCATGGATATGATGAGCCAGAATATTCAAGGAATATTTGGATCACTTTGTGGTTGTCTTTATTGATGACATCCTCATATACTCCAAAACTTCGCGAAGACCATGAAAGCAACACTTGAGGTCGATACTCCAAAGCTTCGTGAAAACAAGCTTTATGCCAAGTTAAAGAAATGTGAGTTCGGCTTGAGGAAGTTACATTCCTTGGGCACGTGATATCAAATCATGGAATATCATTGACCTGGGAAAAGATTGAAGAAATTCAAAGTAGGAGCAACCTAAGTCGATGGCCAGAAGTATGTAGCTTTCTCGGCTTAGTTGGTTATTATCGGAGATAAGTAGAAGGGTTTTCTCGAATCGCTACTCCATTAACTCGGTGACTCGAAAAGATACAAAATTCGGTTGGAGCGAGGAATTGAAAAGAGTTTTCAAGAACTCAAGAGGAGACTCATTTCAGCACCTGTTCTGAAAGTCATCTTCATGCTTATATTGTGATGAAAGTCATCTTTGGCTTACGTGCATTGATGGACTTGGTATGATTATGACCAGGGATTATTCAGTATAATCATGACCTGTAATGTTATAAATGATGTGGTAAAAGTCCTCAGTAGCCTGTAGTGCATTGATTGACAGTTTTTGGTATGATTATGACCAGGGGTATAGTCATGACCATTGATGATTTAATGAATATCCTTGGCCCGTAGTGCAGGGATGACTCGATGATGTGGTTTATTTATTAAGCTGAGTCTCAGCGTTAAAAAGTGATTAAAACATTTTAAATCATAGAAGATAATAGATATCATGCTCTACTTGACTCTTCTAATGGATTGCTTATTCCGCTGTAGTTAAACTTGTTGTCTATTGTATTTTATCATTAGTTTAACATTGTTGAAGACTAATGATAATTTATTCTGCATTATCTTAGTCATAATATTTCTTACTAGGCTAGTTGAGCTCACCCTTTCTTTCACTATTCTCTTCAGAAAATGAGAACGTAGCCGGGACTAGTCGGGGAACAAAGTGACGGTCCAGATGATAGCATTAGTAGTCCTCACTATTCTGTTAAATAGTGTGACAATAAATGTAATGAGGACTCCATTGAGTGTGGATATTGTCTAGATGACAATATTCTTATTAAAACTCTTAGATTATGTTTTGTCGTATTTTATCATTCATTGTATAATTAAGTTGTATTTAAATTTTGTACCATGTATTTGGCGACTCAAGATGGGTGATGTATACCATGTATTATCCTTTATAACATTTCTCGGAAGCTTTTAATAATTTATAGACAATTATTATAATTTATAATAATTTTTCAAACAGAAATCATTTTTAAATGATTTAATTATCAAATAATCTTATCATCATTAATTTTTAATAATATTAAATGACATACTTGTCAAAATATTAAAGTTATTATTAATAATTTATAATATTTTTAAATCATCAATATTCTACTTAAATGATTTTTAAATAATTAAAATTATTTTTAAACCATCACCATTAATATTCAAATATTAATGAAATTATCATCAAATATTAAAAGTCATTAATTATAACTTAAAATATTTTTAAATCATTTTTCTCATTTTTAAATCAATAAAATCATTTTTAATTCATTTATTTAATATAATAATTAAATAAATCTAACATCATTAATATTAATTTATTAATGAGAATTCTCCAAAAATATTGAAAATTATATGTTATAATTCAAAATATTTTTAATACATTATTCTTCTTTAAAATGATTTTTATAATATTAAAACCATTTTTAATTTATTTATTTAATATAATAATTAAATAAATCTATTATAATTAATATTAAATTATTAATGATAATTCTCTAAAAAATATTAAAATTTACTTTTTATAACTCAAAATATTTTTAAATGCATTATTCTTATTTAAAATGATTTTTTATAATATTAAATCATTTTTCTCTAATTTATTTAATACACTAATTAAATAAATTAAATACCTTTAATATTTAAATAATTATAAATATTAAAGAAAAATATTTCAATTGGTCAAAAATTATTTTTTATAATTTAAAATAATTTTAAAACCATTTTTAATAATTTTTATAATTTATTTCTATTTTTAAATAATTTTCAGAAAATCAAAAAATAAATATATTGAAAACCATCGCTATAGGCCTTTAGCGACGCTTGTCTGTTGTCTTAGGTGTTCTTGGCTCAAGAACAACGACAAAATCGATGTTCAAGGGTCGTGTTGGCCAAGCCTTAATTTTCTGTTCTTCACGATGATCATTCGATCTAAGACTTGGATCTTGTAGTGTTTGTGTAGCACTACAAGTTATAATACATATCCTGGTCATACAACAACACATAAAGACGATCTGTGCCTTCAAAGTACTTGTCAGACGGTTTCTAGGTTTTCCCAAAAACCCAGCAGTTCGTCTAGGCACTTTCCAGGTCATTTTAATCTAGGTTATGTTCATACTTCGAGTGGTCTAATTGTTTAAAGATGTAGTTCTTATGTCAAGGAGAAATAATGTAACAATATATCAGACAAACAATAACACGATCACAAGTTTTTAACTGGTCAAAGTTTGTCAGAAAAACGTGTTCTTCGCGTTTCTGAAAATTCCAGAAATTGCAAATCAGGGTCTAGTTGCCTAGTTTGACCACCAAATCTGATCAATATGTTGAGGTTTCAAGGGGTCTAAAGACCCATATATATAGTCCATTATACAGGCTACAACATGGTTACCATAACATTAACATAACACTTAAACACTGACAGATCCAAGCCTCCCAAAACACTATCAGACGATGATCATGACTTTCTAGGTTACCCAGATTTAGCCCGGTCATGCCCGGTCAATGGGTTTTGACCTTAAATAACTTCGAATCCAGACATATAATGGCTATACTACCACTTGCAGATGAAAGATAACATAACAAGCTACCAATAACAACTTTAAAACAACACATATCATTTACGAGCAAGGATCTGTGGCCACTGACATTTCTTATCTGACCACATTTCAAGCTCAAGAACAGATTTTGAAAAACACTACTTTAAAGCCATTTGATGCTATGGATCCATCATGGATCATCAAAGATCAACTAAAAACACCTTTTAACACAAATATAAACACTTATACACAAAATATTTTCTCAGCAACTTGGATCAAAAATTAAATTAGGTTTATACCTTTTTGCTTCAAATACTTGATCTTAATCTTCCTAACTGATCTTGGTTGGTCAAGGGCCTATTTATGGGACTGGTTCACTTGATGAATTCAGAGGGTTAGAGAGAGAGTGAGTTGGTGAGAGGAAGTTAGCAAATGATCAACTTTTTAGGACTTTCTCTCTCTCCAATTTATATATATTACTTAAATTCATTGAATTCAAGCATGCAAGGTGTCAAATGAAATTAAATGTGCTGAGATAAGAGTCAAAAAGTCTAGCTTTAGTTGGTGAACAACTAAAGTTATTGTCAATTTTTATAAGTTACTTACTAAAATATCCAAAAAGGGTATTTTGGTCATTGTTCATGAAATTTTAATGGCATATTAGACAATTGCACAAACCCTTAGGGTTTAACCCTAAGGTTCTAACCCTTAGGTTTTAAATCATTAGTTTTCTAGGATTTTCTAATTAGGGTTTTAAAATTAGAAAATTAAAAGTTTAAAACTAAAATTAGGGTTTCCTAATTAAATTAGATTTTCCTAACCATATTAGTGTTTAATAAACACATTATGCTCGCCAATTGAGATTAAAGCTTCCTAATTAGGTTTTAGGAATCCCAAATTTTAAATTAGGGTTTCCCGGCAAACATTTAGGGTTTCTAACTATGCATTAGGGTTTTTATATCTGAGATTAGGGTTTCTAATTCCTTATTAGGGTTTACAAAGTTTAAACCCTATCCAGTTAATCATTGGTCATTAACTTTATACAGTACAAGCACATACTCACAGTTACTGATATTATAACTGTAATTTCTATCGAATCCCTATCCGAACTTAGGGTTAGGGTTTCTAAAGCTGTTAAGCACAACTCTACTCTAATTTATCAGTCAATACACAAATTGACTAATTCCCGAGACTCGTATCACAGATACACAGTACAATATTAACAATCAATATTAATATTAAATTAAAAAAAAATATTCGCAAATTTTGGATTATTCAAAATCCCGGGTTATTACAAACTCGTAATGCCCATACCGAGTACTGAATGTTGTTTTCGGTACATCCTCCTTCCTTACCTTTAGCTGATGATACCCACTTCTCAGATCTATCTTCGAGAAGTATCTAGCTCCTTTCAGCTGATCAAACAAGTCATCTATTCTTGGCAATGGATACTTATTTTTAATAGTGACTTTGTTTAACTCCCTATAATCAATGCAAAGACGCATTGACCCATCCTTATTCTTACGAATAACACCGGTGCTCCCCACGATGATACAGTCGGCTGAATTTATTTCTTGTATAGCAGCTCTTGCAGTTGCCATTAATTTTTTTCATCTCCATCGGGGCCATACGGTTTGGGGCCTTCGATATCGAAGCAGTCCCTGGTGCTAAGTGGATAACAAACTCAATTTTCCTGTCTTTCGGGAGTCCTGGCAAATCATCCAGAAATACATCCACAAAATCCCTAACTACTGGTATCACATCCAGTTTCGCACCTTTCTTCTAAGTATCGACTATGTAAGCTAAATATCCCACACAACCTTGCCTCAATAACTTCTTGGCTTATATCATCGACAGATAACTCACTTGTCTAGGAGACTTGCTACCATAGAAAACTACCTTTGACGGAGTCATAAGCTTTACACATTTCTTTTGGCAATCAATTATCACTCCATAATTGAATAGTTAATCCATCCCTAATATAACATCAAATTCCCCAAGTTTAATCGGGATTAAATCTATTGCCATTACGTTCCCCTTAATATTCACCCTACAGTTCTTATATACGAATCTAACATGAATCACCTCCCTATTCATAATTTCTACGTTCAAAGGGAAATTTAACTCTTCACTAGGCAACCCCAAACTCTTAGCAAAATCATCAGATATTAATGAGCAAGTAGAACTCGAATCAAATAATACATATGCATTTATATTATTGATTGGAATGATACCTGACACCACATCTTTTGACTACACAACATCCTATACGGTCATGTTGAAGGTTCTGGCTGTGGATATTTTCATCGACGTTGGTCCCACAATAGCCAAATTACCTCCACTGCCACTTCCCTTGTTTCCACATGTACTTCCAACTGTCTTTTTATGGCATTCATGAGCTAGATGATCCTTCAACCCACATATGAAACAATTACTCTTCTTCGAATTAGGGCAATTTGGAGCCATATGACCCTCCTGGCCACAGTTAAAGCACACCCGCTTACCTCTCAAGCACACGTTAGTGTGACTTTTCCCACAAGTAGCACACACTTCAAATTTGCTCTTCTGCTGGCTACTTTATTGACTTCCAGCACCTACACTATCATTCCACTTTCTCTTCGGGTTACTACTCCCGCCACCATTACCACAAGCTTTACTTTCATTCTCATTCTTTCTTTTCCTCTTTTCCTGATTATATTTTGTTAAGGCATCACTTCCCCCTTCCGCGATAATTGCCTTTTCCAGTACCACCATAAATGTCTTCAACTAAAATATAGAGACTCTGCTGTACAACCAGGGCTTCAATCCCTGTTCAAATCTTCTTTCTTTACGCTCATCTATGTTAACCTGATATGGCACAAACCTTGCTAGATCATTAAATTTTGCCACATACTCCGACACCGTCATCGCACCCTACTTCAGTTTTAAGAATTAGATCTGCATCTGATTTTGTGAGCTCTCTGGAAATAAGTCTCAAAAATTATTTCCTTAAACCTATTCCATGTCATCACTCCCTGTACCCCGCATGTTTTGTTCGCCTACCACTAGTAGCTGGCTTCCGCTTTAAGCATGAATGTTGCAAAAGTAGTTTTCTGGTCTTCATCGACTCTAGAAACATCGAACACCTTCTCTATTTCCATTATCCAAGTCTGTCCTCCACTGGATTCATGGACCAACGAAACTCTGGCGGTCCAACCGCTTTCACATAATAATTACACTTTCCATCAAGGCCTATTAAGACGTTGCACAACCCTACTGCGCTCCTCTTCCATGATACGGAACATCGTTCTACGATCTGACATATACCACAAAAATTCCTCAAACTGAGTCGGATAGTACATGACTTGGTCTTGAGCTTTGTTCATCACAGTTTGTAAAACGCAATCCATCTCTCCCATCTTGGCCTTCTTTGTTTGCACCTCTTCCTTAGCTACATCTGCACGCTGGGAAGCCTTCTTGTAAGCATCTTCAGACCTTGCTCTCTTGGCGGACTCTTCTCTCAGGTCATCCTTCAGCTTTGCAACATTTTCCATCAACTGCTCCTTGACACCCTTTGTGTGAACCAACTTCCATTCCACGTTACTAAGACTTTCGTTAAGATCCTGGATCTCATCATCCTTCTATGCTATCGAGGCCTGACGTTCATCTACCAGCTCCTTCAATTCCCTTCTATCTTAAAGCTCAATGTTACGATCATACACCTCGTCATACATCTGAGCTAAAATATAGTTCGATGGAAAATCTTCCCCTTCCTCCTCCTCATCTGTTTGTGGTAGCTCCACAGGATCCTTCTCATTCATCTCTATCTCATCCTCGTCCTTTGGTAACCCCTCTTGCTCAAACTCCGGGGCATAACCAACAACTCTGACCAACAGAGATGACTCCCTTGGCACTAGCTGCTCCCAGACCACCTGGATATCTCGAGGCTCCTTCTCTCTAGGCATCTGAGGTCCCTCCTCCCTAGCTTGACTGGACTCTCCAACATTAGCCACCCTGACAAGAAAAAAAATAATTTTTTTTAAAGTTTTTAATTAGTAATTGTCACTACCTGGTACTCACGAGCACATCAATTGTAATCACATAAGCACAAAGAATATTTTATGGTTTATTCCTTAGAACTCGATAAGAGTTTATCACCACTATGTTTTCAATATCTTATAAGGTTGCTTTCTAAGGTTTTAACTCACCTAAGGTTCATAACCTAGAGCTTTGTGACAACCCCAAATTCGGGTACTTCATTCCCACAGAATTTGGTGTTCACGGTCCAAACATTCATTTTTAACTACCCAAGTTAAATAAAACTTAAGTAATAAACTTTCTCATTAAAGGGTTACATAACTTAATCAAATAAATCCCAGGTTGTCTAACCTTAATACAATAATCATTATGAGGGAAAAAAATAATTTTTTACATCACACAATTATAACTTAAGTCTAAATACATAATTTATAACAAATTAACAAGTCTTCAACACTTGTTCATCTTTTCTTTTCCTTTACTAGTAATAGGCTCTTCAACCTTAGTTGCAATGATTATATATATGCAAGAGAGAAAAAAAATGCTCACTTGAAAGAACATAATACTGGCAATGAATAAGTTTAATTGATTTGAAAAAAAACATTTCTAATATTGTTAATCAAGAACTGAAATTAGAATTCATCTGAGGGTCACAAGACCATGAACTATGTCCTAGGTTGTAGGTATTTCTACTTAAACCTTTAATAATCGTTAGACTATACAGACCATCCCGTACTTAGGAGGATCAGCCCTGCGTACCATGTATTGTGCACAAACATCTTAACGCTTACGCGTAAATAATCCCCTATAGTAGGGTTGTTAATCTCAGCTTTAAATTACGAGTCCGCACCAAAGTTAGTTTGGTTTGGATTAGCTTCGAGGGTAATTTAAAGTTCAAAATATTCATCAACTAAGGATTAGTTGAATCAAAAGTTTAGTGGCAATTCAAAGGTTCGTTAATAACATAATACATAATAGCTATGAATCATAAATGAATAACGTTATGCATCAAATTCATGCTTTAGGAATAAAGTTTAAAGCATTGAAAGATATAATAAACCTCGCTTGAGCAATAACAGTCAGCTAAGGTCACATTTTTCCAATAAGGAAATAGGATAAAGAACTTTTCTCAATACAAAAGAGACAGAATTCTAGAACTTGCGTAACTTATAAACAAGGTAAACTTGCATAATTGTAATCAAGGTAGGGCTTGCTCAAATTATAATCAAGATAGAGTAGGTAAACTTGCCTCGTGCGTAGGCTAAACGATCACTACTCACGTTCACCACAAGTCCTACACACATACCATATATATTAACAATACTCATTAGTTACATTAATATTAACTTTATAAGTTTAGTTTAGTATACCTTGTTAACTTAGTTTAAGTTTTGCTCACTACCATAAATCACACATTACAAGACCGAAGTCTCGAATCTTAAGTTTAAACAA
The DNA here is from genome assembly GCA_020205605.1 of Panax ginseng. NCBI lineage: Eukaryota > Viridiplantae > Streptophyta > Magnoliopsida > Apiales > Araliaceae > Panax > Panax ginseng. The sequence goes on from CM035134.1 coordinate 122,499,841, forward strand.
CATTACATCTTCTCATGAGCATCACGTTTTAGCCATTATAAAACTTATCAAATTATCATACAATTTCACCATATGAACATTAACAACCTGATATAACATCTTATTACATGTCCAACACATTATCATGTTCTTTAGATTAGGTTAGACTAACATACAATGGACTGTACACAACAAAAAAAACAAAACTGCTCAACTCTGATACCCCCGCCAGGGTGGGGTTTTATACCGAGGAAAGGTGTGACGCACCCAAAATAGGTATACATCACCCATCTTGGGTCGCCAAATACATGGTACTGAATACAAATACAAACTTAATTATACAACCATGAGCTGAGAGTTTTTACACGAATATTTTCTTCTAGACAATATCCAAACTCAAATGGAGTCCTCATTACATTTATTGTCACACTATTTTATAGATTAGTGAGGACTACTATAACACCATCTCGGACCATCACTCTGTTCCCTGACTAGTTGCGGCTACGTTCTCATTTCCTGAAGAGAACAATGGAAGTAAAAGGGTGAGCTCAACTAGCCTAGCAAGAAATATTATGACTAAGATAATGCAAAATAAGTTATCATTAGCCTCCAACAATGTTAAACTGATAGAATATAATAGACAACAAGTTTAATTGCAACAGAACAAGCAATCCAATAGAAGAGTCAAGTAGAGCATGATATCTACTATCTTCAATGATTTAAAAAGTTTATCATTAACTTTATTGCTGAGACTCAACTTAATAAATAAATCACATCATCGAATCATCCCTGCACTACGAGCCAAGGATATTTATTAGTATCACATCCACAAATTATTCATGCACTACGGGCCAAGAATATTCGTGAAATCATCAATGGTCATAATCATACCGAATTATCTCTGGTCATAATCATACCAATCAACAGTCCATTTATGCATGTAAGCCAAATATGACTTTGATCATAATATAAGCATGAGGATGATGACAATGATATAAGAATTCAATTAAAAGAAAGCAAATGATAGATTTTTAAAGATTTATAATTTAATTTATCCAGAATTCAATAATGTCCAAATTATCAACATGATACTGCTTTATGGAGTAATATCCATGTATCAAAAATAATTTGAACAGAAAAGAAATAAAATTTTCGGTGAATAGTACCCCGTGAATAGTACCCTATAAATTGTAATTCAGGAATAGTATCCCGTGAATAGTAACCCAACATGAAAAGTGCCCTGAATACCCTAGTGAATAATATTTGAGTGAATAGTAATCGGGTGAATAGTAACCTATAAATAGTAACTTGTGAATAGTACACCTGCATGAAAAGTGCCCCGAATACCCGAGTGAATAATATTTTAGTGAATAGTAACTGGGTGAATAATAACTCGTGAATAGTATCCCGACATGAAAAGTTCCCCGAATACCCGAGTGAATAATATTTTAGTGAATAGTAACCCATGAATAGTAACTCGTGCATAATACCCCGACATGAAAAGTACCCCGAATACCCGATTGAATAATATTTAGTGAATAGTAACCGGGTGAATAGTAATTTGTGAATAGTACCCCGACAGGAAAAGTGCCCCGAACACCCGAGTGAATAATTTTTTAGCGAATAGTAACTGGGTGAATAATAGCCCGTGAATAGTACCCCGATGAAAATATTGATATTTAATAAGAGAGTTCAGATCAATATTCCAATAAAACGATACTGGATGAAGCGCAAAACTCAAGGATATTCCAATAATTTCAAGGATTATAGAAGTAATACTTACCATAGTAAGTTTAGATTTAAGAATATGAAAAGAAATAACATACAAAATAGCAAATGGATTTTCACCTGTCATACGGTACGTAATCCGCATAGACAGGTTATTCCGACATATTAAAGGATGAATACGAAAAGTAGTATTCCTTATGAATACAAAAGAAATAATACCCCTTACCAAACGAAAATAACATCCCTTACCTTAGTAGAAGGCTAGATACTGCAATAGTGAAGTAGCAGAATACTATTCTTCTTGCTCTTTATAGTTTCTCTTGTGAGTCTCAGTGAATTGGTGAGAATGAAAAAAGAATTAAGCTTCTATTTATAGGAGAATAGACTATGTGACGCCCCCAAAATAGGTATACATCACCCATCTTGAGTCGCCAAATACATGGTACAAAATTTTAAATACAACTTAATATTACAACTGTCGTCTAAAATACGACAAAAATAAACTGATAGTTTTAAAACAAATATTGTCATCTAGACAGTATTCAAACTCAAATGGAGTCCTCATTACATTTATTATCACACTATTTCATAGAATAGTGAGGACTACTAATGCTATCATCTGGAGCGTCACTCCGTTCCCCGACTAGTTCCGGCTACGTTCTCATTTCCTGAAAAGAACAATGAAAGCAAAAGGGTCAGCTTAACTAGCCTAGTAAGAAATATTATGACTAAGATAATGCAGAATAATTTATCGTTAGCCTTCAACAGTGTTAAACTGATAAAATATAACAAACATCAAGTTTAACTGTAGCGAAACAAGCAATCCATTAGAAGAGTCAAGTGGAGCATGATATCTACTATCTTATATGATTTAAAAGGTTTTTCATCACTTCTATCGCTGAGACTCAGCTTAATAAATAATCCACAATATCGAATCAACCTGCACTACGGCCAAGGATATTCATTAGTATCACGACCATGAATTATTCATGCACTACGGGCCAAGGATATTTATGTATTCATCAATGGTCATGATCATGCCAACAACTGTCTATTAATGCACTACGGGCCAATGAGAACTTTTACCACATCATTTGTAACATTACGGTCATGATTATATCGAATAATCCCTGGTCATAATCAAACCAAGTCCATCTATGCATTACGGCCATAGATGACTTTAATATAAACATGAGGATGATGACAATAATATAAGAATTCAATTAAATGAAAGCAAAGGATAAATTTATTTCAAGCCAAAATAACATCCCTTTTTGAATATAAATAAAATTGAATTTCCTCTAATATTCATTATCTTGAAATAATAAGGAGTTAATTTGATATAATATTTTGGTTATGGGTGAAATGTGCAAATTTTACAAAATAAGCTATTTATTAGTGGTTATAAAATATTCATTTTTTACAAAATAAGCAAGAGGAATATTCGTTTGGTCGTGGAATATTCTTGTTTGTCGGGGAATATTAAATGCGACGAGTAGTATGACCATTTGTGGGCCCATAATGAGAATAATTGTCGGATGAAGAAAAGCGACAAGTTTGAGTTTTTATAAATAATGGCGTAATTATTACGAATTAACCTTTGTTGGATTACAGTGGTTAAAATACGATGTCTGGCGTGGTTACTGAGTAGCTTTGCGGTATTTGCGATATTTTTGAATTATTGATTCTTACGTATGAAAGCCTTTACTCGATAATTTTTTACGATAATTCTTTATTCAATATTTTATTTTATTGATTCAATAATTCTTTGCGTTGATATTTTATATTATTGTTGTTTGATAATTGTCTTTGCATGATATTTCCCATTATCGGATCAATAATTCATATTATTTGAATAATATTATTAGATAACATTATTGGCAATGTCTAGAAAGTTACATCGAGGAGAGGTTTGGTCACCTAATTGCTTGGCTTGATGAGGAGAAATCCTTATCGGAAAGCCCCCTCTTTCACAGGAGCGGCTGGTTGTCATTATTGTGATTACTGTAATATTATTTGTGAATAATTATTTATTGATTTATATGATAAGGAAATATTTATTTTATGTTGATATAATTGAAGGAATTAATATTGAGGTGTTTTATCAGTATTTTTGTCGGAATGGAGGTATTAAAAATCAAATCAGTGTTCTTAAAGCTCTATTGCGTGAGTTATAATTTTAATATGACCGTTGGATCGTTGTGATTTTTTGATATGTTATACATATATAAGTTGAGTATATGTCCACAAATTTTGAACCGTTAACAATTAACGTATGATTTGTTATGAATTTTAGAGGTGTTGAAAATCATCCAGTTTGTGGATTTTGGATATTTTACATTTGGAATTTGGAAAAACTTAAAAGCTACAAAGTTGTAGAAATTCGATTTCGTGTGGAATGGACATAAAATTTGTATTTTTTTGATAAAAAGGCTATTTATTATGAATTATTGAAGTTTCGGAAATTAAAAATTTTTTATTAAAATTAAGTGGGACCCACTTTTGGTTTTTAAAAACATGTGGTATTGCAAAATTTTGTTCAAGATGGCATGGCTTGGCTTGATTCAATCAAAAAAGTAGGATAGAAGAAAAAAAAATAAAATTATTATTTTATTAATTTAGTCTCTTTGGCGTTCTAGCATTTTTCTATAAATAGAGTGCTTAGGTTAGAATTGAAAAAAATCACACGAAAACAAGTTTTCTTTCTCTCTATATTATCGAGCGTATTTTTGTGAGTATTTAGATACTTTGAGAGTTCTTTATTCGGTCTGCAAGTTTTCTTTTGACTTTACATCGATATTAGATCGGAAATCTTGTTATTTTAGGTTTTGAGGTAAGGATGTTATTTTCTTCTTAAATGATATTATTTTCTTCAATATCATTATCATTTTGAAATATTGATATGAATTTTATTGTGGAATTTCTAATTTCTACCTTTTTGTGTCGGGTTCTTTATTATATGACCATTATTCACGAATCGACCTTATTCATAGAAAAATGAAATTTTCTCTTTTTTGTCCCGGATGTCTATTATGGTTTACTATCTTTGATTGTATCCATGTTTTGATCTTCATTCTTGAATTTTACTCCATTATGGTTTATTATGGAGTATTTTTAAACTTGGATTATCTAAAATACGAATCTCTAATCTTTGTCCTTTTATCTCTTTGGATTCGTTCTCTAAAAATTTTTCATCATCCTCGGTCCTTAATGATGATACTTGATGAATATCTTTGGCTTTTGTAGTGCAAAGATGAATGATTACGATGAATATCTTTGGCCGTAGTGTGAAGATGAGCAGGTGTTGAGATGAACATGACCCATTTGGTGATCTGAATGAATATCTTTGGCGTAGTGCAAAGATGAATATTTGATTCAAGATGTATATTGATTGATGTTACAAGGATAAAATATTCATGATGGACTTTTAAATTCATAGATGATAGTAGATTTCATTCTCTACTTAACTCTTCTAATGAATTGTTGTTTTCGCTGCAGTTGTTGATCTAAAACTTGTTGTCTATTATATTCTATCAGATTTTTTCCTGTTGAAGACTAAGGATAATTTGTTGTATATTATCTTAGACATAATATTCTTTTCTGGGCTAGTTGAGCTCACCCTTTTCCTTTTTGTTCCATTTTTCTTCTCAGGAGGTGAGAGAATATAGCGAGGAACGATCGGGGTATGGAGTGATGGTTCTAGAAAGTTGTTTTAGCGATCCTCATTATTTTGTAAAATAGTGCATCAATAATTATAATGAGGACTTTATTTGAGTGTGGATATTGTCTAGAAGACAATATTTGTATTTAAACTCACGATTTATGTGTTGTGTCGTATTTTTGCACGACAATTGTAATAATAAAGTTGTAGTTGTTTTACGTACCATGTATTTGGTGACTTAGAATGGGTTGATGTATACCTATTTTGGGGGCGTCACGGTTGGTATCGAGCTTAGGGATATGGTCTCTGGTGGAGATCGGGGAATAGAACTAGGAGGGAGAGATGAGAGTAAATCCTTTGCTAGTGTGTCTACCTAAGCTTATTTGTTGGTCGGTCATAATATAGGGATATTATGTGATATGTTAATTTGTTTAATTAACCCTTGTTTTTATGGCGAGTATTTAAGAATGGCGGTGAGAAGCGTTAACAATGGAGTGTGAGGCTGTGGAAACACCTTTAATCACCAACGAGGAGAGCGTGCAGCGAGGATGGCAATATTCCTCACATAAACAACACTAACGAGCAAGCGATGAATGATGGGATGTTTAGAAACTTTTTGCAGTTCATGCAAAAATCGAGACGAGGAGACTCGTGTACAAAATCTGGTGGAAATGATAGTAGCAGCGGTTTTATCCTGACCAAGCGATTCGAGGAGTTGGGACCACGAGAATTCTTTGGAAAGCGGATCCGATTAAAAAGCGGAAGCGTGGGTTAAGCAAATTACCAAGATATTTGATGTCTTGGGATGCGGAGGAACAAAGGTTCCATTCGCCACCTTTATGTTCGTGGTGAGGGTGATTCTTGGTGGGAATCGTGAAGCGTACCGACTGCCTGCTTTTCGATATGTCTTGGGAAACATTTGAAAGCTATTCGATGACAAGTACTTTCTGAAAGTATTCGTCACATGAAGGAGGTAGAGTTCATCAATTTGGAGCAAAACAATATGAGCGATGTCATGATCTGAAGCTAAGTTTTGCGAGTTGTCGATTTGCATCCCATTTGGTTGATAATGAGGAGAGAATGGCCGCGAATGTTTTTGCGAGGTTTGAAACACGAAATACATCGATACCTCATTTCTCACAAACTTTGTTTATATTAGGATGTTGTGAATAGGGCTCGATTATTGGAGCGCGATAATGAGTTAGCTCAATAGAAGAATAACGACCAACAACTTCGATGATAATCGTACCGGTGTGTAATGGTCATGAACAATGATAACCATCGTGGAGGAAATTATCATGCTAGAAATGGTAACCACTTGGTGGTAATCATGGCCAAGATAATAGAAGAAATAATTCAAATGGAAATTTCAAGAGAGAAGATTTAACGATGATGGGAAGGCGTCGGCGGCGACACGACACTGACCAACAACAAATTCTAGGGAGGAGAAGCGGCCTTGAGTTAGATCTCTACTGAGATCGGAGAGGAGAGGACATATAAGTCCAAACTATTCCTGACCTTCAAGGTATGTTTTAGTTGTGGAAAAAGCGGTCACATAGCTCGATTTTGTCTGTAGCGAAATCAAGTCCGGTGAGGACGGTGGCACAAAGCGGATCTGACGGACAAAATAAAGGCGGTGGTTTCTGGAAGAGCGTTTGTCGTGACTGCCCAAAACGCGAGGAACTCGAACGAAGGTATCACGGGTTAGTTAATTATAAATTCTTGAGAAATCTATACCTTATTAGATATCGGTTCTACCCATTCTTTTATCTCCCCTGCTTGTGCTCAATGTTTAAACTTGACTCCAGAGAAATTAGACTTTGACTTATCTGTGGAGACTCCATTAGGAGAAACTTTTATCACATCCACTAGTTATAAATCTTGTTTGATCCAAGTGGGCACAATCACATTACTGTTGATCTTATCTCTTTAAAGATACTTGCATTTGATGTGATTTTAGGGATTGATTGGCTAACTACTCATTATGCCAAAATTAATTATTTTCGTAAGGTTGTTAGTTTTCATATTTCTAACCAAATTGTTATGCAAATTCAAGCAACCAAACCATTGAAGTCAAACACTTTCATATCAAGCCATAAAGCCATTCGTTTATTAAAAAAATGGATGTCAAGCTTTCTTAGCCCATTTCATGGATTTAAACAAAAATATCGTTCGATTTGAATGATATTTACATTGTTAGTGAATTTCTGGCGTATTTCTGAAAAAATTTCTGGCCTACCCCGAGCGTGATATTGAATTTTGTATCGACTTTGAACACGGTACAAAACCCATTTCTAAAATCTCATATCGAATGGCTCTATTGAACTTGAGGAGTTAAAAACCCAAGTACAAGAGTTGGTACGAGAGCCTCTATCTGGTGACTTCCTTTGTGGAATGCACCAAAGCCCGGACTCTCCGTGGGGGGCTATATTTGTGTGGTGGTAAAAGCGATAGGTGCCATTGTGACGTCTTTATCAAGATTGGGATATGAATCACAGTTGAAACAACCTAAAGTCGGTGACAAAATATCGTAGCTTTACAGGCTTAGCATTTGGTTATTATCGGAGATTAGTGGAAGGATTTTCTCGAATCTCTACTCAGATTAACAATTGACTCGAAAAGATACAAAATTTGTATGGGGCGAGGAATGCGAGAAGATTTTCCAAGAGCTCAAGAGGCGACTCATTTGGCATTTTGTTACGACCATACCATCATCTGGAAAAGCGAGCGTGGTGGTGGTAGCGTTGTTGAAGAGAAGATAAATGCATGATATGAGTGCGATATTATTGAACACAAAGACCTATTTTGTATAATTTACAAGCGATAAAGATAGAGTTAAAGACTCTAGGGACCCACGTTATGATGTTAAATATCTGAGTAGAATCGACTTTAATTGATAAAGTTAAAACCGCTCAAGCTACACGGAGGTGATGAATATAAAGAAGAAGGTGCAAGAAGGCGTTATTCTAGAAGTAAGAGTCGATGAAGAAGAAAGCTCAAACCTTGATTTATTTGAAATCCTCGATCGAGTAGGAAGCTATGGCTATAGACTCGCCTTAACGCTAAGTATGTCGCGTATTCATAATGTTTTTCACGTATCGATGTTACGTAAATATGTGGACGACCCAAACCACATTATTGCGTTAGAACCAGACGAGATAGCAGAAGATTTAACGTACGAGGAGGTACCTGTCAAGATCTTGGATAGGAAAGAGCATGTCCTACGCACAAAGGTTATACCACAAGTTAAGGTTTTGTGGAGGAACCATCTTATTGAAGAAATGACACAGGAGTTGGAATTAGAAATGAAAGCGAGGTATCCTCACCTTTTCGAAATACCAGGTGCGTACGTCAATTTAAAGGACGAAATTTCATAAGGAGGGGAGGTTGTAAGACCCCAATTTTTTTTTTTATATATAAATAAAATTGAATTTCCTCTATTCATTATCTTGAAATAATAAGGAGTTAATTTGATATAATATTTTGGTTATGGGTGAAATGTGCAAATTTTACAAAATAAGCAAGTGGTTATAAAATATTCATTTTTGTCGGGGAATATTCGTTTGGTCGTGGAATATTCTTGTTGTCGGGGAATATTAAATGCGATGGTTGCGACCATTTATGGGCCCCATAATGAGAATAAGCTGTCGGATGAAGAAAATGACAAGTTTGAGTTTTTATAAATAATGGCGTAATTATTACTGAATTAACTTTGTTGGATTACACGGTGGTTAAAATACGATGTCTGGCGTGGTGGTTTCTTGCGATAGCTGCGGTATTTACACGATATTTTGAATTATTGATTCTTACGTAAGAAGGCACTTTACTCAATAATTATTACGGTAATTCTTTATTCGATATTTTATTTTATTGATTCAATAATTCTTTGCGTTGATATTTTTATATTATTGTTGTTTCAATAATTATTCTTTACCTGATATTTCCCATTATCGGATCAATAATTCATATTATTTGAATAATATTATTAGATAGCATTATTGGCAATGTCTAGAAAGTTACATCGAGGAGAGGTTTGGTCACCCTAATGCTTGTGCGATAAGGAGAAATCCTTATCGGAAAGCCCCTCTTTCTGAGAGAGCACTGGTTGTCATTATTGTGATTACTATAATATTATTTGTGAATAATTATTTATTGATTTATATGATAAAGAAAATATTTATTTTATGTGGATATAAATGAAGGAATTAATGTTGAGGTGTTTTATCGGTATTTTATCGGAATGGAGGTATTAAAAATCAAATCGGTGTTCTTAAAGCTCTATTACGTGAGTTATAATTTTAATCAAATAGTTGGATCGTTGTGATTTTTGGATATGTTATACATATATAAGTTGAGTATATGTCCACAAATTTTGAGCGAATTAAAAATTAACGTATGATTTGTTATGAATTTTATGAGGTATTGAAAATCGTCAGTTTGTGGATTTTGGATATTTTACATTTGGAATTTGGAAAAACTTAAAGCTACAAAGTTGTAGAGAATTTGATTTCGTATGGAATGGACATAAAATTTGTATTTTTTCGATAAAAGGCTATTTATTATGAATTATTGAAGTTTGGAAATTAAAATAATTTTTATTAAAATTGGGTGGGACCCACTTTTTTTTTTAAAAACATGTGGTTTAAATTTTTTTGTTCTAAATGGCATCTTTGGCTTTTCAAAAAAGGTTGGTGCGTAGGAAGAAAAAAAAAAATATTAATATTTTATTAATTTAGTCTCCTTTGGCGTTCTAGCATTTTCTATAAATAGGTGCTTAGGTTAGAATTGAAAATCACACGAAAAATAAGTTTTTTTCTCTCTATATTATCGAGCGTATTTTTGTGAGTATTTAGATACTTTGAGTTACTATTGATCTGCAAGTTTTCTTGACTTTACATCAGATATTCGATCGGAAATCTTATTATTTTGAGGTAAGGGATGTTATTTTCTTCTTAAATGATATTATTTTCTTCAATATCATTATTTGAAATATTGATATGAATTTTATTGTGGAATTTCTACCCTTTTTTGTCGGGGTTACTATTCACGTATTCACGAAGTATGATTTTATTCACGAATTTCTACCTTACAGTTACTATCGTATCGACACTTATTCATGAATATGACTATTCTATTCATAAAAATGAAATTTTCTCTTTTTGTCCCGGATGTCTATTATGGTTACTATCTTTGATTGTATCCATGTTTTGATCTTCATTCTTGAATTTTACTCCATTATGGTTTATTATGGAGTATTTTTAAACTTGGATTATCTAAAGTACGAATCTCTAATCTTTGTCCTTTTATCTTCTTTGGATTCATTCTCTAAAATATTTTCATCATCCTCGGTCCTTAATGATGATACTTGATGAATATCTTTGGGCTGTAGTGCAAAGATGAATGATTACTGATGAATATCTTTGGCCGTAGTGCAAAGATGAGCAGTGTTGAGATGAACATGACCAACTTGGTGATACAAATGAATATCTTTGGCCGTAGTGCAAAGATGAATATTTGATTCAAGATGTATATTGATTGATGTTACAAGGATAAAATATTGATGATGGACTTTTAAATTCATAGATGATAGTAGATTTCATTCTCTCTTAACTCTTTAATGAATTGTTGTTTTTATTGCGAGTTGTTGATCTAAAACTTGTTGTCTATTATATTCTATCAGATTTTTCCTGTTGAAGACTAAGGATAATTTGTTGTATATTATCTTAGTCATAATATTCTTTTTTTGGGCTAGTTGAGCTCACCCTTTTCTTTTTGTTCCATTTTTCTCTCGAGGAGGTGAGAATATAGCGAGGAACTAGTAGGGGTATGGAGTGATGGTTCTAGAAAGTTGTTTTAGTAGATCCTCACTATTTTTGTAAAATAGTGCATCAATAATTATAATGAGGACTTTATTTGAGTGTGGATATTATCTAGAAGATAATATTTGTATTTAAACTCACGATTTATGTGTGTTGTCGTATTTTGACAATTGTGTTGACAATTGTAATAATAAAGTTGTAGTTGTTTTACGAAAGTACCATGTATTTGGCGACTCGAGAATGGGTGATGTATACCTATTTTGGGAAAGGCGTCACGGCAACTTTATATATATATATAACCATTCCCACCATTACTTTTTTATATATATATATATATATATATATATATATATATATATATATATATATATATATATATATATATAAGAAATAAAACAAAACTGAGATAACTTTCTCCATTATTTTGAAAAATGGGTAAATGGGGGTCTAAATAATAAGCCAAATTTATAAATACTTCATAAAAGTCACTTTAATATTTTTAACAATATTTATCATCATTATTATAATTCTCAATATTTAACAATTAGGTCGTTCCCAGGAAAGAGGGGGCTTTCCAATAAGGATTTCTCCTTATTGGCGCGCAATTAGGTGACCAAACCTCTCCTTGACAGAACTTCTAGACATCGTCAATATTGCAAATAATAATATTAATAACTTTGTCGTCTCAATTATTGATTTAATAATATAAAATATTATGCAGATGATACTGTGACAATAATTGAATCAATAATATGAGAGATATGATGCAGCAATTACTGTAGCAATAATTGAGTATAACTGAGTGACTTCTCACGTAAGCATTAATTATCAATACCGTGTGCTACTATGCAACCACGCGTATTACTGTACTTTTAACACCGGTTATTTCAATAGTTTAACGGTAAACCTCCACCATTATTTTTATAAAAAGATATTTCTGTCATTTTCTCATTTCGATAATAATTACGTTGTGGGGTCCACAAATGATTGTGCCGTCGTATGAATATTCCCTGTTAAACGAATATTCCCGGACCAATCGAATATTATATAACAACTTGCTTACTTTGCAAAATTTATAAATATTACCCACAACTTTAATATTATAACAAATCAACACAACAATTATTTAAAATGATATTTATAGAAAAATTCATCTTTATTCATAAAAGTTGGGGTCTTATAGACTAAATAGTAACTAATTCACGAACGGTCCAGATTGATTCACTATTAGAACGGACGGTCCATATTGATTACTATTAAAACCACAACCGAAGGTCCAGATTGATTTACTTTTAAAACCACCACCGACGGTCCAGATTGATTTACTATTAAAACCACCACCGACGGTCAAGATTAATTTAACTTATTACACTTTGGTACCCATAAAGTTTTCCAAATTTGCATTATTCCCCTCTAACTTTTTTAAATCACTTATTTTCAATAAACACATTCTTAATACTTCAACAATTATTCATCATTAATATTATAATTCACAATATTTAACAACCAGATCATTCCCAGGAAAGAGGGGGCTTTCTGATAAGGATTTCTCCCTATTGGTGCGCAATTAAATGACCAAACCTCTCCTCGACAGAACTTTCTAGACATCGCCTATATTGCAAAAAATAATATGAATAACTTTGTCGTCTCAATTATTAATTTAATAATATAAAATATTATGCAGATGATACTTTGACAATAATTAAATCAAATAACGTGAGATATTATGCAATAATTACTGTAGCAATAATTGAGTAAACTGAGTGGCTTCTTACGTAAGCATCAATAATCAATACCATGTGCTACTATGCAACCACACATATTACTGTACTTTTACCACCGGGTAGTTCAACAGTTTAACGGTAAAACTTTCGCCGTTATTTTTATAAAAAGATATTTCTGTCGATTTCTAACTACGACAATACTTCCGTTGTGGGGTCCACCAATGATTGTGTCATCAAATGAATATTCCCTGACAAAAAGAATATTCCCCAACACAACAAATATTTTATATCAACTTGCTTACTTTGCAAAAAATTTCACATATCACCCTTAACTTTAACCTTTTATCAATTAAACCATTTATTAAATGGAATAATAATTATAAGAAAATCAAATACTTTCATTTCATAAAATTCAGGGTCTTACAATCTCACATCCTTATGAAATTTTGCCCTCAAATTTTACGTACGTACCTGGTATGCCGAAGAGATGAGGATACCTCATTTATATTCTAACTCTTGAGGTATAACCTTTGAGCGTAGAATATATTCTTTCTTATCCAAGATTTTAACAGGTACCTCTTCATACGTTAAATTTTCCGCTATCTCGTCCGATTCTAATTCAATAATGTGGTTCTAGTCTTCCACATATTTACATAACATCGATACGTGAAAAACGTTATGAACACGTGATATACTTGGCGGTAAAGTGAGTCAATAGACCACAGTTCCTACTTGGTCAAGGATTTCAAATAGACCAATAAAATCGAGGGTTGAGATTTCCTCTCTTCGTTGATTCTTTCTTCTAGAATAACGCCCTATTGAACCTTCTTCTTTACATTCATCAGCACTAAGTTTGTAGCTTGATCAGCTTTAACTTTATCGATTAAAGTCGATTTTAATCGTATATTCGCTATCTTCACGTAGGTTCTTGGAGACTTTAACTCTATCTTCATCTTTTGTAAGTCATACGAAACGGGTCTTTGTGTTAACAATATCGCACTCGTAAACGCATACGATCTTCCATTCAACTCGTCAGCTACCATGTTCACTCTTCCAGTATGATATTAAATGGTATGGTCGTAATCTTCAACAACTTGAGCCAACGTCTTCGGCGCATGTTATGTTCATTTTAGGAGAAGAATATTTGAGGGTTTTATATCGGGTTCAAGGTCGATACAAAATTTAATTTCACGCTCTGAGGGTAGGCCATGAAGTTCTACAAGGAATACGTCAGAAAATTTATTAACAATAGAAATATCATTCAAATCTGACGTCACGAAAAACGAAACTGCCGACTTTGTTTTGTCCGTATCCGCCTTTGGTGCCACCGTCTGAGCTGGACTTAATTTAGCTACAAGACAAAATTGAGCTATGTTACCGTCTTTTCCACAACTAAAACATACCTTGGAAGGCTGTGGACAGTTTGAACTTATATGTCCCTCCTCTCCACATCTGTAGCATTTAACTGGCGGTCGTTCTCCTCCCCTAAAATTTGTTCCTGGTGCTAGTGCCGACGTCTTTCTGTCATCGTTAAATCTTCTCTTCTTAAAATTTCAACTTGAATCATTTCTTCTATTATCTTGGCTATGATTACCACCAAAGTGGTTACCATTTATGGGATGTTGATTCCCTCCACGTTTGTTGTCACCGCTTCGATGACATCTACCATTGGTATTATCGACTTGCTGCCTGCTCTCTCTTGGTTGGGTTGACTCATTATTGCGCTCTAATAACTGAGCCCTATTTACAACATCTGAATACAAACACAGTTTGTGAGAAATGAGGTATTGACGTATTTTGGGTCTCAAACCTCGCAAAAACATTCGCGTCATTCTCTCCTTATTATCAACCAAATGGGATGCAAACCGGGACAACTCGACAAACTTAGCCTCGTACTACGACACGGTCATATTGTTTTGCTCCAACTTGATAAACTCCACCTCCTTCATGTGACAAATACTTTCGGGAAAGTACTTTTCATTAAACAGCTCTTGGAACTTCTCCCAAGACATTTTAAGTGCGGTAGGCTGAGTACGTTTTACTGATTCCCACCAATAATCTGCCTCTCCTCTCAATATGAAGGTGGCAAAAGGGAACCTTTTGCTCCTCAAGGCATCCCAAGACATCAAATATCTCGGTGATCTACTTTATCCATGTCTCCGCCTTAAGTGGTTTTGGATCTCTCAAAAACTCCGATGGTCCCAGCTCCTTGAACTGCTTAGCAGTGACCTTTTGAACAGGAACCGTTCTCGCCTGATGTTGCATGAATTACATGAAGCCTCTGAATATCCCATCGTTCATCATTTGATCGATGTTGTTGTTTACCTGAGGATTATTGTCTTCCTGTTGCACATTATCCTGGGTATTGATCATTGGTGACTCAACGGTCTCATGTGCTTCATTGCTTATCTCGACATTTTTAGATGTCATTTTCAAGCACTGCCACAAAACAAGGGTTAATTGACATGCCATATATTATCCCTATACTCTGACCAACCAATTAAATACCAAATAAACTTAGGTAGGTCATACTAACGAAGGAATTTCCTATGTCTCCCCTCCTAGTTCTTGTCTCACTTCTCAGCCAGGGATCATATCCCTAAGCTTTGATACCTATAACGCCCCCAAATTCAGATACTTGAAACCCGAACTCAGTGCATTACGATACCATTTCCTTGAGCAGAAATAATTATATTGTCATAAATATCTAACTAAATTTACATATCAAAGTTTTCTAAATCCTAGGTACGCGAACTTAAAACATTTCATTACATGATAGATAATAAATATAATTATCTTATCTAAGTCTAGCTATTACATAAGATAGCACAAACTTTTTCGGGTAGCTTTCCTTTCCTTTTGTTCTTGGCAGAGCCCTCTGGTCGATCATACTTAACTGAAAACATTTAAATTAAGAAAGGATGAGCATTTGAGTGCCCAGCAAGTAAAAACAATTATAAATATTAGCTGAAAGGATTAAATATTTTCTTTGTACTACCCTTCAACAATAAATCAAAAGTTGTGAAGTAATATGAACCGATAATAATAACATAACAACTCTCTATCAAATTTTTTGAAACTACGTACTGACTACAAATAGGGTTAAGGTGACATACTATGAACATTATTTTTCATTTTCGCTAAGGTTTAGCAGAACTTAATCTTCAAACCGTCATAACTTACGGACACGAGGGTGGTCTGCCCAATGTGCCCTGTATTGATCAATACTACATGCAAGAATGATATTATCGTTCACTCTGTGCGCCTTGGGCGCATAAAAGTTTTTTCATGTTCAGGATGTTCATACATAGTCGGGAATCCAAATCAAAACAATTTGATTGGATATAAAAAGGTTTTATCATATTCAACGATATTTCTAAATCTATGTCTAGCTGATCAAATAGCTTAGAGGTATATATAAATATATATATCAACATATGATTAAATACAATGATTATCCAAGTGGGGACACTTGAATAACCATATTTAGAAATTAACGAACAGAATATATATATCTGAATTACCATATAGTACCATGTTGATAATCAATGATCGGATATAACATATATAACAAAAGGGTTAATAATTTGGTACAATAATAATATAATTCTGAAACTCTTTTACTTCTGTCAATTGCATAAAGGAAATGCAAAGGTAGGATACTTTCTGTCTCTTTTGCTTTAATCATGACTTAGTTTTATCTTTTATATCATGACCTATCATTAATAAGATCATTCTATCGATTAGAATCACATATCATAACACATAGTACTGCTTATTGCAATTAGCACATAACCTAATCACATTGGCACACATGTTTCACAATCATTAAATCACAAAATAAACACATATAAGTCAAACAATCTAAGTCTGTATCAATTTCAAAAGACGTATGTCGATGTATATCGATGATATCGAATTACTTCTTGAGTTTAAAACTCTATTCAATACCCTTAATATTATTTTGTACAACCTAAGTATCAGTCATATTATTTTTCATAGTCTTATAATAATTTTCAAATAATTATTATAATTTATCATGAATTTTCAAACACCGGAATCATTATAAAATGATTTAAATATCAAATAATTCTATTATCATTAATATTTAATTGATATTAAACTATTAATGAAACTCTTGCCAAAATATTAAAGTTATTTATAATAACTTAGAATATTTTAAAGTATTAATATTACCCTTAAATGATTTTTAAAATATTTAAAATCATTTTTAAATAATTACCATTAATATTAAAATATTAATGTCCTATTCCTCAAAATATTAAAAGTAATTAAGTATAACTTAAAAATATTTTTAATTCATTTATATCCTTTTTAAATAATTTTAAATAAATAAAATCATTTTTTTAAATATTTATTTAATATAATTATTAAATAAATCCAATATCATTTAATATTAAATTAATATTATTAATATTAAATTATTAATGAAATTATCCTTTAAATATTAAAAGTTATATTTTATAACTTCAAATATCTTTAAACAATTTATTTTCATTTAAAATTATTTTTATAATATTAAAATCATTTTGAACTAATTTATTTAATATAATTATTAAATAACTCTAACATCATTAATATTAAAATATTAATATTTTTCATCACAAAATATCATAAGTTATATTTTATAATTTAAAATATTTTTATAACCTTTAAATCATTATTTATATAATTTTTAAATCATTAATTCTATTTTTCATAATTTATTTACTACATTTATTAAATAACTTAATTATCATTAATATTTATTTATTAATGAAATTCATCACAAAATATTAAAATAACTTAAAATATTTTCTTATAATATAATATAATTTTAAATGATTTTTCAAGTATTAAAATAATTTTTAAGTAATTTATTTAATATCATAATTAAATAAATTAAATACCATTAATATTCAAAAATAATAAATATTAATGAAATATATTCAAGATAATTAAAAACCTATTTTTAGACTTTAAAATAATTTTTAATAATTTATTATGTATTTTTAATAATTAAAAACTAATTTTCTATAATTATTTAATAAAAATAATAATTTCCATAAATAAACTGTCGCTAAAGGGCCCTATAGCGACGAAACTATCGCTATAGGTGTTCTTGAGTGTTCATCAGTAAACCCAGATCTTAAAACTCAGTGTACAGGGTAGGTAGTTTGACTAGCATTTGATCTATGTTCCTTGTTGTTTTGGGGTTGTCTAAAGTATTAATGTTGTAGTACTGATGTAGTACTACAACCCTAAACAAGTTCCATGGTCATAACATATCAGCTCATCAAGATCTAAGCTACAGAAAATGTTGTCAGAGGCTGTTCTTCATTTATGGGTTACCCAGAAATGAAGAACAGTTCATGGGTCTCACTTTGAGCCCTTGAATCTATAAGTTCCAGGCTTACTTAATGTGTTCTAATGGTCAAATCTTATAGCATACATGTCAGACTACATTTCTATTACATCATATCATCATAACATCATCACATGAGCAAGATCTGGCATGGTCAAACCATGTCAGAAACCTTGTTCATCAACTTTCTGGGTTTTCCAGAAATACAACAAAATAGACGGTCAACTATAGTTTGACCTTGATTATCTTTCACTCTGGTTACGATCTAAGTGATCTAATGACTTGATTGTGTAGTCCTCATGTCAGACTACAACATCAAAACAACAATATGGACAAACTAGCAAATAACAACAAGATCTAAGGCTTAGAAAAATGTTGTCAGATTTTGTGGGCAAATCTGGGCTGCCTAGAAATAGTTTCATGTGATCGGTCAACGCGCTTTGACCTTTAATAACTTTCAATATATACATGATCTGGGCTTGATTCAAGTTCTAGATCAAAGCCCTTACAGCATACTACAAATCTGTAACTTAAAACACACATAACACTTAACACAGAAAGATCTAGAGGCTCTGACATTCATTGTCAGACCACAGTTTTAAACTTTTTCCAGATTTCTAATCATCAATTTCGAGCATCTATGTGTTATGGATCTGAGTTATAACAACCCAGATCACTAAATAACATCCTATTACACAACTTTAAACATCTAAACACAAAGATTAACATGAATCATAAGGATTTCTTGGTTTAGGGTTTTTATACCTTTCTATGAACCAAATCTTGATCTAATGCTTCTGATCTGCTACAAGTGTTAGTGGGGCTTGATTAGTGACTGGTCTAGAAAGAAAATTTTGGATGTTTGAAGTTGAGAGGGTTTTGGTTGAGTGTTGTGATCAAATGAGGCTTGAATATGACATTCTCTCTTTCATAATCTATATATAATACTTGAATCTAGTGTACTTGTGATGCAAGATGGCTGAGATTGAATGATTAAAGCTTACTTCTAGACCACGTGGCTAGCTAGAGTTGGTCACCAACTCCTTACTAGGGTTAAATCTACACTTCACCTTATTAAAATAATAAAAAGGGCAATTTGGTCATTTAACTTATAAAGTGAATGGAAACTTGGTAACTTCTCACAACCATTAGGTTTTAACCCTTAGGGTTTGACCCTAGGGTTTTATAAGCTTATTTTCTAGGATTGTGTATTAAGGGCAAATATGGAAATCTTAGTTTCGAAAAATGTTGATTAGGGTTCCCTAATTACACTAGGTTTCCTAATCACCTAGGTTTTGTAAATTAGTCATTATAATAAATTAATTACTATTAACCTTGCTAAATTAATACTTAGGGTTTATAACTTAGCAATTAGGGTTCTAATTTAGTAATTAGGGTTTCTAGATATTAATTAGGGTTTACCTAATTAACATAAATTAAACATAATAAAGGTCATTAACTACATAATACACAACTTAACGGATCTTATGATTCATAATCGACTTTCTATACTATAGTTTATCAAGTAATGCTAGGGTTTGTCTTTGCTTTACTATAGCGATCTACAAATTAACATACACACACATATCGAGAGCATAATTCTATTCTTGAAATATAAATAATATTATATTATTATTCTCATTCCTTATTCAAAATCCAGGACTTAGGGTTTTTGAATTCATATTTGACATATAACCTTCATTCATACCATCATTAATTAAGTTAAAATAATTAACCTAATGAATATAATAAAATACATATCATAATAATCCTAATAATCATATCATATATACCATAATCATATTTTCATGAAAAATAAATAATAAATATTTTATTACAAAATTGATTTATTATAAGAATATAATCTATAATGATCAATAAGTCTAAAAAGAAATTATTTACATCTAATAAATAATTTTATTTATCATATAGATACATATACTTTACTTTGCAAATATTTTCACCTTATATATATATATATATATATATATATATATATATATATATATATATATATATATATATATATAAAAATTAATTCCCAAAATTGTTATTGAAAATATTGGGTTATTACAATACCAACTGTGACGCCCCCAAAATAGGTATACATCACCCATCTTGGATCGCCAAATACATGGTACTGAATACAAATATAAACTTAATTATACAACATGAGCTGAGAGTTTTTACACGAATATTGTCTTCTAGACAATATCCAAACTCAAATGGAGTCCTCATTACATTTATTGTCACACTATTTTATAGAATAGTGAGGACTACTATAACACCATATCGGACCATCACTCCGTTCCCCGACTAGTTCAGGCTACATTCTCATTTCCTGAAGAGAACAATAGAAGTAAAAGGGTGAGCTCAACTAACCCAGTAAGAAATATTATGACTAAGATAATGCAGAATAAGTTATCATTAGCCTTCAACAATGTTAAACTAATAGAATATAATAGACAACAAGTTTAACTGCAGAGAAATAAGCAATCTATTAGAAGAGTCAAGTAGACCATGATATCTACTATCTTCTATGATTTAAAAAGTTTATCATTAACTTTATTGCTGGGACTCAGCTTAATCAATAAATCACATAATCGAATCATCCCTGCACTACGGGCCAAGGATATTCATTAGTATCAAGTCCACAAATTATTCCTGCACTACGGGCTAAGAATATTCGTGTAATCATCAATGGTCATGATCATACCAAATTATCCCTAGTCATAATCATACCAATCAATAGTCCATCTATGCACGTAAGCCAAAGATGACTTTCATCACAATATAAGCATGAGGATAATGACAATGATATAAGAATTCAATTAAAAGAAAGCAAAGAATAACTTTTTAAAGATTTATAATTTAATTTATCCAGAATTTAATAATGTCCAAATTGTCAACATGATACTGCTTTGTGGAGTAAAATTCAAGAATAATATCCATGTATAAAAAATAATTTGGACAAAAAAGAAACAAAATTTTTGGTGAATAATACCCCGTGAATAGTACCCTATGAATAGTACTTCAGGAATAGTACCCCGACATGAAAATTGCCCCGAATACCCGAGTGAATAATATTTGAGTGAATAGTAACTGGGCGAATAGTAACCCGTAAATAGTAACTCGTTAATAGTACTCCGACATAAAAAGTGTCTCGAATACCCGAATGAATAATATTTTAGTGAATAGTAACCCGTTGAATAGTAACCCGTTGAATAGTAACCCGTGAATAGTAACTCGTGAATAGTACTCCAGCATGAAACGTGCCCCAAATACCCGAGTGAATAATATTTTAGTGAATAGTAACTAGGTGAATAGTAACTCGTGAATAGTATCCCGGCATGAAAAGTGCCCCGAATACCCGAGTGAATAATATTTTAGTGAATAGTAATTGGGTGAATAGTAACCCCTGAATAGTAACTCGTGAATAGTACCCTGGCAGGAAAAGTGCCCCGAATACCCGAGTGAATAATATTTTAGTGAATAGTAATTGGGTGAATAGTAACCCGTGAATAGTACCCCGATGAAAATATTGATATTTAATAAGAGAGTTCAGATCAATATTCTAATAAAATGATACTGGATGAAGCGCAAAACTCAAGGATATTCCAATAATTTCAAGGATTATAGAAGCAATAGTTACCATAGTAAGTTTAGATTTAAGAATATGAAAAGAAATAACATACTGAAGCATGAATGGATTTTCACCTTGTCATACAATACGTGTCTGCGTGAGCAAAGTTATTCAACATATTAAAGGATGAATACGAAAAGTAGTATTCCTTATGAATACAAAAGAAATAATACCCCTTACCAAACGAAAAATAACATCCCTTACCTTAGTAGAAGGCTGGATACTGCAATAGTGAAGTAGCAGAATACTCTTTTTCTTGTTCTCTATAGTTTCTCTCTCTATAGTTTCTCTTGTGAGTCTCAGTGAATTGGTGAGAATGAAAAAAGAATTAAGCTTCTATTTATAGGAGAATAGACTATGTGACGCCCCCAAAATAGGTATACATCACCCATCTTGAGTCGCCAAATACATGGTACAAAATTTTAAATACAACTTAATATTACAACTGTCGTCTAAAATACGACAAAAATAAACTGATAGTTTTAAAACAAATATTGTCATCTAGACAGTATTCAAACTCAAATGGAGTCCTCATTACATTTATTATCACACTATTTCATAGAATAGTGAGGACTACTAATGCTATCATCTGGACCGTCACTCCGTTCCCCGACTAGTTCCGGCTATGTTCTCATTTCCTGAAAAGAACAATGAAAGCAAAAGGGTGAGTCTCAGTGAATTGATGAGAATGAAAGAAGAATTAAACTTCTATTTATAGGAGAATGGACTAAATAATAACTAATTCACGAACGGTCCATATTGATTACTATTAAAATCACAACCGACGGTCCAAATTGATTTACTTTTAAAACCACCACCGACGGTCTAGATTGATTTACTTTTAAAACCACCACCGACGGTCCAGATTGATTTACTATTAAAACCACCACCGATGGTCCAGATTAATTTAACTTATTACACTTTGGTACCCATAAAGTTTTCCAAGTTTGAATTATTCCCTTCTAACTTTTGTAAATCACTTATTTTTAATAAACACATTCTTAATACTTCAACAATTATTCATCATTAATATTATAACTCACAATATTTAACAACCAGATCATTTTCAGGAAAGAGGGGGCTTTCCGATAAGGATTTCTCCCTATTGGCATGCAATTAAGTGACCAAACCTCTCCTCGACAGAACTCTCTAGACATCGTCTATATTGCAAATAATAATATGAATAAATTTGTCGTCTCAATTATTGATTTAATAATATAAAATATTATGCAGATGATACTATGACAATAATTGAATCAAATAACGTGAGATACTATGCAACAATTACTGTAGCAATAATTGAGTAAACTGAGTGGCTTCTTACGTAAGCATCAATAATCAATATCGTGTGCTACTATGCAACCACGCGTATTAATGTACTTTTACCACCAGGTAGTTCAACAGTTTAACGGTAAAACTTTCACCGTTATTTTTATAAAAAGATATTTTTGTCATTTTTTAACTACGACTATACTTTCGTTGTGGGGTCCACCAATGATTGTGTCATCGAACGAATATTCCCTGACAAAATAAATATTCCCCGACCAAACGAATATTCCCCGACACAACGAATATTTTATATCAACTTGCTTACTTTGCAAAAAATTTCACATATCACTCTTAACTTTTAACCTTTTATCAATTAAACCATTTATTAAATAGAATAATAATTATAAGAAAATTAAATACTTTCATTTCATAAAATTCGGGGTCTTACAAAAGGCCCCACCGGGGTGGCATAAAATACATTGGTAACACCCGCTGGGGCGGGCTTACCCAGAATTAGACTCTACAGTTCGCAAAGAACATAGTAGAAAGCCAAATAGGCCTAACATTTCTAACTTGTTTCCAACCATATAAACCACATAAACAACCAATTAAAACCTTTAAATTTTATTATTGTTGCTATTTCTTCACTCTTAAACATTCTTAGCGAAATTGATCACCATGAATCCAATTTTCAACCAAAATAATCTGTTTAAAATACTTTGTTTTCGTTTCTTCATTTATTTTCACAATCAACAATCAATTTACACCTTAATACATGAATTGAGTCATCAATTTTGATTTTAAAATAAGTTATGTCACATATATACTATTGTATTTCACTATAAACATAATTTCTTCATATATATAATATTTTCATGAATTGACCAACTCTAATTCATTCACAAATAACATAAAACATATTATATGAACAAACAACAGGTTTAATCCATAACTTCAACTAAGTGTTCATGAAACTCAAACACAAATTTTTTTTTCATAAAAGCTTAAAAACATGAAAAGTAAAGATTATAACTTGAATTATACCTTGATTGCTTATTTAGACTAGGATAAGAATTCTTCTTTGTTTGCTCAAATTCACAGAGAAATTCTTTCCCTTTCAAACTCTCTAAAGCTCTTTTTTTTTCTCTTCTTCCTTCTCTCTGTTTTTTTCTTTAGAGTTAGGTTTAGGCTGATATAACTTAACGTAAAACTTAACCGATATATACTTAATATAATACAATACGTATACTTAATATTTATCAGTTATAGAATTTTGAAAATGAAAAGTCACTAAGGCTTGTTTGGCATAACAAGGTTATAAATAAGGGGTAAAGGCCTTAAGCCTTGTTTGGTAAAACCAAATTAAATCTCTTTTAATTTATTTTAATAACTCATTTACTATATAGTTTAATTGTCAAACTTTATTTAATTAAATTCTCACATTCAAATTCAATTAAATTAAAGCTAACAACAACTTATTAACCACATAATGACATTGCCACAAAATTATAATTTTTATTATAATTTTATTTAATAAATTAGTAAATCCATCAAACTAGAATACCATTATAATTATTCAACAACTCATTTAATTTAATTAACTTCAAACACAAAATTGACAAATACCAACTTAATTAATATATTACACTTAATTAAGTTATTTCACAATAACTCATGAATTATTTATTTAACTAATAAAAATCAAATAAATCAAATATTTATTTAATAATAAACACATCAACTAAAAATATTTATCTAATTCTAAAATATTTATTTAATTCAATAATTATTTTAAATTACATATAAAAATTCTGGATCGTTACAGTACAAAACTTATTTCTTGGAGTAATTTAATAGTTAGACATGTGGTGCTTAGGTGGTCTTTTGACCAAAATTTCAAATGAGAGGTCTTGGGTTCAATTCTTTGGAGTAACATATTTTTGGGAATTAATTTGGAAAAGTACACGTCAACGGTGCCACGTGTGCCACGTAGGCAAGTCAACACACATGTGGCACCTAGGGGCTCAATATCCAAATTTTTGAACAGAAAAGGGCTCGATTTGCGTTAACCAAAAGAAAGGGACTCAATACCCAAAAATACCTAAAGTTTAGGGGTAACATATGAATTTTAACCTATTATTGTATACTTATAAAGTTTCGCAACACGTTATTAGAATGATTTTCTAATCAATTTTGAAAAGGAAGTTGTTCTTTTATTGATCTTCAAACATCAAAGATTATTTGTATAAGTTCTCTCAACTCACTGTTAGTATTGTTTTATTACAATTAAATTTGATTATATATATGTATTATTGTTTCATTAAAATTGTATAATATATATATATATAGGACAATGATCCATAACATGTATTTACTGTGGATTAAAAATTTGCATGTACCATATTTATCTTCCATTACAATTATGAACGGTAAAGGTAAAAAAATAATAGTCGACCTCCGATAGAATTTCTGGCGGACTGGACTAAATAATGTTTTGGACCATCGTACACCCAATTTGGCCAAGTCGGGAGAAAAAAAGTCAGTTTTTGGTCTGTAATCAATCTGCAATAACCGCTGTTATAATATTGGGGCAAAAGAGAAGTAGCAATCGCTTCAATTAATAGCATTCCAAGCGGCGATTCATAGCTTTGCACATGACATATCGGAAATCCCTTCCATTTGCAACAAAAATTCAAATTTGGCATACCAAGCGTGTTCGATTTGTGTTATTCGTCAACTTAATCAACTTTTAATCGGCGATTTTTCCGAATTAGAAGGTTAAGAATTGAAAATTTTGCATAATTAGGAACCCATCTATCTTTGTCCAAAAAATACTCTGATTCTAGGAATGACTAGGTATTGGTTGTTTATAGCTGCTAATTTGAAACCAACATGGTAAATCTTTTTCTTTTTAAGTTATTGTTGAAGTATCTACTCTTTTGAAGATTTTTATTTAGTCTGCTTTTACGAACTCTTGAGGTGAAAAGTAGTAAATTTTATAAACTGGCTTCACTTTTTATCAATTAGTGACAAACATTAGTTGAACAATACTGTGACGCCCCGAAATAGGTTCACACAACCCATCTTGAGTCACCATTACATACTACAGAATTCAAATACAAACTTTCCTATTTACAACTATTAAACTGTCGTGCAAAATACGACCACACATATTGTGAGTTTTAATACAAATATTGCACCATACATAATACGACAATATCCAAACTCAAATTAAGTCCTCATTATAATTATTATCACACTATTTCATAACATAGTGAAGACTTCTATAGTAATTATCTCCAATAATTATTCCACTCCCTGACTAATCCCAACTACACTTTCATTTCCTGAGAAGAACAATGAAACAAAAAGAAAAAAGGTGAGCTCAAATAACCCAGTAACGAATATTATGACTAAGATAATGAGGAATGAATTATCTTTAGCCTTCAATAATAATAAATTAGATAAAATATAATGGACAATAAGCTTTAGATCAACAACTGCAGCGGAACAAATAATTCATTAGAAGAGTCAAGTAGAGAATGATATCTACTATCTTCTATGATTTAAGGGTCCATCGTCAATATTTTATCCCTGTAAAACCAATCAATAATTATGCAAATCTACATTTTATCTTTGCACTACGGGCTAAAGATATTCATTTGTATCACCGAAGGTCATGATCATGTCAAACAACAGTCCATCTTTGCACTACGGGCTAAAGAGAACTTTCACCACAAGCCTTTGCCTATAACATTAAAGGTCATAATTATACCAATACACAATTTCTGGTCATAATCATACCAATCAACAGTTCATCTTTACACTACAGGCCAATGATAATTTTCTACCATAAATTTAAGTACGAGGATGATGACAATGATATAAAGGATCAATAAAAGTGAGATCAATGATAAACATTAGAGATTTGTAATTTAATTTATCCAGAGTTCAAGAAAGTCAAAATTATCAACATGATAATCAATTGTGGAGTAAAATTTAAAAATGATATTTAAGATTCATATTTTAAAGATAATTTGGACAATGAAAAGAAACTAAATCTCGTCGTGTATAGTACTCCGGTATGAATAGTATCCCGGATGAATAGTACTCCGGTATGAATAGTACCCCGGATGAATAGTAATCTGATATGAATAGTACCCCAGATGAATAGTACCCCAAAATGGAAAGATTAAAATTTAATAAGAAAGTTCAGACCAATATTTCAGTGAAATAATATTACTTGAAACGCAAACCTCAAAGAATTTCTAATCATTTCAAGAATTATAGAAGTAATGCTTACCATAGTAAGTTTAAATTTAGGAATATAAAATGAAATAATATCACTTACATAATATGGAGTATGAAAGAAAATGATATCCATTACGAGTATTGAAAGGAAATAACATCTTTTTACCTTAGTAGGAAACTAGATCTGACTAGTATAACAAATATTATCCTGAGAAAATATTGCACTATAAACTACACTCAAAGTATCCTTATACTCAAAAGAAATACTCACAATATTGTAGTAGAAACACTTGTGTTTTTGATGTCTTTAGGATGAAGGGTTACCTCCCCTTTTATAGTGCAACTCGTAGGAAAAATTAAATAAACATGCCTAATTTCTCTGCATAACTTTCCTGTCTAACTCTCATTTTCTAATGGTTGAGGGCCCACTAATTTGAAAAACATAACTTTGCAGGGGAACTTTCAAGCCACCACTTTGGAAAAAAGGAGAAGTACACGGAAAAGCATTCCAATTCAAATTGCTAACCTCCACTCCATTTTATTCACATGCCAGGAAATTATATATATTAATATAATTTTACTATTTAAACAATTATAAATTATAAAATTATAAAATTATAAAATTATAAAATTATATTATCACATTATACTATTATAATGTAATATTATAATAATATATTTGAATGAATATTTTATCAAAGAAAATAATATGTCAAACTTTCAACAAACATTTCATGCTAAAATTCCTCTATTTATATCAAAATTGAACTAATATTACTTATCATATTTATCAATAGTTTTTATTTTATTCATCAATTATTTACAACTCTTCAATCTTTCAATAATTATTCCTAATTAATATTATAGACTCACAATACTGACAACCAGATCATTCCCAGAAAAGATGGGGTTGTCTTATAAGGATTTCTCCTTACTGGTGCATAATTATATAACCTAACCCCTTTCATTGACAGAACTTTCTAGACAATGTCAATAATGCTATCTAATAATATCATTTCAATAATATGAGTTATTGTGTCATGAAAATTATTGATTTAATAATGTAAAATACTATTCAGTTGTTACTATGATAATTATTGAGTCAATAATATGAAATACTATGCAGCAACTATTGTCGTAATTATTGAATGAAATACTGAGTGACTTATTACATAAGAATAAATAATTAGAGATATTGTGCAATATCGCGTGTTACTGTTTAATACCGCGTACTACTGTGGAACAATGCGTATTACTGTACTTTTATCGTTGGGTATTTTAACAGTTAACGGTAAAACTTATGTCGTCAATTTGTAAAAACAAATTTTTTTCGCTTTCTATATCCGACAGTTATTCCATTGTGGGGTCCACCAATGATTGGTTATTTCGACGTCGTAGTACTTTACGAAAAACGAATATTTTCTAACAACTGTTTACTTTGTATAATTTGCACATATCACCCACAACTATAACATTTATTAAATTAACACCTTACTATTTAGAATAATATATAAAGAAAATTAAATCTTATTCATAAAAAGTTAAGGTACCTTCTTATCCAATATTTTGACAAGTACCTCCTCATACATTAAATCTTCCGCTATCTCATCTGGTTCCAATTTAATAATGTCGTTTAGGTCTTTCACATATTTACGTAACACAGATATGTGGAAAACATTATGAACACGAGACATGCTTGACGGTAAGGCGAGTCTATGGGCCACAGTTCCTACTCGGTCAAATATTTCAAATGGATCAATAAATCGAGGGTTGAGCTTTCATCTCTTTTTGAATTTCGTAACTCATTTCCATGGAGCAACACGTAATAATACATAGTCTCCGACATTAAATTCCACGTCCCTTCGATGAAGATCAATATAACTGTTTTGTCGATCTTGTGGTATTTGTATATGTTGTCGGATCAGTTAAATTTTTTCTGCAGTCATACGTATCAACTCTAGGTCTGCGACTTGAGCAGCTTTGAATTTATTGATTAAGTTTTTTGGTCTTTACTCTTTTAGTATGAGTCTAGAATTTAACTGTAATTGAAATATTTTCAAACTCACCCAATTTTTATTTTATTTCAAATATCTATCTTATTCACTCTATATATATAGAATAAGGCAAAACTTAGATTTTGGTCATTGATTTTTTGGTATGGGAATATAATTTAACTATTATTAAAACACTATATAAATTCTCCCTAATTTTAATTTTTTTTATTTTAATTATGTTTAATTTAACTACAATTAAAACATCATGCACACGATTATTTAGTAGAAAATGACGATTCAGTAAATTACTTTTTAACTACTAAACCATTCAATATATATTATTGGCACATAAGGAGTAACTTATTATATAACAATAATTTTATCTCTAAACAATTATATACCAAAAAATATATTTAAAAATTATGAGAAAATAATAATCAATAAATATTGACTTATGAAACATAATTTCATAACTAAAATAGTGTAATATTATGAGTACATAATAATTAATATAAAATTTATATTTTAAATTATATATATATATATATATATATATATATATATATTAATGGTTACTTTAGTTACCAATTTTATTATATGTAAGAGACCTTTAGTTAATTAATGTTATACAAATAATTCTAACTTATATATTTGTTATTAAAATTTAGTTAGTTAGCTTTTAAAACTAAAATCATAATGACAACGTTTACAACAATTATATTCTTAAATATTTAAAAGGGTAGTAAACTAAACACTACTTAGTTTTTGGTTCTTGGTCTTTAACTTTTTGATTTGAGATTATAATTTAACTACTACTAAAACATTTTATAAAGTCTCCCTAATTTTATTTTTTATTTATTTTAAACTGACTTAATTTAACTACAATTAAAACACTTTCACCACACACGTTTATAATAGCAAATATAGGGAAAAGGTCCAAAAATGCCCATAAAATTTTCTCCGATATCCAACGTGCACCCTAAACTATTTTGTTTGTTCGAAAGTACCCTTAACGTTACCAATTTTAGGTCAACTATGTCCCTCTCGTTAAAAAAATTCCAACTGGACATACGGATGTACTAAACGATTAACACATGGCAAAAATAAAATTTAATAATTTTTTTATTAATTTTTTTGCTTCTCTCTTCTTAAACAAATTTCACACAAAAACCCATCAGCAGAACAATCTAAAACACCAACTTAAACAATCTAAATCTCAAAATAGAACCAATATATGATAAATAGTGAGCTTTAAGCTCCTACTTCTATGCCAAATCAAACAATCACCCATAGAAATAGATCCTAAATTTCAAATTATAACCACCTGCAGGCTGCATCTCACAAGAACCACATATAAGAAAGCTAAAGAGCTAAAGAATCAATTTTTATCCAACCCAAAGAAAAATAAAATTAATTTACTATTCCTGTCAAAATTTAAAGTCAAATCTAGAAACCCGGATAAGATTTTGCTCATTTTTATGGACGGTAGGTGAAGGGTTTAGGAACTAGTTCGGGTTTGGGAATGACGAGGGGGTCGATTTAGATTTTAGTCTACACAAATTTGCTATTGTATGGAGACATGAGGCTTATTTTTGTTTAGTGACGAAGCTGGGTCAGCAAGAGGAGTCGCGAGAGTCGAGGAGGAGGTGGTCGGAGGAGGAAGTGGAGGAGCTGTTGGTGGAGTCGTGGGAGGTGGTGGTGTTGAAGGAGGAGGAGGAGGAGGGTACGAACCATGGAGAGGCGGGGGGTGGGGTGGATGGGGAGGAGTTGGCCTTTGTAAAAGAGTTCGTCAGTGGGGATGAGGCTGGTGGTGGATTTGCAAGGGAAGAGGGAGACGATAAATTCGGAGGAGGAGGAGGAGGAGTGGGTTGGGAAGGAAGGTAGGGTTTGGGGTTTAATTTTATGAACATTTGTTCTTAATGATGATGATATCCCTAATTTGATAAGGAAGACATAGGAGAAAGAATAGAGGAATGAGATTAGAGAGAGAAAAGAGAGTGAAGAAATATAATTTTTTATTAAATATTATTTTTGTTATGTGTGAGTAAAAGTAGATGAGGTGTTCATGCCTTGTTAGCAAATTTAGATGAGGTGTTAGCCACATTAGTCTGGTTGGCAGGTCCGTTAAGGGCAAGGGCACAGTCGACCCAAAAATTATAACGTCAAGTGTACTTTTGGACAAAAAAAAGTATAAGGTGCAAGTGGGACATCAGGGTAAACGTCAGGGGCATTTTTGTAGCTTTTCCCAACAAATATATAATAATGCAAAACTTAGTTTTTTGGTCCTTGGTCTTTGGTATGAGACTAGAATTTAACTATTACTAAAACACTTTATAAAGTCTCCCTAATTTTATTTTTAATTTACTTTAAATAAACTTAATTTAACTATAATTGAAACACTACTTAGTTTTTTTATCTCTGGTCTGTGATAATATTTAATTTATAAAACTGATATTTTCATATGTTAAAATGATATTTTCATATGAGTCTCTCTAATATGTAGGTGGGAACCACTCACTATTCATGTGAGAGAACAAAAAAATGAACCAAAAACGAACCGAGCTATAGCGACGATTCAAACCGTTGCCTTATAACCAGCTAAAGCGACGGAAAACCGTTGCTATAGCTGATTCATTTTTGGCCCGCTTCTTCCAGTTCGCTGAAGAAGCGGGCTATATATATATATATATAATAGGAAAATTTTCTCCAATGAACCAAAAAACAAACTAAAGATAAACCGAGCTACCTGTAAACCTGTTTATATTTCCAACAATACATTCAACATAATAATAACCTTTCAATCACATGCATATAAGTCCAACATAAATACCTTTTATTCACATGCATACAAGTCCAATAAAAACATTTTTGAGTCTATATTAACTACAATATGTCCTATTCTCCATAAGATATATAAAAATACTCTTGAACTACGTACAATACTCCATAATATATACAAAAATGAATTATATACAAGGTTTAAACTACACAAATGTCAAATATCAACTAAACTAATTCAAGCCAGTAGTATTATTGTCTGTGTGAGGAGGATCATTGGTCGGACGTCGACGTTGCTGCTCTGGCGTATGAAAATCATCATTGATGTCGTCCCTCCGCTCGTTATTAGAATGAGCATCCTATTGATACAATTAAAAATATAACTCATTAGTCCATATATAATACAATTAAAGATGCAAATAAATGAAAATTAAATAACATGCAAAATACGGAAATTTAAAATGAATAGTATACTTGAGTAGTCGAAGGCTGACTAAACAATGGCCCAAAAGCGTCCAAGATTAAGGTAACCACCATCCGGACCACCTCATCGCGTATCGCGGTGAACTGCTCTGAAGGGATACCCGTACTTTAGGCGGTGACACCAGCTGCGATGTCCTGAGCTAGCTGGTGGAGACGAGCAAAACTGGGGAGGTCCTGATGATGGAATAAAGGATTCGTACCATACCGCATCGATCTCCTCATACCCGAGATTCAACCCCTTAACCATCTTCTTCACTTCATAGTAATTAATTCGCGGGCAGAGTATTATTCCTAGGTAATAACTCGCTGAAAATATCAAGAAAATCATTGAATCCGCTCTCACTGAAATTATGCCCCTTCTTGAAAAGTAAAAGCTTCATAACTGCAGAAAGCCTGGTGTGCTTGTCATTTCCAGGATACAATGGGACACCCGATTCAGATATCAACTTGTGCTCGTTTTCAGCCCAGTTAATATTGGAATATGGTAACCACTTCGTTTTAAACAGGGAATATTCCTACGATGGCACAATCATTGGTGGACACCACAACGGAAGTATTGTCGTAGTTAGAAAACGAAAGAATTATCTATTTATAAAAATAACGGCAAAAGTTTTACCGTTAAATTGTTGAACTACCCAGTAGTAAAAGTATGGTAATACGCGTTGTAACAACCCGATATTTTCTATACAAATAAATTAGAAATTTTGCGTATAATTTTTTTTTTTGTATTTCTTAAAATAACTATGGGGAATATGTGCCAAGATAATGTGTGTATGTATTTATGTGATATATTTATTACATGAATGATTTTAAATTATTGATCATTATAAACTATATTATTATAATAATTAATTTTATAGTAGAAATATTTTTATTAATTATTTTCCATGAAAATATAATTATATATTATTTATATAATATATGAAATGATTTTTACAATTTTTATAATAATTATAGATTATTAAGTTAATTATTTTTAACTTAATTAATAATGTTAAGTATGACAGATAAATCAGATATGGAATCCAAACCCTAATTTTTGGATTTTGATCAAGGCATGAGAATAATAATATAATATTAATTATATTTTGATTTTTCAGTGCTATAAATATTTACTGTATATGTGGACCAATAAGGGTTGATCAATTATGATGTTATGTGACAAACCCTTGTATTACTGTGTGAAACGCTAATTACAAATTTTAGAAACTAATTTTATTTTATTTTAAACTCTAAATGAAAGCTTCGTAACCTAATTATACATTAGGTGGGATAATTAAATAACCTAAAGGTTATGGTAATAAGGAAAGGTTAGTATTTAATATGTATACTAACTTAAGTGGATAATCTTGTTATTTCAAGTGACTAATAATTTTAAACCTATTTCTAGTAAATCTAATTAGGTTATGAGCTAAAGTCACATGTATAAGTAATTAAATTTCATAAGATTGGGAATGGAAACCCTAAATAAATAATTTGGGTAGCATGTATTAAAATTGTTAGACCATGTTCATTACATGGCACAAAACAATTAAACGAGAAGCCCAAATTAAAGAAATAAAATGCAAATCAATATTTAGCCCACTGTATTAAGGGTGTTTTAGACCTTTTGATTTATTTAATTTATGTATTAAAATAAAAGAAAAATGGATTAGATATTGGGGCATGGGGGACCGGCCACATTAGGCCATTTAAGGAAATAAAATTAAGCTAATCAACGTCCATAAGTAGAAGTCTTACACACAAGTACATGTGTGTCAATCTCCCATTGGTTGCAAATCTATTAAGCACCCTTAATCACATGATTAGACTAATTGAAGTGATAAGGCAAAGCCTTTTATCCATGGGACAATAAAAGTATGGGGGATAATAGTTAATCACCCATTTCATTTACTAGAACATTTCATTTTCTCTTATTCTTCTTCTTCTATCTTTTCTCCCAAGCTAGTAAGCATACAAGAGAGAAAAGAGAGAGAGAGGGTTTTTTTTAAGAGAGGAAGAGGAGTTGTTGTTCTTGCATCCTAAGTTCATTACTTACTTTGGAAGAATAAGGAGGATAGCAACCAAAACTAGGTGAGGTTCTCATCCTTTTCTTTTTCTTATTCTTCTTCTACCATGTGTAACTCAAGTTTTACAACTTGGATTTGTGATTCGTCAAAGGGGGGTGCTAGATACATGAGTTATCTAGGAAACCCAAGTAGTAGAACACAAATCTAGCAAGTATTGAAGCCATTGGGGGCTGTTTTCCCCAAAATAGTCCACATTGAGTATTAAGGTTTTAAAACCCTAAAAAGCTGCTGTCTCCGTTTTTCTTAGGACTGTTTCATACAGTTTCATGTCTTTTAAAAATCTGGGAAAATTCATAGAGGTACCTTAAGAAGTTATCTACGTGTAGGAAAAAGAACGGACACGTTTCGAGTTAAAGGTTGTGCGTAATGACTGTTTCCGTAAAGGACTCCTAAATATTAACACCCAAATTTCTCACAGTGTATACATGGGAAAAATCCGAAATTTGTACAGTATGTTCATATATGTTATGAGAGAATACCTTGAAAATTTCAGAATTATTTGAGCAAAACTCAATTTATAAAAAATGAAGCAAGATCCTAGTGTTTTGGGCACTTTAAAAATAGTAAATCATTTTCTAAAATTCCAAAAATATTTGAGAATCATTGTTGGGTCATATACTATCTAAACCCAGAAAAGTAGAATTTTTGGAATCAGTTTGGTATTTTTCCTAAAAATGATGAAGTTATGAATAAAAGGAAATAAATAGTTAAATGATGTCTTAAATAAGAAAAAATGTGATTTTAATGCTTGAATACCCCTAATATATAATATTATGACTTATTTAAGGCATTTTGGTAATTTATAATAAGAAATATTATTTATGACCTTTTATGGATATTAAATAAGTGGTTTTGTAAAGGGTGAACAATTAGAATAAATTATTTATTGATCAAATAAATTATTAAAATGTTATTATGATATTAATAATATTAGAATATGATATTGTTATGTAAATAAAAATATTAAGCTTAAAACTTCATTAAAATATTAATCTTAGATTAAAATATTGTTAAAAGATTAATAATATTAAATTAAAATATTATTAAATGATTAATAATATTAGATTAAAATATTAATTTTAGATTAAAATATTATTAATAATATTAATAATATTAAATTAAAATATTATTGGATGATTAAAATATTATTAAGTAAATAATAATATTCGAGATTAAATAAAATGTTATTAAAATATAATAACATTAGTAAAGGAATAAAATATTATTAAATGATTAATAATATTAAATAAATAAAATATTAATACTATTGGTAAATAAATAAAGGTATTATTAATTGATTAATGATAATAAAGTATAAGTAAGATATTATTAAAGTAATAATATTAATGCATGATTAAAATATTATTAAGAGAATTAATAATATTAGTCAAATATTAAAATATTATTAAGATGTTAATAATATTAGTAAGTTTAATAAAAAGTATTCTTAGAGAACTAATAATACTAATAGGTGAATTAAATATTATCAAGATTAATAATATTAAGTGAATTAAAAATATTTTAAGTTATACTTAATGACTTTTAATATTTTAATAAATAGTACATTAATATTTTAATATTAATGGTAATTATTTAAAAATGATTTTAAATATTTTAAAAATCATTTAAGGGTAATATAAATGTTTTAAAAATATTTTGAGTTATTATAAATAACTTTAATATTTTGGCAATGGTTTCATTAATAGTTTAATAATAATTAAATGTTAATAGAATTATTTGATATTTGAATCATTTAATAATGATTTTTGTGTTTGAAAATTCGTGATAAATTAATAAATGTTTATTAAGTCATTTAAAATAATATGTGATATTTATAGATATTGAGCGTTGGAATAGAGTCTTAGACTCGATAATTACTCGATAAAGTCATTTGCAGACAATGGTTACATATTTTAGAAATTGATCTGAACTTAGATATTTTGACTGTATTAATGTTTGTTTGTGATGCAATGACTGTTAAACATATGTGATGACGTGATTAGGTTATGTGTTGACTGCGAAATGCAGTACTATATGTTATAATATATTG
Source organism: Panax ginseng (assembly GCA_020205605.1). Lineage (NCBI taxonomy): Eukaryota > Viridiplantae > Streptophyta > Magnoliopsida > Apiales > Araliaceae > Panax > Panax ginseng. The sequence continues at coordinate 122,536,654 of CM035134.1, forward strand.
TTCTAATCGAACGAATGATCTGATTAATGATAGGTCGTGATATAAGAGATAAAACTAAGTTGCATTTTGTAGCGGTAGATCGTGCAAGTATCCTACCTTTGCAATTTTTTTTATGCAATGGACATGAGTAAGAATGTTTCAGAATTATATTATTACTGTACTGATTATTAACCATATATCATATACGCTCATTGATTATCAACATGTTAGTATATGGTAATTTAGATATATATTATGTTCGTTAATTTCTATAAATGGTTATACAAGTGTCCCCACTTGGATAATCATTGCATTTAACCACATGTTGATACACCTTTGTTAATTACCCATATATATATATATGTTGAATTATAGATTATTGTTGAACAAGATAAAACCTTATTATTATCCAACCGAATTGCTTTGGTTTGGAACCCCGATAAGTATGAACATCCTTACACGGAAAAAACTTTTATGCACCCAAGAGGTGATGAGTGAACGATAACATCGTTCTTGCATGTAGTATTGATCAATATAGGGTACAACGGGCTGATCACCCCTGTGCCCGTAAGTTATGACGGTTTACACATGATGTTCTGTTTAACCTTTTTGAAAATGAAAATAATCTTCATAGTATGTCCCCTTAACCCTATTTATAGTCAGTACGTAGTTTTAGAAATTTGAAAGAGGGTTGTTATGTTATTATTATCGGTTCAGATTACTTCACAACTATTGATTTGTTGTAGAAGGGTAGTATAAAGAAAACATTTAAATTCTTTCAGCTTATATACATATAATTGTTATTACTTGCTGGGCACTCAAATGCTCATCCTTGCTTAATTTAAATGTTTTCAGCTAAGTGTAAACAACCTAAAGGCTCTGCTAAGAACAAGGGAAAAGGAAAGGTTGCTGAATGATTTCAATGTTATGCTATGTAATAGTTTAATATTATTAAGACAACGTTATATATTTAATATCAAATATTGTAAGGAATGATTAAAGGTTACGTACTTGGGAGCTAGACTTTGATAATTATGTAAATTAAGTTTAATATTTATATTAGTGTTATTATTATTAGTATATTTCCGCTCATAGAAATGGTATCGTGAAGCACTAAATTCGGGTTTCAAGTACACGGATTTCTGGGGCTTTATGAGGTTGGTATCAAAGCTAGGTTAGAAACCTTAGGTGGGATAGACCTTAGGCTATAACCTTAGAAACGAGGGAAACGTTGAAAATATAAATAACTCATATAGAGTTTATAAAGAGATGAATTGACTAAATTCATCATCAAACAAAATAAAAGATAACTTATATAAAACTATTATTTGCTGTGTGTATATACTATATGCTAATCAGGATAATTTATGTGTGTAGATGTCTGGTGGAAAAGGCTTGTTATATGCTTATAGCATGAAGAAGGATCAAATCCATACCCCCAAGCTAATATCGAAGCCAATAGCTGAAATAGAGGCTCACAATGAAACCAACTCAGATGAAGTGGTTATTGTAGAAAACGTAGTACCAGATCCGGAGATGGTGGAGCTGACAGATAGTGATTCGGACACTAAAGTTGAAGCTGAACAAGCATCAACAGAGGTGCAGGATCTGAGGAACAAGGTTTCTTCTCTGGAAAAGCTGTGGGAAATAGAAAAGTTGTTAAATAGTCAACTGCATCAGGCGTTAATAGAAACAATGGAAGAACAAGATAAGCTTAAAATCCAAATTGATCAGATGGGAGCCACAAGCAACACATCGTGTGCAGCTCCGAGCAAGAAGGGAAAAGAAAGGATAGAAGACCATGACTTAGGAAAATCCGATAAGAAGAAAGGGAAAAGAATATGTTACCTTTGTGGCTATGAGGGACATACCACTCTGTATTGTCCCGACTATAAATCAGGAGCATGTTTTATCTGTGGGATAGAAGGTCATCAGGCGAAAGGTTGTCCAAGAAAAAGGCATAGTGAATAGGTAGTATAAGTTTTGTTGTGAAGGTCTGTTTAATGTTAAGTATGTCTGTGTAATGTAATGTTCCCAACTTTTGGTATTAGTCAAGGCTATAAATCCCAACTTTTGTAGTCACAAAGGGATGAATGATGTTTAAAGCAGTATATGTTATGCTATGTAAAGTATTCGCTAAATGAATATGAATCTAAGTTTGAGTAATGAAATGAGTTAATATACTAAACTTATATGATAAGATTTAGAATGTAAAGAATAATATATGGTTTTACTTAACCAGATAATGCCGCCAAGATGTCAAACTCGAAACCAAAAGGGCAGAAGAGTCTGTCAATAACGTTGAGGGACAACAACAAGTGCACCTGATGCAAAGACTTTGCAAACATGGTAGCACAAAGCTATATGCAAGAAGGAATGCCATCAGTAGGAACCAAATGGACAACCAACTGGCAAACTTTAAAGATTTCAAGGCTGTGGGACCGCCCAAATTCAAAGGGACAACTGACCCTGTTGAAGCGCAGACTTGGGTTAAAGAGATTGAAAAAGCATTCTGTGATAGCTAGGGTAGCTGAGGGGCAAAAGACCGCTTTTTCCACCTACATGATGAAGGGTGAGGCAAATTTTTGGTGGGAAGCGAATCAGGAGAGGACGGGAGAGGGTGTTGTTACTTGGGATAGGTTTAAGACACTGTTCTTTGAAAACTATTTTTCATCTAGTATGCAGGCTAGGATGGAGGTAAAATTTTTAGAGTTGAAGCAGGAGAATATGACGGTGTCCGAATACGCCACAAAATTTAATGAGTTGGCTAGGTTTTCTCCACGTCAAGTTGATACGGAGGCTAGGAAAGCTAGAAGGTTTGAGCTGGGATTAAAACCATGGCTCTATAACAAGGTGACGATTTTGCAAATCCCTACATTTGCAGCACTCATGGAGAAGGCTATTATTGCTGAGGAGGGGAGTGAGGCCATCAGCCCAACAACAAGGAGAAAAAGAACAAGAGTAAGGTCGAAGGAATGGGAAGTGGAAGTTAATAAAGGGGAGTAGTGGTAGTAGCAAAAGGAAGGGAAGCAATTTTGGAAGTATTCAGGTGAAACTGGAAGGAGTTAAGAAGCAAGTTGTGCAGTGTGGAAACTGTGGAAAGAACCACTCTTGAGAATGTTTGAAGGGGAAGTTCATGTGCTACAAGTGCGGGCAGGAGGGCCATATCTCTCCCAACTGCCCCAATCCTAGGATGAACAACGGATGTTTTCTATGCGGATCGACTGAGGACAAGGTGAAGGATTGTCCGAAGAGAATGATGGAGGCAGGAAATGTGAATATTGGCAAGGGCAGTGGAACTTTAGCAATCACGGGACCTACGTCATCGAGAAAGCCAACAAAATCAACTACGAGGGTTTTTTCAATGATGGCGGTCCAGGATACCATAAGAAATTGGTGGTGCAATTCCGTGTATTATTCAGATAACTTTTATTTTTTTATGCATGATTTTCATATATATAGTAAATTATTTTATAAAGAAATTTTGATGAAGGAATTTGAGTTCTTTTAGAAATCAAATTTTCCGTTTAATCAGATAGACAAGCTTTACGTGAATAGGTTAAAGATCAGTACCATCATTTATGATCAAGATCTACTTACAATGATTGTATATGCTATGTACACTTGTATGTGTAGGTTTTAAAATGGTGATTTCAGGGACGGAATCTTTATAAGGGAGGGTGAATGTAACAACCCGATATTTTCTATACAAATAAATTAGAAATTTTATGTATATAATTTTTTTTTTTTATTTTAAAATAAATATGGGGAATATGTGCCAAGATAATGTGTGTATGTATTTATGTGATATAAAATATGAATATTTATAAATAATTTTATTTTAGAATTATTGATTGTTATAAATTATATTATTATTATAATTAATTTTATAGTAGAAATGTTTTATTAATTATTTTCCATGAAAATATAATTATATATTATTTATATAATATATGAAATGATTTTTAGAATTATTATAATAATTATTTTATTATATAATTTATAGATTATTAAGTTAATTATTTTAACTTAATTAATAATGTTAAGTATATGGCGATAAATCATGATATGGAATCCAAACCCTAATTTTTGGATTTTGATCAAGGCATGAGAATAATAATATAATATTAATTATATTTTGATTTTTTTGCTATAAATTTTGATTTTTTGTATAATAAAATACAAATTGAGTTCAAAATTTTAGGTAATCGTGATATGTGGACTAATAAGGGTTGATCAATTATGATGTTATGTGACAAACCTCTTGATAAATTATTTGAACGCTAATATATAATAATTAGTAAATGTTGCTATATATGCAAGACCTAGGTGGAAACCCTAATTATAAATTTTAGAAACTAATTTTATTTTATTTTAAACCCTAAATGAAAGCTTCAGTAACCTAATATAAATTAGGTGAGATAATTAAAATAACCTAAAGGTTATGGTAATAAGGAAAGGTTAGTATTTAATATGTATACTAACTTAAGTGGATAATCTTGTTATTTCAAGTGACTAATAATTTTAAACCTATTTCTAGTAAACCTAATTAGGTTATGAGCTAAAGTCACATGTATAAGTAATTAAATTTCATAAGATTGGGAATGGAAACCCTAAATAAACAATTTGGGTAGCATATATTAAAATTGTTAGACTATGTTCATTACATGGCCCAAAACAATTAAAGGAGAAGCCCAAAAGAAATAAAATGCAAATCAATACTTAGTCCACTTGATTAAGGGTATTTTAGACCTTTGATTTATCTAATTTATGTATTAAAATAAAAGCAAAATGGAAGAGATATTGGGGCATGGGGGATAGTTGGCCACATTAGGCTTTTTAAGGAAAGAATATTAAGCTAATCAAGTTCCATAAGTAGAAGTCTTACACACAAGTACAAGTGTGTCAATCTCCCATTGGTTGAAAATCTATTAAGCACCCTTAATCACATGATTAGGCTAATTGAAAGAGATAAGGCAAAGCCTTTTATCCATGGGACAATAAAAGTATGGGGGATAATAGTTAATCACCCATTTCATTTGCTAGAACATTTCATTTCTCTTATTCTTCTTCTTCTATCTTTTTCTCCCAAGCTAGCAAGATACAAGAGAGAAAAGAGAGAGAGGGTTCTGGTTTTTCTAAGAGAGGAGAGGAGTTGTTGTTCATGCATCCTAAGTTCATTACTTACTTTGGAAGAACAAGAAGGATAGCAACCAAAACTAGGTGAGGTTCTCATCCATTTCTTTTTCTTATTCTTCTTCTATTTTTTTTACCTCATCATATATGGGGTTATGGTCTAATACTCAAAGTACCCTAGTTCTACATATCATCATGTATGGAACTAAGTATCTTGAGTGTTAGATCAAAGGTTTAGAGGAAGAAAATGAGCATATGTTCTCTCAAGGGGTGAAACTCTTTTTTTTTCTTCCACTAAATCTTGTGTAACTCAAGTTTTACAACTTGGATTTGTGATCCGTCAAGGGGGGGGTGCTAGATACATGAGTTATCTAGTAAACCCAAGTGGTAGAACACAAATCTAGCAAGTATTGAAGCCATTGGGGGCTGTTTTCCCCAAAATAGTCCACATAGAGTATTAAGGTTTTAAAACCCTAAAAAGCTACTGTCCCCATTTTTCTTAGGGCTGTTTCGGATAGTTTCAAGTCTTTTAAAAATCTGGGAAAAATCACAGAGGTACCTTAAGAAGTTATCTACGTGTAGGAAAAAGAACGGACACGTTTCGATTTATAGGTTGTGCGTAATGGCTATTTCCGTAAAGGACTCCTAAATATTAACACCCAAATTTCTCACAGTGTATACATGGGAAAAATCCAAAATTTTTACAAGTATGTTCATATATGTTATGAGAGTATACCTGAAAAATTTCAGAATTTTTTGAGCAAAACTCAATTTTTATAAAAAATGAAGCAAGATCCGAGTGTTTTGGGCACTTTAAAATTAGTAAATCATTTTCTAAAATTCCAAAAAATATTTGAGAATCATTGTTGGGTCATATACTGTCTAAACCAGAAAAGAAGAATTTTTGGAATCAGTTTGGTATTTTTCCTAAAAATGATGAAGTTATGAATAAAAGGAAATAAATAGTTAAATGATGTCTTAAATAAGAAAAATATGATTTTAATGCTTGAATACCCTAATATATAATATTATGACTATTTTAGGCATTTTGGTAATTTATAATAAGAAATATTATTTATGACCTTTTATGGATATTAAATAAGTGGTTTTGTAAAGGGTGAACAATTAGAATAAATTGTTTATTGATCAAATAAATTATTAAAATGTTATTATGATATTAATAATATTAGAATATGATATTTTATGTAAATAAAATATTAAGATTAAAACTTCATTAAAATATTATTAAATGATTAATAATATTAGATTAAATATTATTAAAAATTATTAATATTAAATTAAAATATTATTAAATAATTAATAATATTAGATTAAAATATTAATTTTAGATTAAAATATTATTAAAAGATTAATAATATTAAATTAAAGTATTATTGGATGATTAAAATATTATTAAGTAAATAATAATATTCGAGATTAAATAAAATGTTATTAAAATGTAATAACATTAGTAAATGAATAAAATATTATTAAATGATTAATAATATTAGTAAATAAATAAAATATTAATACTATTGGTAAATGAATAAAGGTATTATTAATTGATTAATGATAATAAAGTATAAGTAAGATATTATTAAAGTAATAATATTAATGCATGATTAAAATATTATTAAGAGAATTAATAATATTAGTAAAGTATTAAAATATTATTAAGATGTTAATAATATTAGTAAAGCGAATAAAAGTATTATTAGAGAACTAATAATACTAAGAGGTGAATTAAATATTATCAAGATTAATAATATTAAGTGAATTAAAAATATTTTAAGTTATACTTAATGACTTTTAATATTTTAAGAAATAGTACATTAATATTTTAATATTAATGGTAATTATTTAAAATGATTTTAAATGTTTTAAAAATCATTTAAGGGTAATATAAATGTTTTAAAAATATTTTGAGTTATTATAAATAACTTTAATATTTTGGCAATGGTTTCATTAATAGTTTAATAATAATTAAATGATAATAGAATTATTTGATATTTGAATCATTTAATAATGATTTTTTGTTTGAAAATTCGTGATAAATTAATAAATGTTTATTAAGTCATTTAAAATAATATGACCGATATTTTATGGATATTGAGTTTGAATAGAGTCTTAGACTCGATAATTACTCGATAAAGTCGTTTCAGACAATCACATATTTTCGTAAATTGATCCGGACTTAGATATTTTGATCGTATTAATGTTTGTTTGTGATGCAACGATCGTTAAACATATGTGATAATGTGATTAGGTTATGTGTGTCGATCGCTAAATGCAAAGATACTATATGTTATAGTATATTGTTCTAATCGAACTAATGATCCGATTAATGATAGGTCGTGATATAAGAGATAAAACTAAGTCAGATTTTTGTAAGCAAGATCAAAAGTATCCTACCTTTGCATTTTTTTTATGCAATGGACATGAGTAAGAATGTTTCGTAATTATATTATTACTCGTATGTATTATTAACCCTATATTATATACGCTCATTGATTATCAACATGTTAATATATGGTAATTTAGATATATATATTCGGTTCGTTAATTTCTATAAATGGTTATACAAGTGTCCCCACTTGGATAATCATTGCATTTAATCACATGTTGATACACCTTTGTTAATTACCCGTATATATATATATATGTTGAATTATAGATTATTGTTGAACAAGATAAAACCTTATTATTATCCAACCGAATTGCTTTGGTTTGGAACCCCGATAAGTATGAACATCCCTTACACGGAAAACTTTTATGCACCCAGGTGGATGAGTGAACGATAACATCGTTTTGCATGTAGTATTGATCAATATAGGTACAACGGGATGATCACCCTGCGTGTCTGTAAGTTATGACATTTGAGATGAAGTTCTATTTAACCTTTTCAAAAATGAAAACAATGTTCATAGTATGTCCCCTTAACCCTATTTATAGTCAGTACGTAGTTTCAAAAATTTGAAAGAGGGTTGTTATGTTATTATTATTCGGTTCAGATTACTTCACAACTATTGATTTGTTGTACAAGGGTAGTATAAAGAAAACATTTAAATTCTTTTATATATATATATATATATAATAATTTATTACTTGTCGGGCACTCAAATGCTCATCCTTGCTTAATTTAAATATTTTCAGCTAAGTGTGAACAACCTGAAGGCTCTGCTAGAAACAAGGGAAAAGGGAAAGGTTGCTGAATGATTTCAATGTTATCTTATGTAATAGTTTAATATTATTAAGACAACGTTATATATTTATTATCATGTATTGTAAGGAATGATTAAAGGTTACGTACTTGGGAGCTAGACTTTGATAATTATGTAAATTAAGTTTAATATTTATATTATTGTTATTATTATTAGTATTATTCCGCTCATAGAAATGGTATCGTGAAGCACTGAATTCGGGTTTCAAGTACCTGGATTTGGGGGCTTTACAGGTTGGTATCAAAGCTTTAGGGTTAGAAACCTTAGGTGGGATAGACCTTAGGCTATAACCTTAGAACAGAGGGAAACGTTGAAAATATAAATAACTCATATAGAGTTTATAAAGAGATGAATTGACTAAATTCATCATCAAACAAAATAAAAGATAACTTATATAAAACTATTATTTGCTGTGTGTATATACTATATGCTAATCAGGATAATTTATATGTGTAGATGTCTGGTGGGAAAGGCTTGTTATATGCTTATAGCATGAAGAAGGATCAAATCCATACCCCCAAGCTAATATCGAAGCCAATAGCTGAAATAGAGGCTCACAAGGAAACCAACTCAGATGAAGTGGTTATTGTAGAAAACGTAGTACCAGATCCGGAGATGGTGGAGCTGACAGATAGTGATTCGGATACTAAAGTTGAAGCTGAACAAGCATCAACAGAGGTGCAGGATCTGAGGAACAAGGTTTCTTCTCTGGAAAAGCTATGGGAAATAGAAAAGTTATTAAATAGTCAATCTGCATCAAAGCGTTAATAGAAACAATGGAAGAACAAGATAAGCTTAAAATCCAAATTGATCGGGATGGGAGCCATAAGCAACACACATCGTAATGCGACTCCGAGCAAGAAGGGAAAAGAAAGATAGAAGACCATGACTTAGGAAAATCCGATAAGAGAAAAGGAAAAGAATATCTTACCTTTGTGGCTATGAGGGACATACCACTCTGTATTGTCCCGACTATAAATCAGGAGCATGTTTTATCTGTGGGATAGAAGGTCATCAGGCGAAAGGTTGTCCAAGAAAAAGGCGTAGTGAATAGGTAGTATAAGTTCTGTTGTGAAGGTCTGTTTAATGTTAAGTATGTCTGTGTAATGTAATGTTCCCAACTTTTGGTATTAGTCAAGGCTATAAATCCCAACTTTTGTAGTCACAAAGGGATGAATGATGTTTAAAGCAGTATATGTTATGCTACATAAAGTATTCGCTAAATGAATATGAATCTAAGTTTGAGTAATGAAATAAGTTAATATACTAAACTTATATGATGAGATTTAGAATGTAAAGAATAATATATGATTTTACTTAACCAGATAATGCCGCCAAGATGTCAAACTCGAAACCAAAGGGCAGAAGAGTCTGTCAATAACGTTGAGGGACAACAACAAAGGCATCCGATGCAAAGACTTTGCAAACATGGTAGCACAAAGCTATGCAAACAAGGAATGAATGGTCGCGAGGAACCAAATGGACAACCAACTAGCCAACTTTAAAGATTTTAAGGCTGTGGGACCGCCCAAATTCAAAGGGACAACTGACCCTGTTGAAGCGCAGACTTGGGTTAAAGAGATTGAAAAAGCATTCGTGATAGCTAGGGTAGCTGAGGGGCCAAAGACCACTTTTTCCACCTACATGATGAAGAGTGAGGCAAATTTTTGGTGGGAAGCGAATCAAAGAAAGGGAGGAGAGAGGTGTTGTTACTTGGGATAGGTTTAAGACATTGTTCTTCGAAAACTATTTTTCATCTAGTATGCAGGCTAGGATGGAGGTAAAATTTTTAGAGTTGAAGCAGGAGAATATGACGGTGTCCGAATACGCCACAAAATTTAATGAGTTGGCTAGGTTTTCTCAGCGTCAAGTTGATACGGAGGCTAGGAAAAGCTAGAAGGTTTGATTTGGGATTAAAACCCGGCTCTATAACAAAGGTGGCGGTTTTGCAAATCCCCTACATTTGCAAAGACTCATGGAGAAGGCTATTATTGCCGAGGAGGAGTGAGGCCAGACAAGGAGAACAAGGGAAAGGCGAAATTCGGGAAGTGGAAGTAAAAGTGGTAGTAGCAAAAGGAAGGGAAGCAATTTTGGAAGTATTCAGGTGAAACATGAAGGAGTTAAGAAGCAAGTTGTGCAGTGTGGAAACTGTGGAAAGAACCACTCTTGAGAATGTTTGAAGGGAAGTTCATGTGTGCTACAAGTGCAAGGCGGGAGGGCCATATCTCTCCCAACCTGCCCAATCCTAGGATGAACAAATGGGTGTTTCTATGTGGATCGATCGAGGACAAGGTGAAGTATTGTTCAAGAGGATGATGGAGGCGGGAAGTGTGAATCTTCGGGCAAGAGGCGGTGGAACTTTAGCAATCACGGGACCTACGTCATCGAGAAAGCCAACAAAATCAACTACGAGGGTTTTCAACATGACGGTCCAGGATACCATAGCAGCTGGTGGTGCAATTCCAGGTATTATTCGTATAACTTTTATTTTCTTATGCATGATTTTCATATATATAGTAAATTATTTTATAAAGAAATTTTGATGAAGGAATTTGAGTTCTTTTAGAAATCAAATTTTACGTTTAATCAGATAGACAAGCTTTACGTGAATAGGTTAAAGATCAGTACCATAATTTATGATCAAGATCTACTTGCAATGATTGTATATGCTATGTACACTTGTATGTGTAGGTTTTAAAATGGTGATTTCGGGGATGGAATCTTTATAAGGGAGGGTGAATGTAACAACCCGATATTTTCTATACAAATAAATTAAAATTTTTGTGTATAATTTTTTTTTTTTTATATTTCATAAAATAACTATGGGGAATATGTGCCAAGATAATGTGTGTATGTATTTATGTGATATATTTATTACATGAATAATTTTAAATTATTGATTGTGATAAACTATATTATTATTATAATTAATTTTATAGTATAAATATTTTTATTAATTATTTTCCATGAAAATATAATTATATATTATTTATATAATATATGAAATGATTTTAGAATTTTTACAATTATTTTATAATAATTATAGATTATTAAGTTAATTATTTTTAATTAATAATTAATAATGTTAAGTATAACTCTACTTTTAGATAAAGGCATGAGAAGATATGGAATCCAAACCCTAATTTTTTTGGATTTTGATCAAGGCGTGAGAATAATAATATAATATTAATTATATTTTAATTTTTTTGATGCTATAAATATTTATAAATATATGTGGACCAATAAGGGTTGATCAATTATGATGTTATGTGACAAACTCTTGTATTACTGTGTGAAACCCTAATTATAAATTTTAGAAACTAATTTTATTTTATTTTAAACTCTAAATGAAAGCTTCGTAACCTAATTATACATTAGGTGGGATAATTAAATAACCTAAAGGTTATGGTAATAAGGAAAGGTTAGTATTTAATATGTATACTAACTTAAGTGAATAATCTTGTTATTTCAAGTGACTAATAATTTTAAACCTATTTCTAGTAAACCTAATTAGGTTATGAGCTAAAGTCACATGTATAAGTAATTAAATTTCATAAGATTGGGAATGGAAACCCTAAATAAATAATTTGGGTAGCATATATTAAAATTGTTAGACTATGTTCATTACATGGCACAAAACAATTAAACGAGAAGCCCAAATTAAAGAAATAAAATGCAAATCAATATTTAGCCCACTGTATTAAGGGTATTTTAGACCTTTGATTTATTTAATTTATGTATTAAAATAAAAGCAAAATGGATTAGATATTGGGGCATGGGGGACCGGCCACATTAGGCCATTTAAGGAGATAAAATTAAGCTAATCAACGTCCATAAGTAGAAGTCTTACACACAAGTACATGTGTGTCAATCTCCCATTGGTTGCAAATCTATTAAGCACCCTTAATCACATGATTAGACTAATTGAAGTGATAAGGCAAAGCCTTTTATCCATGGGACAATAAAAGTATGGGGGATAATAGTTAATCACCCATTTCATTTGCTAGAACATTTCATTTTCTCTTATTCTTCTTCTTCTATTTTTTTCTCCCAAGCTAGTAGCATACAAGAGAGAAAAGAGAGAGAGGGTTCGGTTTTTCTAAGAGAGGAAGAGGAGTTGTTGTTCTTGCATCCTAAGTTCATTACTTACTTTGGAAGAATAAGGAGGATAGCAACCAAAACTAGGTGAGGTTCTCATCCTTTTCTTTTTCTTATTCTTCTTCTATTTCGGTTTTTACCTCATCATATATGGGGGTTATGGTCTAATGCTCAAAGTACCTTAGTTCTACATATCCTCATGTATGGAACTTAATATCTTGAGTGTTAGATCAAAGGTTTAGAGGAAGAAAATGAGCATATGTTCTCCAAGGGGTGAAACTCTTGTTTTTCCTCCACTAAATCTTGTGTAACTCAAGTTTTACAACTTGGATTTGTGATTCGTCAAAGGGGGGTGCTTGATACATGAGTTATCTAGGAAACCCAAGTGGTAGAACACAAATCTAGCAAGTATTGAAGCCATTGGGGGCTGTTTTCCTCAAAATAGTCCACATTGAGTATTAAGGTTTTAAAACCCTAAAAAGCTACTGTCTCCGTTTTTCTTAGGACTGTTTCATACAGTTTCATGTCTTTTAAAAATCTGGGAAAAATCACAGAGGTACCTTAAGAAGTTATCTACGTGTAGGAAAAAGAACGGACACGTTTCGAGTTAAAGGTTGTGCGTAATGACTGTTTCCGTAAAGGACTCCTAAATATTAACACCCAAATTTCTCACAGTGTATACATGGGAAAAATCCGAAATTTGTACAGTATGTAACATAGCTTTCTTCGATAGCCGATAGCCCCGAAAGCGAGAAATGCAGATGATAACTATGTTCTCTATGCTCTTCGTATGGACTCTAAGCTTGTCTCTCCTTAGCAGAGTCGATCTCGTACCTTGTCTGTCAGTCTCACTTGTTCCGAGCCTCACCTTTCTTTTCTTTCTCCCCCATTTCTCATTTTGTTGATTGAAAGAGAATAAGCGCTATCCATTGAGTAAAGGGGGGTTTGCTTTTGAAAATTTCAGAATTATTTGAGCAAAACTCAATTTTATATAAAATGAAGCAAGATCCTAGTGTTTTGGGCACTTTAAAAATAGTAAATCATTTTCTAAAATTCCAAAAATATTTGAGAATCATTGTTGGGTCATATCTTATCTAAACCCGAGAAAAGTAGAATTTTTGGAATCGGTTTGGTATTTTTCCTAAAAATGATGAAGTTATGAATAAAAGGAAATAAATAGTTAAATGATGTCTTAAATAAGAAAAATGTGATTTTAATGCTTGAATACCCTAATATATAATATTATGACTTATTTAAGGCATTTTGGTAATTTATAATAAGAAATATTATTTATGACCTTTTATGGATATTAAATAAGTGGTTTTGTAAAGGGTGAACAATTAGAATAAATTGTTTATTGATCAAATAAATTATTAAAATGTTATTATGATATTAATAATATTAGAATATGATATTTTATGTAAATAAAAATATTAAGATTAAAACTTCATTAAAATATTATTAAATGATTAATAATATTAGATTAAAATATTATTAAAAATTAATAATATTAAATTAAAATATTATTAAATAATTAATAATATTAGATTAAAATATTAATTTTAGATTAAAATATTATTAAAAGATTAATAATATTAAATTAAAATATTATTGGATGATTAAAATATTATTAAGTAAATAATAATATTCGAGATTAAATAAAATGTTATTAAAATATAATAACATTAGTAAATGAATAAAATATTATTAAATGATTAATAATATTAGTAAATAAATAAAATATTAATACTATTGGTAAATGAATAAAGGTATTATTAATTGATTAATGATACTAAAGCATAAGTAAGATATTATTAAAGTAATAATATTAATGCATGATTAAAATATTATTAAGAGAATTAATAATATTAGTAAAATATTAAAATATTATTAAGATGTTAATAATATTAGTAAGCGAATAAAAAGTATTCTTAGAGAACTAATAATACTAATAGGTGAATTAAATGTTATCCAGATTAATAATATTAAGTGAATTAAAAATATTTTAAGTTATACTTAATGACTTTTAATAAATAGTACATTAATATTTTAGTATTAATAGTAATTGTTTAAAAATGATTTTAAATGTTTTAAAAATCATTTAAGGGTAATATAAATATTTTAAAAATATTTTGAGTTATTATAAATAACTTTAATATTTTGGCAATGGTTTCATTAATAGTTTAATAATAATTAAATGTTAATAGAATTATTTGATATTTGAATCATATAATAATGATTTCGGTGTTTGAAAATTCGTGATAAATTAATAAATGTTTATTAAGTCATTTAAAATAATATAACTGATACTTACGGATATTGAACGTTGGAATAGAGTCTTAGACTCGATAGTTACCGATAAAAGCATTTATTTTGCAAGCATATTTTAGAAATTGATCTGAACTTAGATATTTTGACTGTATTAATGTTTGTTTGTGATGCAATGACTGTTAAACATATGTGATGACGTGATTAGGTTATGTGTTGACTGCGAAATGCAGTACTATATGTTATAATATATTGTTCTAATCGAACGAATGATCTGATTAATGATAGGTCGTGATATAAGAGATAAAACTAAGTTACATTTTGTAAGCAGCGCATCAGGCAAGTATCCTACCTTTGCATTTTTTTTATGCAATGGACATGAGTAAGAATGTTTCAGAATTATATTATTACTGTACAAATTATTAACCCTATATCATATACGCTCATTGATTATCAACATGTTAGTATATGGTAATTTAGATATATATTATGTTCGTTAATTTCTATAAATGGTTATACAAGTGTCCCCACTTGGATAATCATTGCATTTAACCACATGTTGATACACCTTTGTTAATTACCCGTATATATATGTTGAATTGTAGATTATTGTTGAACAAGATAAAACCTTATTATTATCCAATCGAATTGCTTTAGTTTGGAACCCCGACAAGTATGAACATCCCTTACATGAGAAAACTTTTATGCACCCAAGGTGGACAGAGTGAACGATAACATCGTTCTTGCATGTAGTATTCATCAGTACAGGGTACAACGGGCTGATCACCCTCATGCCCGTAGGTTATGACGGTTTACAGATGAAGTTCTGTTTAACCTTTTCAAAAATGAAAATAATGTTCATAGTATGTCCCCTTAACCCTATTTATAGTCAGTACGTAGTTTTAGAAACTTGAAAGAGGGTTGTTATGTTATTATTATCGGTTCAGATTACTTCACAGCTATTGATTTGTTGTAGAAGGGTAGTATAAAGAAAACATTTAAATTCTTTCAGCTTATATACATATAATTGTTATTACTTGCTGGGCACTCAAATGCTCATCCTTGCTTAATTTAAATGTTTTCAGCTAAGTGTGAACAACCTGAAGGCTTCTTTAAGAACAAGGGAAAGGGAAAGGTTGCTAAATGATTTCAATGTTATCCTATGTAATAGTTTAATATTATTAAGACAACGTTATATATTTAATATCATGTATTGTAAGGAATGATTAAAGGTTACGTACTTGGGAGCTAGACTTTGATAATTATGTAAATTAAGTTTAATATTTAATTTAGGGTTATTATTATTAGTATATTTCAGCTCATAGAAATGGTATCGTGGAGCACTGAATTCGGATTTCAAGTACCTGGATTTGAGGGCTTTACACGCATGGTTGCATAGTAGCACACTGTATTGATTATTGATACTTACGTGAGAAGTCACTCAGTTATACTCAATTATTGCTACAGTAAATGCTGCATCATATCTATCATATTATTGATTAAAATATTGTCACAGTATCATCTACATAATATTTTATATTATTAAATCAATAAGTAAGACGACAAAGTTATTCATATTATTATTTTTAATATTGACAATGTCTAGAAGTTCTGTGAAGGAGAGGTTAGGCCATCTAATTGCGCGCCAATAGGGAGAAATCCTTATCGGAAAGCCCCCTCTTTCCTAGGAAAAACCTGGTTGTTAAATATTGTGAGTTATAATATTAATGATGAATAAGTTCGTGTTGATTAAAGATGAAATTGATAGTTCCATTGTGTTGGGATTATTAGTGTTAGTGGAAATCGACATTTATTTCGATAATAATTGATGTTTGGAAATTATATTGACCAATCGGGTAATTAATCGGATAAATGAACAATTAATTGCTATTAATTCACATGCTTATAACTATGTGTTCACATGTATGTACTATTGATTCACATGCATGTACTATTAAGGGAGGTGGTGCAAGATTTATAATACTTGTATGACTAAATTAAAAATAGAGGTATAGATGAAGGTACTATACTATAACTATTTTTTTTACATGTATAGAACTATTTATTAACATGAATGTACTATTGATTCACGTGATGTACTATTAGGGGAGGTGGTGCAAGTTTGATAATACTTGCAGGACTAAATTAAAAATGAAGGAAAAGATGAAGGTATTATAATGTAATATTTGAGGCCCCAAAACGTGCAATTATCGAAACTATATTTTCCTATAAATAGAAGCTCATTCTTCTTTCATTCTCACCAATTCACTAAGACTCACAAGAGCAATTATAGAGAGAGAAGCTATAGAGAGAAAGAAGAAGAGAAGTCTGCTACCTCACTATTCCAGTATCCAATCTACTTCTTAGGTAAGGGATATTATTTTGTTCAGTATTCATAAGGAATAATATTTTTTTCCATACTCTGTAGTATGTGAGTAATATTATTTCATCTCGTATTCCTGATTATACCCTCATTTTGTTAAAGTATTGCTTCTATACTCCGTGAAATTAGTAGAATATCCTTGAAATTTACGCTTCATCTAGTATCGTTTCACAAGGATATTTTCTGCACATTCTTGTTAAATTTTAAGCTTTTCATGCCGGAGTACTGTCCATGAGTACTATTCATTTATACGGTAATATTCATAAAAGTACTTTTCATAAAGTACTATTCACGAGTACTATTCACAAAGTACTATTAATGGGGTACTATTCACGGAGTACTATTCGCCCAGGTACTATTCACCTAAAGTACTATTCATGACAAAAAATTGATTTCTTTTCGGTCCAAATCATTTTTGATACAATATCATTCTTGAATTTTACTCCACAAAGCAGTATCATGTTGGCAATTTGAACATTATTGAATTCTGGATAAATTAAATTATAAATCTTTAAAAAATTATTCTTTGTTTCTTTTAATTGAATTCTTATATCATTGTCATCATCCTCATGCTTATATTGTGATGAAAGTCATCTTTAGCTTACGTGCATAGATGAACTGTTGATTGGTATGATTATGACCAGGGATCATTCGGTATAATCATGACCCGTAATGTTATAAATGATTTGGTAAAAGTCCTTATTGGCCTGTAGTTCATTGATGGACAGTTGTTGGTATGATTATGACCAGGGATTATTCGGTATAGTCATGACCATTGATTACATGAATATCCTTGGCCGTGGTGCAAGGATGATTCGATGATGTGGTTTATTCATTAAGCCGAGTCTCAACGATAAAGTTGATGAAAAACTTTTTAAATCATAGAAGATAGTAGATATCATGCTCTACTTGACTCTTCTAATGGATTGCTTGTTCCGCTGCAGTTAAACTTGTTGTCTATTATATTCTATCGGTATAACATTGTTGAAGGCTAATGATAACTTATTCTGCATTATCTTAGTCATAATATTTCTTACTGGGCTAGTTGAGCTCACCCTTTTGCTTTCATTGTTCTCTTCGGAAAATGAGAACGTAGCCGTGACTAGTCGGGGAATAGAGTGACGGTCCAGATGTTTGCATTAGTAGTCTTCACTATCATGTGAAATAATGTGATAATAAATGAGGACTTATTTTGAGTTTGAATACTGTCTAGAAGACAATATTTATATTAAAACTCACAGCTCATGTTGTATAATTAAGTTTTTATTTGTATTTAGTACCATATATTTGGCGACCCAAGATGGGTGATGTATACCTATTTTGGGGGTGTCACAGTTGGTATCAAAGCATAGGGATATGATTCCTGGCTGAGATGTTAGATAAGAACTAGGAGGGGAGAGACGGGGAATTCCTTCGCTAGTATGACCTACCTAAGTTTATTTGGTATTTAATTGGTCGGTCAAAGTATAGGGATAATATGTGACATGTCAATTAACCCTTGTTTTGTGGCATCCGAAAATGTTAGGATAAGCAATGAAGCACATGAGACCGTTGAGTCACCAACGATCAATACCCAGGATAATGTGCAATAAGAAGACAATAATCCTCAGGTAAACAACAACACTGATCAAATGATGAACGATGAGATGTTCAGAGGCTTTATGCAATTCATGCAACATCAGGCAAGAGCGACTCCTATTCAAAATACAGGTGGAAATACTGGCAACTCTCAAATGGTCACTGCTAAGCAATTCAAGGAGCTGGGACCATCGAAGTTTTAAGGAAAGCCAGAACCACTTAAGGTGGAAACGTGGATAAAGCAGATCACCAAGATATTCGAAGTCTTGGGATGCTCCGAGGAGAAAAAGGTTCCCTTTGCCACCTTCATGTTGAGAGGAGAAGCAGATTACTGGTGGGAATCAGTAAAGCGTACTCAGCCTGTCGCACTCAAAATGTCTTGGGAGAAGTTTCAAGAGATGTTCAACGACAAGTACTTTCCCTAAAGTATTCGTCACATGAAGGAGGTGGAGTTTATCAAGTTGGAACAAAATAATATGACCGTGTCATAGTACGAGGCTAAGTTTGCTGAGTTGTCCCACTTGGTTGATAATGAGGAAAGAATGACACGAATGTTTCTGCGAGGTTTGAGACCCGAAATACATCAATACCTCATTTCTCACAAACTGTGTTTGTATTCAGATATTGTAAATAGGGCTTAGCTATTAGAGCGCGATAATGAGTCAACCCAACCAAGAGAGAGCAGCCGATAAGTCGATAATACCAGTGGTAGCAGTCATCGAAGCGGTGACAATAAACGTGGAGGGAATCAACATGCCAAAAATTGTAACCACTACGGTGGTAATCATGGACAAGATAATAGAAGTGGAAGTTTCAAGAAGAGGAGATTCAATAATGATGGAAAGACGTCAGCACCAGCACCTGTTGTTAAGGAAGGAGAACGGTCGTCGGTCGTATGTTACAAATGCGGAGGGGAGGGACACATCAGTCCAAACTGTACGCAGCAGTCCAAAGCAAGTTACAATTATGGAAGAGAAGGTCACCTAGCCCAATTTTGTCATGCACCAAAGTCAAGTCCAACTGGGATGGAGGCATCAAAGGTCGTCCCAAACAAGATAAAACCGGTAGTTCAAGTGAGAGCGTTTGTCGTAACCTCCCAAAAAGCGAGGAATATAAATGGGGTGATCACGGGTAAGCTACTTATAAACTCTAGCGAAGTCTATACCATATTTGATACAGGTTCTACCCATTCTTTTATTTCTCTTACTTGCGCTCAACGTTTAAATTTGACTCCAGAGAAATTAGACTTTGACTTATCTGTTGAAACTCCGTTGGGAGAAACCTTTTTTACATCCACTGTTCATAAGTCTTATTTGGTTCAAATCGGTACCCTCACATTACCTGTCGATCTTATTTCCTTAAAAATACTTGCATTTGATGTGATATTAGGGATTGATTGGTTAAATACTCATCATGCAAAAATTGATTGTTTTTGTAAGGTTGTTAGCTTTCATATTCCTAACCAACCCATTATGCGAATTCAAGCAACCAAACCAATAAAGTCAATCAATGTTATATCAAGCCATAAAGCTATACATTTATTGAAAATGGATGTCAAGCTTTCTTAGCCCATGTCACGGATTTAAATAAAAATACGTCAGATTTGAATGATATTTCTATTGTTAATAAATTTCCTGACGTATTCCCTAAAGAACTTCCTGGCCTACCCCCAGAGCGTGAAATTGAATTTTGTATCGACCTTAAATCCGGTACAAAACCCATTTCTAAAGCCCCATATCGAATGGCTTCTATTGAACTTCAGGAGTTATAAACCCAACTATAGGAATTGTTAGACATTGATTTCATTCATCCTAGTACGTCTCCTTGGGGTGCTCCTATTCTATTCGTGAAGAAGAAAGATGGAAGCATGCAAATTTGTATTGATTATCGGGAGTTGAATCATGTCACCATCAAAAATAGGTACCCATTGCCTCACATTGATGACCTTTTTGACCAGTTGCAAGAAGCCAAATTCTTTTCAAAGATCGATCTTCGTTCTGGATATTACCAGTTAAAGATTAAAACTGATGTCATTCCAAAGACGGCTTTCAGAACTCGGTACGGGCATTATGAATTCCTAGTCATGTCTTTTGGATTGACTAATGCTCTTGCTGCCTTCATGGACATGATGAACTGAGTATTCAAGGAATATTTGGATCATTTTGTGGTTGTCTTTATTTATAACATTTTTATATATTCCAAAAGCCGTGAAGATCATGAGCAACACTTAAGGCTGATACTTCAAAAGCTTCGTGAAAATAAGCTTTATGCCAAGTTGAAGAAATGCGAGTTCTGGCTTGAGGAAGTTGCATTCCTTGGGCACGTGATATCAAATCATGGAATATCTGTTGACCGACAAAGATTGAAGCAATTCAAAGCTGGGAGCAACCTAAGTCAGTGACCGAAGTACGTAGCTTTCTCAGCTTAGCTGGTTATTATCGGAGATTCATGGAAGGATTTTCTCAAATCGCTACTCCATTAACTCAGCTGACTCAAAAAGATACAAAATTCAGTTGGAGCTAGGAATGTGAGAAGAGTTTTCAAGAACTCAAGAGGAGACTCATTTCAGCACCTGTTCTAACAATACCATCTGGTTCAGAGGGATTTGTCATCTATAGTGATGCTTCAAGAAAAGGGTTAAGATGTGTTCTCATGCAACATGGGAAAATCATATCCTATGCATCACGACAACTCAAAGAATATGAGAGGAATTATCCTACTCATGATCTAGAGTTGACAGTTGTCGTTTTTGCGCTTAAGATTTGGAGGCATTACCTGTACGGAGAGAAGGTGGAGATCTATAAGGATCATAAAAGCCTCAAATATTTCTTCACTCAAAAGGAACTCAACACGCGGCAACGATGATGGCTTGAGCTGTTGAAAGATTACGATCATACTATCCAATACCATCATGGAAAAGCAAACGTGGTAGCTGACACATTGAGTAGAAGATCATATTCGGGTACGAGTGCGATATTTTCAACGCAAAGGCCCATTTTGTATGACATACAAAGGATGGAGATAGAGTTAAAGACTCCAGGGACCCATGTGATGATGGCGAATATGCGAGTAGAACCGACTTTAATTGATAAAGTTAAAGCTGCTCAAGCAACAGACCTGGAGCTGATGCCTATAAGGAAGAAAGTGCAAGAAGGTGCTACTCCGGAAGCAAGAATCGATGAAGAAGGTATACTTCGAGTCAACTCCAGACTTTGTGTTCCTAACGATTCTGACTTGAAGTATAAAATCATGATGGAAGAGCACAACACACCGTTTGCAATCCATCCTGGGAGTACCAAAATGTATTGTGATCTTTGACATATATTTTGATGGAGCAATATGAAGAGAGAGATAGCGGAGTTTATCTCAAGGTGTCTAACTTGTCAACGAGTCAAGGCGGAACATTAAGTGCCAAAAGGTCCATTGCAACCACTTGAAATTCTAGAATGGAAGTGGGAGCACATTACCATGGATTTCGTTACTGGTCTTCCCATGGTTTCTCAAGGCATAAATGCAATTTGGGTCATTATTGATAGATTGACCAAGTAAGCTCATTTCTTACCTATACGAGAAACTTATACACTTGAACGTCTTGCTCGTATATACATAAATGAGATTGTAAGATGATAAGTTGGTTTTATACCTACTTATTCGGTATCTGTTACTTGAATTAGTTGCTTATACTCATGTTTCTTAGTTATTTTTCATGCATTTTGTGTTTATTTTGTAGATCTTATGCTTGGAAAAGATGTGAGTGATTATTGGTATAAAAATGCAAGGAAAATCAATTCGGATATCATTAGGGCTATCATGTTCATTGCATGTTCTTGGTTTGGAACTTGGAATATGTTTCAGAGCTTCTTCTAAGCTTTTCAAAACATCATGAATCATTCTAATCGGAGTTTGGATGCAAGAGTTATGACCTTTGTACCAATGAACGTTGAACGTCACTATTTTGGATGGCCATTTGCATAACTATCACTTACAATCCAATTTCAGCCTTCATCTGTGCATTATTTCTCAATACTCAAAGAATTAAAGTTGTAGAACTCGTCGAGAGCTTCGATTTGATAGGTGCCAGGCCCCGTAACTCCTCTCGGATCAAAAGTTATGACCATTTTACGGGAGGACACTACAGCAGAAAAGAGACCCCACCCCTTGGGGGTTGAAGAAGCTACTTTTATTTTCTTTCTTCAACTTTAAATAAGTAGATTAGAGTAGTGATTTCTAGAGTTGATTAGATTGAAGACTTGAAGCGTTTAGAAGGCATTAGAGATTCAATATTGGAGCAGGAGAACAGATTTGCACTTCAATTCTCTACTCTTATTTTCTCTTTGATTCATAATTGTATCTTATGATGTTTATTCAATATGTGGATGGTAGATTTGATTCAGTTATGCTTTAAACTCTATTATGAGATTGCAATAGATTTTATGGATTAGTTTATTCTGATATATTTCATTGTTAACCTTATTGATTGCTATGGGATTGTCTATTAAGATTCATGCTTATTTGCTTAGTTGATTGGCCATCAATTACTGTGATAACCTATATGAACTTGAAAAATAAAGTATGGGTTTAGAATTGATCTTGATAGTTTGTGATTGTATGTTCTACATTCTGATGGGATGTATGATTTGTGCTTAGGATAGACATATCTTAGAGGCATCATTTCAGTAGTCAATTGAGAACTTGGGCTTAAACCCTAATTATTTGTAAATCACATAAACATATAGTGGTTTAGGTAATTTGGTTGTTCATGTGTATTCCTTCAACTGGGGATTATATTTGATATGGGTATGGTACATTGAGATATGGCTGTACTTTACTTTCGTGTTCTCGACTAGCAATCCAGTGCAAGTAATTTGGCTTAACAGGGAGTGCGTTGATTTAAATTATTCAATAGATGAAATTGTAATCTCAGGTCTTCATTATCTAGTCTCACTCTAGGAATAGTTAGGTTTATTTATTTCATAGTTTAAATATAAATATAATATCATTCGTTTAAATAAGACTGAAATGGTTATGGGTTAGTGCTTGGTAAAATTTATTAGTTAATTTTTCGTGGGAACGATACTTTAC
Organism: Panax ginseng; assembly: GCA_020205605.1. NCBI lineage: Eukaryota > Viridiplantae > Streptophyta > Magnoliopsida > Apiales > Araliaceae > Panax > Panax ginseng. The sequence goes on from CM035134.1 coordinate 122,560,399, forward strand.
TTACTCTTGCACGCATATATTGATCGGTAAAACGACCAACAAGTTTTTGGTGCCATTGCCGGGGAATTATTTTATTAATTTTAGCCAACATTAATTTCAATCAAATTAGTCTTAATTTAAACATTTTATTTTATTTTAATTATCTTCCTATATTTTTCTCTTTTCAGGTACCATGGATGACTTTGCTTATCAATGGCCTTATGCAAATAGGATTCAACCAAGGGACACAAGAACTGAAGGACTCAATATATTTTCTACATTGTCAGCACAAATTGCAACACTTTTCGGAGAGGTTGGATGTTCTTGCATTCAACGCCTTTTCGAGATAACGATTACATGTGAATATTGTGCTGGCGAGCATCCAAGTTATCAGTGCGATATCAAAGTTGGACAAGTACAGTTTGGGGGTGATTACCTCAACAACTATGTTTATCCCAATTATCATCAAGGTTGGGGGTATCACCCAGATTATGAATGGAATTGTAACTATCAAGACCAAGACTACGTTCCAAGTCCAACATATCCATCAGATTTCTCATATCCACCTCCAATGCAACAAGAAGAAAATTCAGAGTTGAAGAAATTCATGTCAAAAAGCATAGCAGACCATGAAGATATGATGATGAGTCAGGAGTTATCAAGCCAAAATCTTAATAGACAGATGGAACGACTCATTAACTCCTCAATGAATTGTCCTCAATACATGGATTTTGAAACTAAACAAGATAATTCAAGATTGTAGGATTTGTGGTTCAAATTTGTAGCATCAACTGAGGAGAAGATGATTGAGCAAGATAGGTCAATTTAAAATCTTCAGAATCATATGGATCAAATGTTCGAAGCCTTGAACAATCGCCCTCCAAACAATTGGTGCTATGACATGGACGATGAAACTGATAGAGAACTAGAAGTGTACATGCCACTGAATGAACTGAAAGGAGTGGACATTGAGGAGACAACTGGGGGTATGGAAAATGAAGAACATGAGCTGACTTGTATTATACCCCAAGTGCCTTCTTAGTTAGAGTTAAAAAATTCAATGAACTTTGCACACCCATGTCCCCTTAGTAGTCACATCCAAAGTAAGAATTTCTGTGATTATGAGGCCTCTTACAAACCATGGTGGGCAGAGGAAGAGATAATAGAAGAAGAAAAGCCCGTTGAATCTTTCATGCCTCAATGCAAAAATCTATTCGCAGATGCAACGGGAGAAGCACCTGTCGATGCAATAGAAATGGAGACATCATGTACAGGAAATATGCTAGGTTATTTCAATTCACAGACTCTCATTATGGGGAACCTACCTACACACATTGCATTTCTAATGGATGGAGGGTTCCTAGCTTATCGTAGAGGAATTGGATACCGATGTCAAGAAAAGAGTCAAGCTAATTGACTATAACTTAGCGCTTAATGGGAGGCAACCCATTGTTTCTATCTCTACCTTTTAATTATTCTGTTTAGATTTTTTTGTTAGTTCATTTTCATTTTTAATTATGATAGTTTGATTTGTTCTCCATAAGTGCGTTGGTAGCTGAATTTGCATTGAATTTGTGTTTGAGCATAGTATAGAGAGTATGATGATTAGATGGTCATTTTACGTATTGATAGTTCATACTTTTGACATGGTTAATTGGTGTTTATGCGGGAGAATTGAAAAGAAGTCATCACTGTGTTATGTATTGGAAAATGCATATTGGAATTGCGGAAAGGTGAATCATTGTGGTCGCAAGAATGTATACCTTGAAAACCCTGCGCTTGCTTTCATGTATCTATGTAAGAAAAAAAAAAGCGCTTTCATGGCGCTATGCTCAATGTCTCCATTAAAAAGTCGCGTGGCCGCGCCATAGCTCAGTAATAGAAAACAAACAATACTAAATTTTTAGAATTATGACTTAAGCATTCAGACAGTTAGAAGCCCACACTCAGTTTCCAACTATAGAATATCTCAAACTTATCCACCGCCTGATATACCATTGGATCTTGAGGAGGCGAACGAAGATGACATTGCCACTTAGGGGAGTATTCTTTCACTTTTAATTACAATGAGGGCATTGTTAATTTTAAGTTTGGGGGTATTGGGTTTAGTCAGTAGTGTAGAGCATGTAGTGTAGTTGCATCATATAGAATAATTTCATGTTACATATAGTTAATTGCATGTTAGTAGTTATTAGTTTAATTTTGCAATAAATTTTTTTCTTTTTGTTTGCTAATTATTTGTTTAGTTGCATAACATTGCATAATCCCAGGTTTTTAGTTAGTTGAATTCTAATTTGGCCAATGATGACATAGAAATGTGATAGATTTTTGAACTCTGTGGATAACTTAAACTTAGTTATAATTTCATATATGATGTAATCTATGCCTGTTGTTTTGATGTTACCAGGTAGCACGACAATGTTCCTATTTGCTTGTTGGTTAAGATTAGCATGCTTGTCTGCTGAGAGGAAAATGTTATTTTTAATTAATGATAGAATTGTGTAGGAAGTGAGTAATGACTATGAAGACACTGAAACTCAAATTTTGGGACCACATGGGTATGCTTGCTATATATATATATAAAAGAGAAAGAGAAAAAGAAAAAGATAAGAATAGGAAAAAAAATAGAAAAAATAAAAAAATATCGTGGCTAGTCTTGTTTCGGGGCCTTTGTTACTTGAGTAAGTACGCCCGAGGAGATTGTCTCTACACCTAGCGTCCTAAGGTCTTAATGGTCTGGGAGTCGTTGGTTGAAAGCTCGCTAAGGGGTAGCATTGTTAGCCTAATCGAATGAGACATTGCACAGTCATGGGAAATAAAATAAAATCAATAAACACCGCGGGAAAGTGCGAACATCGCCCTCGTGAGTAAAAATAAGCAACATAAACCCTTTGCTGAACCTTACCTTGTACTGATGTGTTAGAGTAGTTGTTGCTTCATTTGTATGCATAATTCTTAATTTAAACCTCAGTTTTCTTTCTTAAGCAATATAGTATGTGAAATCTTTGCCTTTGTCAAGTTTATTTGTGAACACATCACACACACACAACATCTTTATAGCAGGTTAGGATTATCTGATTGTATGTCATTATGCCTTTTGCTTAGTTTGATGCTTTGTTCTTGGATCTTGATATTTCTCTGAGGCATATCTTATTAGAATTCTCAACATGGCTGGAAATCTTGGGATTCATTTTCATAGTAGCGTAGCTTGCATAGCATGTAGAATGCATTATGTTGTGTTGCTTAGGGACGAGCAACGGTTTAAGTTTGGGAATATTTGATAAGTTGGTTTTATACCTACTTATTCGGTATCTGTTACTTGAATTAGTTGCTTATACTCATGTTTCTTAGTTACTTTTCATGAATTTTTTGTATATTTTGTAGATCTTATGCTTGGGAACGATGTGAGTGACTATTGGTATGAAAACGCAAGGAAAAGCAATCCGGATATCATTAGGGCTATCATGTTCATTGCATGTTCTTGGCTTGGAACTTGGAATATGTTGTAGATCTTCTTCTAAGATTTTTGGAACATCTTGAATCATTCTAATCGGAGTTCGGATGCAAGAGTTATGACCTTTGTACCAACAAACGTTGAACGTCACTGTTTTGGATGGCCATTTCCATAGCTGTCACCTACAATCCAATTTCAGCTTTCATCCGTGCATTATTTCTCAAAAGGTATAGCCATTTTACCAGAGGACACTATAGTAGAAAATGGACAGCATGGGCACGCAATTTTATAGTGTATTTTAGGCGCAGCCGCGCGAGTCCCTGGAGCAAAAATATGCGATTTAACACTTGAGCGTGGGCGCGCCCAACTTCAGGCCAATTCCAGCGCTGTCGCGCCACTTCGGAAGTTGACTAAAGATGACTTTTTCACTAGATAGTGCGAGGGGAACGTAATTGAGAGGGGGGTGGGGGTTCAATTAGGGCTTACATATTAGACATATTTTCATCATGAAAAGAGACACCACCCCTTGGGGGATGAAGAAGCTACTATTATTTTCTTTCTTCATCTTTGAATAAGTAGATTAGAGTAGATTAGAGTAGTGATTTCTAGAGTTGATTAGATTGAAGAATTGAAGCGTTTGGACGGCATTAGAGATTCAATATTGGAGCAGGAGAACAGATTTGCACTTCAATTCTCTACTCTTATTTTCTCTTTGATTCCTAATTGTATCTTATGATGTTTATTCAATATGTGGATGGTAGATTTGATTCAGTTATGATTTAAACTCTATTATGAGATTGCAATAGATTTTATGGATTAGTTTATTCTGATATATTTCATTGTTAACCTTATTGATTGCTATGGGATTGTCTATTAAGATTCATGCGTATTTGCTTAGTTGATTGGCCATCAATTATTGTGATAACCCATATGAACTTGAAAAACGAAGTATGTGTTTAGATTTGATCTTGATAGTTTGTGATTGTATGTTCTACATTGTGATGGGATGTATAATTTGTGCTTAGGATAGACATATACCGAGGCATCGCTCGTATTCAATTGAGAACATGGGCTTAAACCCTAATTATTTGTAAATCACATAGACATATAGTGGTTTAGGTAATTTGGGTGTTCATGTGTATTCCTTCAACTAGGGATTATATTTGATATGGGTATGGTACATTGAGATATGGCTGTACTTTACTTTCGTGTTCTCGACTAGCAATCCAGTGCAAGTAATTTGGCTTAACAGGGAGTGCGTTGATTTAAATTATTCAATAGATGAAATTGTAATCTCAGGTCTTCATTATCTAGTCTCACTCTAGGAATAGTTAGGTTTATTTAATTTCATAGTTTAAATATAAAATATAATATCATTCTTTTAAAAAAGACTGAAATGGTTATGGGTTATAGTGCTTGGTATAATTTATTATTTAATTCTCTGTGGGAACGATACTTTACTTACTCTTTATTATTTGTTGACCGCGTATACTTGTACGCATATATTGATCGGTAAAACGACCAACATAAGACTGCATGGTATGCCAATATCCATAGTTTTTGATCAAGACCCAAGATTCACTTCAAGATTTTTGGTTAGTTTGAAAAAAGCTATGGGCACGGATTTACAATTTTTTTGGGCATATCATCCTAAAACAGACGGGCAGTCAGAGAGGACTATTCAAACTCTAGAAGATTTATTAAGACTTTGTGTCCTTGACTTCAAGGGAAGTTGGGAAAAGTTTTTATCATTGGTTGATTTTTCCTATAACAATAGTTATCAAGCAAGTATGAGCATGGCTCCATTTGAGGCGTTGTATGGAAGAAAGTGTCGTTCTCCAGTATGCTGGGATGAGGTGGATGAAGCAATGTTGTTGGGACCGGAGTTGGTACGTATGACTATGAAAAAGATTCAAATGATCCGACAACGTATAAAAACCTCACAAGATCGACAAAAGAGTTATGCTGATCTTCATCGAAAGGATGCAGAATTCAATATTGGAGATCATGTTGTTACGTGTTGCTCCATGGAAAGGAGTTTCGAGATTTGGAAAGAAAGGAAAGCTTAATCCTCTATTCATTGGCCCATTTTTAATCCTCGATCGAGTAGGAACTGTGGCCTATAGACTCGCCTTACCGCCAAATATGTCTCATGTTCATAACGTTTTTCACATATCTACCTTACATAAATATGTGAAAGACCCGAACCACATTATTGAATTAGAACCAAATGAGATATCGGAAGATTTAATGTATGAAGAGGTACCTGTTAAAATCTTGGATAAGAAGGATCATATTCTATGCTCCAAGGTTATACCTCAACTCAAAGTTTTGTGAAGAAACCACGATGTGGAGGAAATGACCTGGGAGTTAGAATCTGAAATGAAATCAAGGTATCCTCACCTCTTCGACATACCAGGTACGCACCCTAATTTCGAGGACGAAATTTCATAAGAAGGGGAGGTTGTAAGACCCCAACTTTTATGAATAAAAATTAAACTTTCTCGAAATATATTTTTGAATATTATGGTGTGGATATGATATAATGTTATAGTTGTGGGTAATATTTACAAATTTTGCAAAGTAAGAAAGTTGTTATAAAATATTCGATTGGTAGGGAAATATTCATTTTAAACAGGGAATATTCGTACGATGGCACAATCATTGGTGGACCCCACAACAGAAGTATTGTCGTAGTTAGAAAACGACAGAATTATCTTGCATAGAAGATAGTAGATATCATGATCTACTTGACTCTTCTAATGGATTGCTTGTTCCGCTGTAGTTAAACTTGTTGTCTATTATATTCTATATGTTTAACATTGTTGAAGGCTAACGATAACTTATTCTGCATTATCTTAGTCATAATATTTCTTACTGGGCTAGTTGAGCTCACCCTTTTGCTTTTATTGTTATCTTCATGAAATGAGAACGTAGCTAGGACTAGTCGGGGAACAGAGTGATGGTCCAGATGTTTGCATTAGTAGTCCTCACTATCCTTTGAAATAGTGTGATAATAAATGAGGACTTATTTTGAGTTTGAATACTATCTAGAAGACAATATTTGTATTAAAACTCACAGCTCATGTTGTATAATTAAGTTTGTATTTGTATTCAGTACCATGTATTTGGTGACCCAAGATGGGTGATGTATACCTATTTTGGGGGCGTCACAACGAATCACCGCCTCCGCCAGACGACGAGGCTGTCTAACTGTATGGGGTCGAGGCACATCAAAAGCCCTCCTCCGCACACCTGAAGTGGTCCTGCGGGAACTACTCGGCTGATCCAGATCCATATATATCTGGACATAAGTCTCCAAATCACCTCAGAAAGGGTGTGGTAAATTCTAACCTGGAGCTTTTTAATGCATTTTTATGACTATATGCATGCATGCATTACTTTAACATACGCCTAAAGTAGAGATAAAAATGCATAACTACCCAATGCCTATATTTTGGGAAATTTTTGCCATAGTCTCCTTTATACATAGAACTATCCACATACACATAGGCATGACTAGGTGGCCAATCAGTAGCACACCTGCCCATAGTCATAAACATCCTACATGCATACATATGTCATAGTCATAATCCATAAGGGTAGCCTAATTACCAGGATTACTTTGTTTTTCTACCTTAGCTCATTTGTCCTCAAATAGGATATGAAATAGCAGAAAAAGGTGCCAATTTGACTGTTTCAAAAGTTAAATTTTTTTACATCATTGTGTTTAGCATGGTTAAATACTAACATTTACTATGTTAAATATTTTTTATCAAGTCATATGAGCATGCATATTCACTACCATGTATTTAGAAGCATTTAATATGATAATTCATTTTCCAACGGATAAAAACTGGAAAATAAGACATGCATACGTTACCAGAGCAGTGTAGAACACTTGTATGGTGACAGATTTCGCAGAAAGACGCCCAAACTCAACAGATCTGAAGAAAAGCTCTCAGATTCTCTATGTGGCGCAATATGAAAATGACTTGTAAAAGCACCAAGTGCCTTAAAATAACCCACGGCTAGCCACAGGTGTACCTGCGGCTGCCGCAGGTGTACCTACGACTCCCTTGGGTGGGGCCCACCCCTCCAGCTCGGTTCAATTTGAGTTGCAAAGGAGGTCTCACAAGTTGAAAAAGTTAAATCAAGAAGAAAAATGCTATGCGATTAAGTAGAAGAGCCAGAAATCCTGGTTTTCAGAGACCAAACTGCGAGTCTACATATTACTCATTGGTATTCACCCAGACATAGGGTTCACTATACCGATGATCATAATATTGTTGCAAATTACACTTATCAATACTTCACGAAGGTCCGATGCCGTCAGTTTAGGGTCGTAACTTCAAAACATTTCCCCTAGCAGAAACTCTATCAAATTCATCTATTAATGTAAACGTCAACGAAAGTCAAGCAGCCTTGGCATCATCAGCCGTTGGCAATTAAACCCAACAAAGCGTCAGGAACCATCCAACGATCTCATCCATTGATGAACATCTTAACTTAAGTCAAGCAGCCTTAACGTTATTCCCAGCAGAGATTTCATCCGTTAATGTACATTTTAGTGAGAGTCAGGCAACCCTGACAACACAAATAGTCAGCAGTAACTCCGACAGAACACTGGAAAGACCTGGCAATACAAACCAGGGAAGAACATCCTGATCGGGGAGGACCGATGATGGAATATTATACACATCTTTAATAGACAAAGCTCTATCCCCCAGAGTCTCTTGTACATGAGAGATACATCCTCAGTGGAAAGTCTATGCCAAGGATTAAGAACTTTGATGATAACCCCAACGTCAACATCCTGTAAGTTCTTAAGAGCTTTGGATCACACGTCCAAGCAATTCATTAGAGTAGTCAGTAATGACTCCAACCCCATCAGAAGTCGTGGGAACAAACAGTCATCACACTTTGTTAGAAAATGGTCCAACAAACCACATACATTATACATTTGCATCATGATGTTGTACATTGCATCATGATTATCTTGTCACATTTCAAGTGTCTAGTATTCTTTATCCTATCCATGCCATTGCATTGCATGAATATGATAAAGAGGGGCATCTGTAGACACTCAAAAATTTTTATTCCTATTACTAACCTTGCAGTAGGGCATAATCGCCTTCCAGAGATAACCCTGGAAGTCAAAATAGCTCAATCCTGGAGACAACCCGGGGATACTTAGTCTTTTCCATCTCAGAGACAACCCCGAGATATCTAGTTCCCGTCCCGAAGATAACCCCGGGATTTTCAATTTCAACCTCAGAGATAACCCCGAGGAATACAGTTCTAGTTCCAGAAATAACACCGGAGAAGTCATTTCCATCTGGGAGACAACCCCGAGATTTTACCGATGGGAACCGAGTGTTCATCCATTTAAAGCAATTGAAGTCTTCTTTGGCAGTCCACTGTAAGCCTTCTTACATTTCTTAAAGCCTTTCTCCACTACTTTTTGCACACACAGTTATTCACATTTAGAGTCGTGTTGCGTGTGTATGCCCGGACTTCGGTCCATGGCTTTTTATTTCTTTATATATATATATATATATATATATATATGGACTAACATCATCGAGTTATGCCTCGATTGAGCCTGGATTCACATCCAAGGCGTTTATTGCTTATATATATATACATATATATACACACATTTCTGTCAGGACTGGAGTTTACTTCATGGCCTTTTATTGCTTTCTTTATATTTAGTGCCGCTTGGAGTTTACTTCGTGGCGGTTAATCGTCTTTACTGCTTTATTTACATTTCCAATCCCCCATGGAGTTGCTTCGTGGCGGTTGATCATTTATATATATATATTTACCGCTTTTATATATTTACATTTACAATCCCCCACAAAGTTCGCTTCGTGGTGGTTGATCGTACGTATATATATATATATATATATATATATATATATATATATATATATATATATTTACTGACTTTTATATATATAATCGCTTACAACTTTCATATAAATTGCGGCATCATGTGAGCCTAAGAATCATGTGATCACAGATTCAGTCTTCGGAATCTAGATTCGGTTCCCGTGATGGATATTTTCAACTGTAATTAGCTTGTAAATTATTCACGGTGTTTGAATTTCCTTATATGGTTTTTATGCCCATAAGGAGTTCGGCACTGCTATGTACCTTATTTTCTCGAAGATGCTTCGCATCTCGAAAATAAAAGAATCAAGCAAAACATATAATAAAATGGAAGTATAAAAGGCCTCAATTACTATTGAGCATATGGGTTTGAAGAGGTCACTGCTATATCTTGTTAAAACTGAACTTTTATACAAAATTCAAACCCTTTGTATATAGGTGTGAACGAGGCATAGCACTACTTCCAGATAATTACACATTGGCCTACACACACACATTCATAAAACAGTTTAATTGAAAAGTGGCGGTCACCATGTTCACACGGATGTCGGGGGGGGGGGGGGTGTCTAACACCTTCCCTCCGCATAATCAAGCCCCCGAACCCTAACGAATCTCGGTTTCATAGACCAGTTTAGCAGTGTTACATCACTTGGTCAATGTGCTAAACTTTTCTCGATTGAGTTGGTGCATCCATTTAAAAATACCAATTGGCGACTCTTATAGTCCAATCGCCGACATACACATGTCGGACCTTTTCACAACTTGTTTTTTCAAACAAATCTGACCTAACATGAGAACACCAAAAGACAAGAACAGGAAAGGGACAAATAAAAATCTCGACGTCAACAGGTAGCGACTCTGTTGGGATTCCAGTAATAGGGCTTAAGCCGCTACTATAAACTTTTCAAAACTGCTATATACTTGTGTGTGGATCTTGCCTTTACATTTGGATGAATGTGTATGAATGCATTTACTTACTGCACTTAAATCTTTACACTATATCTGCATGTGATATTAGTGCTTCGCACATTTCATCATTTCCATACGGTGAGACAAGTTGTATGTGAATGTATGTTGTGTGGTCCCTCCATCAGGAGGCTATCCTGTCATTGTTTGATTACTAGACTCGTAGGGAGACTAATTCCAATGAGGCTCAGGAAAGGCACCACGCAGATTCGCTCAAGTTGAAAGACCGGATTTACTTCCCGTCAAGTAAACTGCGATGATCTGGGAACCTTCATGCCAAAAAGCCGCGAGAGTAACCTCAGATAGGTCAGCCTCTAATAAACCAAATGCGGAGGGAAGTCTCTTCATACTTTCCCATCAATTACTCATAAATTCAATTACTTGTAATTTCATTCCATGTCAATCTCATTGTAATGAAAAATATGAAGGAATATGTGTACATGCATATTAAAACCTGACATGTTATTTTGACTTATGAACAACTAACATCCGTTTTGCAGGATAATACTCCTAAAATGGAAACATCACATAGCATGTAAACATTTATACATTCCCTAAGACTAAAATACATAAGTTTTTGTAGGGAAACAATTGGGTCTGTTACCCATTCAAAGTCCAAAAAGGCAACAAGCCTACAGCCAAGCATAGCTTCATCTGATCAGTCTAATCTTACTCTTGTCTCTCTCGAGGAGTTTGAAGGATTAAGCAAACAAATTACAGATTTGGTTGTTCTGCTCAAAGAATTACACCATTCTACTCAGGGTCCACAAATACCCATACATACAGAATCCTCTGCACAGGGAGAAACTCAAGGTCCGGATAAAGAAGCTCACATACCTGAGTCTCAGCTGGACAAAACTAATAAAATCCTTTAAATCACCAATCTCAAAGAAGATTCAGACACCGGTGATATTAGGAAGAAAGTCCTTCAAATGGAGGAGACCATTCGGTCTATCAAAGGGATTGGAGCACACGGAAGTGTTTCATATGCTGACCTTTGTATATTCCCTGGTGCTCATTATCAAGAAAAGTTCAAGACTCCTGACTTTGAAAAGTATGATGGGTTGGGGGATCCTTACACACATTTGAAGGTATTCATTGGAGAACTCGGATCTTATGCAGAAGATGAAAAGCTCAGAATGCAGCTGTTTCAAAACAGTCTAACTAGAGAAGCCGGACCATGGTATACCAGATTAGCTAATTCTAAGATCTATAGCTGGGAGGAGATAGCCCATGCCTTCCTCAGCAGTACAGCTTCTGTTGGGTAAAATCTAATTACGCACAACACGCAAGTATACGTGGTCAACAAGTAATAAAGTGATAAGTAGAGTATCATTCCCACAGAGACAATTAGCAAGAACTCAAGCTTACAACTATCAATTTTTACCTAATCCGAATTTTATTAAAATAACTTGAATAAATGAGAGGAAAATCTTAACAACTAATACTCTAACTATCAATAATAACCTACAAAAATAAAACTCAATTTTCAAACAATACTTGGAGAATTAGGCTCATGATTTCACTCTAAGCTTTACTCAGATTAATTCACTTTTACCCCAGTTCAATTCAATATTCCAGTTTATTAATCGAGAACACGATTATAGCATTAACCACCTCTCAGTGCACCAATACCAAATTAACTCAAATCCACAATTAAGATAGAATTAAGCCAAACACTCCAATCAATTAACTCACAATATCTCTGCGCAAATTAAATCAAAAGAAGTTTAAGATTAAGTTCTCTAACGATTACATGCGATGTTAAGCATATCTCTACCTTAACATTCATCACAATTCTGCTATTCACAAAATTCATGAACACATGCTATATCAATTAAGTCTAGATTAAAACATCTTCTCTCGAATCCATTCAAATCCACAAAGAATTGTTGATCAGGCAATTAACAAATTCAAGCTCAAATCAATATAGATAAATTGTTGAATATTTTATTAAACTGAGAATTAAAGCTAATAACCCATTGTTCCACTCAAAGATCCATCAATCGCCTAAAAAGATAATTAATTCATCATAAATAAATTAACTACTGAATAAATAAAAGGAGACATCATCCCAATTACAGATAATAAGAATTAAGGAAGAATAATAAACACCACCCTTCTCTGAATTCAATTTCTGCAAATTTCGTGAAGTTATTCCTTCTTCTCTAGACCTCCAAGCTTGATCTCCAATGTTGTTCCTGTTTGCAAAGTTGTGTGTCTCCTCTTTTTTTCCAATCTCTTTTCCTTTACTAGTAGACCATCTCTTGTCTAGATACTCTCCTAGATTGACTCCACTTCCTATCCAAAACAACTTAAAACAATTCTAATTTCCTCCAACTTCATCCATCTAACTCCTCGTGAAAAAACAAACAAACGAGATCAGGCAGGCAATAGCGATCAACTCCGTGATAGCCTTCCCATGACCTGCCCATCGGTAGCTTAGTGCATCGATAGCCATAATCGACCCGATCTGTGTTGTCGGCGCCAAACATAGTATGATCAGCTAGGTATGCAGTATCTAGCCCATTCAGTATGATCGGCGCCCTTTTTCATTGCCGCCAAATACCATCCATCAATGACTTCATTAACTGATCACACAATCTCAAATGCTTCCAAACGCAAGATGACTCTGCTTTTCCTACATTAAACGAAAAACCCATCAAGAGTAGCATAAAAATGCATAAAAACAAACACAAAAACAGACCAACTGAACACAATTCATGGTTTAAAAACCTACTCATCAAAATCCCCCAAACTTAAACGTTGCTTGTCCTCAAGCAAACACACTGTCATGTAATGCAATTAATCCTAAAATGTTGAATCCAGTATCCACTTAGTAATACCAACTCACTGACAAGGCCTCAGAGAAATCATGTAAATATAGCAATACCTCATAACGAAACCAATCCACAATCTCTAGCCAACCATTGAATCTCAAACTGATATCACTACTATAGTGTGTGTGTGTACCAACAACATAAATTGACATACTATCAAATTTAAAACATAACACACCTCTTCTAAGGTTTAAACAAAATAAATATAAGAAATCCAACAATAAGCTCGATCCAACCAAAGCTAGACACAAACCATCATAAAAGGGTCAACTTGGGGTATTTATACCTCGCTTAACATTCACGGGGGCATTTTGCTATTATTTCCTGTTTTATTCTTTTTTTGTTCTTCTAACCATAACTGTGCAATGTCTCATTCCATTAGGCTAACAGTGATACCCCTTAGCGAGCTTTCGACCAATGACTCCCAGACCATATAAGACCTTAGGGCGCTAGGTTTTAAGATACCCCTTCGGGCGTACTTGCTCAAGTAACAAAGGTCCCGAAACAAAACTAGCCACGATATATATATTTTTTTTTTTAGATAAACAGGCTTATATACCCCACATATTCACCAAACTTAAGTTCTTGTCTAACACTAGTCATCACTACTCATTCTTATATTTAACTAGTGATGCCTTTTAGAGCTTTATTATGAATCAATTTAACACAATCAATCTATCAGTTGGTATGTTCGTGCAATCCTTTTATAATAGTTTCAAACAGTAGAAAGATTCGACTTATAACATAAAATTATTTCAAAGTTCCCTTACTAAGTATCACACAATTTCACCAAATTCCAACCTCATCATTGGCCCTGAAAAACATCAACATATCCCAACTACCCACTGGATTCGTGCAAATGCAACTGGAATGTTTTTTTTTTAGATAAAAACTAATTTAAAACTACTATGCAAATGAAAACTATAAACTATCATGCAAATGCAAATAGAACAAATAAAACAAATCCCCCAAACTTAAATTAAGGAATGCCCTCATTACTTCATATATGTTCAAAAATAAAAATTTGAGGACTTCCCTGAAACCGCATTACTGCGCGTCATCGTCCGAAGGAGGATATGTTGGCAGGATAGGAGGAGTAGGCATAACGACTGGCTGAGCATTTGGATTACAACGAGCAAATGCCTCAGCAAGCGTGTTGAATGCGTTTGCATTGTACTGATGCATTAAATCTTGCCGCTCAGCCAACCACATGAATTGATTCCTTGGGACACGTGTTTGTTCCTTGCGAGCGTGTTCCTCTTGCGCCGGTCCTTCACTAGCCGAGGATGATGGTTGTCGGATCATGATGTAACCTTCACCACACGGGTGGGACTGTGCTCCATCCCAAGCTATATACCTCTGAATAGTTGCATGGTCAATTATGGACGATGGTTATTGAATTGGTTCATTTGGTTGCCACTGCACCCCAGCCTTCCGGCATAAATTGATAATTAGAAACCCGTGCAGTAGCCAGCCTGAAGTACTTCCTCTTAATGCTCGGTCAATAGAGTCTTGAATACAATCCCCCACATCAACATTATAAAAAGCAATCGTATTATTCACCATATAGTGGTGGTGAACGATTCCATACAATAATTGGGCCCGTGCTTTAGTAACCTCAGTTAGATGGCTCGTGGGCATTAATCGAGCACAAATAAACTCATGCCATGCTTTTCCATATCGACTCAGTGCTGCATGGGGAAAACTTACCTTTTCGTTCGTTCCAACTTTAATCGTCCATTTTGTTCCTAGTTTTCATTGCCGGGCAATCAACTCATCTAGCTCAGGCAACCCATCTTCATACCGGTCCTCTTGCGACGTTTCCAACCCAAAATATTCGTTGATAGCTTCAGCATGAAACACTATCGGTTTTCCCCGCACCATGACAACATGATTTTCATGTTCAGTTGCATTCGCGTAAAACTCCTTAACTATGTTGATTGCCACTGGACGTGGTTGCTCTACTAGTTGAAACCAATTGCGTTCTACAATTTGCAACGCTATATCCCCATCTAAATTCACATTTGGCTTCAACCCTTTTTCTAGCACCAAGTTTTTCTTGCCAATTGATGTGTGGAATCTCTCTGCGGCCCTCTCGCTCACGAATTTAGTATGATCATATGATGGGTGAGTCGAAGAGGTGGACGCCCTTTGTCGTTTGTGTGAGGACATGTTGCTTCTAAATTCGTTGGCACAAAGATTTTAATGGTCGTATTTTTTTTCTCGAGCGGTGGTGGCGGAATGTATGATTCCCCTAAACTTGTTTTGTTGATGAAGCTTTGATACCCAAACAACTCAGAACTCAGCACCTTCTTCTTGATTTCTTAATTCTCAGTTGTACCACTCAATATTAGCTGTCACAACAAGAATTTGGTTTACGTCGTTGAAGAGAATCCCCAATTTGTATTACTTTGTGCAAGGCTAGTGTTAGATTTAGGATTGGGTTGTGATTCTTGAGTGTTGTAGTGTCAATAAGTTTAGAATGGAGGAACTTCATATATAGATAATAGGATAGAACGTGGGTGGGAGATAGCACTTGAAAGGGTTTAGTGGTTTTGGAATTTGGAAAGGAGAAGGAGTGTAAAGGGAAAAAATTAATGGGGAGTTATGGAGAAGAGGAAGTGCAATAGAATTAGGAGAAGTGGAGAAGTGGTATTGATGTAATAGATAGGTGGAGAGGTGGAGTTATTCAAGTCAAACATGTCTCTTTAGGTCTTTGAATTTCCATCTGTTTTGTCGATTAACCCAAACCAGTAGTGATCGGTCTTGGTTGTGCTCGATGCTCAATAGTTCTGATCCTCAGCCTTGATCATCAGTAGTGTGCCTTGATCGGTCTTGCGATGTCGGTCTTGGTGGCAACCGTGTGTGTAGTATGTTGGTTTATTCGGTATTATTATGGTATTTGCCAATACTTGAGTTAAGCCGGTATTAGCGGTGTCGCTTTCTCACTGCTGTTATTTGTCGGTGTTGATCTTGAGAAAATTGGCAGGTAAGCTTGATCGGGCGCCATGTTAGTATGATCGGTATTGTGTGTTTTTTTTTCTTCTTCACTTGCTCGGGGTTCCTGCAATTGTAGAGATTTTTGTTATTCTCCTAGTATACCTTCTACTGACTATGCTATAACTTTAAATTTAAAAGTAAATAAAAGATGAAGTTTATAGCTTGGCTTGCCTCCCAAGTAGCGCTTGTTTTAATGTCGCTAGCTCGACAGTCCCTCATGTTTTATTGCGTGTCTGTGAGGGTAATGTTGATGGTGTCCACATTTGCATCCTCGCCCCAATAATGCTTCAATCTTTGACCGTTGACCTTGAAGGTTTCCAATGGGTTCCTACTATACAGCTCCACGACACCATGTGGGAAAACCGTTTTTATTGTGAATGGTCCTAACCACCGTGATTTAAGTTTCCCTGGAAACAACCTTAGTTTTGAATTGAACAGCAGCACAGCTTGCCCTGGCATGAATGTTCGGTGATTGATTTTTTGATCGGGCCATTTTTTCACCTTTTCCTTATATAATTGTGCATTCTCGTAAGCTTGTAATTTGAATTTGTCCAGCTCATTTAGCTGTAGTAATCTCTTTTCCCCCACTGCTGCTTGATCGAAGTTCAGTTTTTTAATAGCCCAGTACGCCTTGTGTTGTAGCTCAACCGGAAGATGGCATGCCTTTCCATACAACAACTGGTAAGGTGACATGCCAATCGAGTCTCAGATATCTTGATCCGGTATGCCCAAAGTGCATCATCTAAGCGAAGTGACCAATCCTTACGATTTGGGTTGACTACTTTCTCCAATATTTTCTTGACCTCCCTGTTTGACACCTCTGCTTGTCCATTGGTTTGGGGATGATAAGCCGTCACTATTTTGTGGTTGACCCCATATTTTGCCAACAGGGCTGTAAATGCTTTGTTGCAAAAGTGACTTCCCTCATCACTTATTATGGCCCTCGGTGTTCCAAACCTTGTAAAAATGTTTTTCTATAAAAATCTTAGGACCACTCTGGCATCTTTCGATGGTAGTGCTGCGGCTTCTACCCATTTTGAGACGTAGTCCACCACAAGTAGAATATATTGATTGCTGAGAGACGAGGGGAATGGTCCCATGAAGTCAATGCCCCATACGTCAAAGATTTCAACCTCTAATATTACTTGTAATGGCATCTCATTTCTTTTTGATATGTTACCCACTCTTTGACAATGATCACATGTTTTGACAAATTGGTGAGAGTCTTTAAATGAGGTTGGCCAATAAAACCACGATTGAAGCACCTTCTTTGTTTCTTTGTTCTTGTACTACCATAATGCCCGCCATATGCGGATGAGTGACATTCGTGAAATATGTTCTTCACTTCATTGTAAAGGCACACATCTTGGATCATCTTGTCAGGCACCTTTGTTTAAACAAGCACGGCTCGTCCACATATACCATTTGACATCGTGCGAAACTTCTTTGTGCGCTATCGTGTAAGATCGAGGAGGTAGTATATTCTTGTGAGATAATTCTGAAGTCTGCATACCATGGTACTTACATTTGAATCCGAATAATTGCTCATCCGGGAAGGTTTCGTTGATGACACACTTATCCTCTTTCTCTTTATCAAAATTTTCCAATTTTGACGAGATGATCGGCTGACTTGGTTCTCTGTCCCCTTTCTGTCCTTGATCTCTAAGTCAAATTCTTGTAGGAGGAGGATCCATCGGATAAGACGTGGTTTTACGTCTTTCTTTGCTATCAAATACCGAATGGCCGCATGATCCATATAAACTATTACCCTTGTTCCGATCAAGTAGGCCCGAAATTTATCAAAACGCGTACACCACTGCAAGTAATTCTTTTTCTATTGTTGTGTAGTTCAATTGAGTCTCTGTGAGTGTTTTACTTGCATAGTAAATAGCATGGAATATCTTGTCTCGGCGTTGGCCCAACACAGCCCCGATTGCATAATCACTTGCATCACACATTAATTCAAACGTCATGCTCCAATCTAGAGCGACGATAACGGGGGCTGTAGTTAGCTTTTTCTTCAACAACTCGAAGGCCAACTTACACTCCTCATCGAACTTGAATACTGAATCCATCTCCAGGAGGCTACACAATGGTTTTGCTATTTTTGAAAAATCCTGAATGAACCTTGTGACAACCCGAGAAATAAGAAAATTATTAAAATCTTAAATGATTGGTTTAAGGTCAAATAATAGACCTAGACAGAGAATAAGTGTATGTGTTTGATGTTTTCCGGAAGGAATTTTGAGGAATTAAAATTTCTTTTAGTGAATTATTCAGGATTAAGAGTATAAGAGTATATATTCTGTGATTGCAATATTATGTGTGCAGAATGTGGTGAAGGGTCAAGGGTTGACCAGATAAATTAAACCTGTGTCAAATCCTAATCGTATATATTAAGAATGTCCACGTTCAGTTATAAAATTATTACGATTTATAAGAAACTCTAATGATCAAATTAGATTTTCTAATAATTTAGAAAATCCTAATTTTTCCGTTTGAAACCCTAACAGACCTAATTGATAAATTAGCTATTTTAATTAGGAAATTATTTATCCTAATTAGTAAGATTTAATTATGATTGGGAAATTTGAATATAATTTGAAAATCCTAATTTTAATTTAGAGATATGAATTTTCTATTTAGAAAAACCTAAATTGGAAAATCTTAGAAAATTAATTTTTTCAAAACCCCTAAGGGTTGTAGCAAATGTCTATAATGTCCTTAATAATAGAGGTGAAAAAGTCTAGTTTACCCTTTAGTCACATTTAGTGAATTATTGCTAGCAAAATGTCTAAAATGCCCCTTGTGCATTATTTTGTCATGGAAATTACCAAAATAACCTTTGAGAATTATTAAAACTAACATGCAATTATTGTTTTATAATTAAGTCGGTGGCAAGCTTAAATCTCGGTCACGGGTGTAATAAGAAAAGAAAAAGGGAGGGGACAAGCGCATGTGGAGGCATTCATTCCTTGATACATTATTTGCATGATAAAATTTGTTGAATCAGTAAAGAGAAACGTCAGCCTCCTTTTTGCTTATTCACTCCTCTCATAAACTATAGTCACGTACTCTCTCTCAATGTGAAGAACCCTAGCAGTCATTCTACAATCTCTAAGTCTCTATATACACACATACAAAATATTTCCTATGAAATTTGGACTTTTCCCATTTGCTACGATAAAGGATTTTCCTATTGTTCTCTCTATTACATTTCTGAGCGATGTTGAACGGTTGGTGCAGTCATTCTTATGCCGGATAATCTCGCGCGGCGTCGGACCCATCCCAAGTTCATGTGAAGGACTATGCGAATCCAAAGAATAGCCTACAAAGGCAAGTGGTGATCTCGATGATACTAAGGTGGCTTCACGAAGATATTACGATCCATAATGAAAGGCGGGAAGGTGGTGGCGTGAGGCTATTATTACGTGGGCTTCTTGAGTCGTTGCGAAACCTTGCCATTGTTGTACACAACAAGTATAAATGAATCTTCACTAGGATGTCCTCTTTGTTTGGGCATTCTGCTGTACAAACCGACAAGAGAAAAAAAAAAAAAAAAAAAGCGTCGTAGGCGGCACGGTGTCGGACCATCACCACCACCGATTCAGCCGGCTTTTTCTCACGCCAGAAAGGAGCACCATAGTTCACTGTGACGAAGCTTTGCGGAGAGGTTTCGTTTCGGTTAGAGCTCACTATACCTGCATGGACATGTTCGAACAACCGTAACGTGTTGCGGTTAAATCGTTTTCTTCCGAGGTGGTCTCTGGTGGCGATTGACTTGATCGAGAACTAATGGTAGTACGCACAATGAAGAGCTCATTGAATTCATACCCTAGCAAGTCGTCTTCTTCGAATCTCAATACGCCGGCCGTGTCGGAGATGGATTCAACCGAGAGCGACGAGGAAAATGTTATAGCTGAGTTGATTCGTCAAATGGCTGAAAACATGCTTCAAGAAGATGATGACAAAGCATCGCCATCATCGATACCAAACAAACATTTGCAACCGCAAGACTTGACGGAGAGATATCTTTTAGGAGTTGGTCGTTTTAAGGCTGCAACAACAACAACACTACGTTGGTCCGTTTAGCGATCGCATGGCTCGGTTGTTGTCGAAGGAGTCTGACACAAACGGCGGCTTGAAGTGCAAGGAACTTATCTTGTGATTATCTTTGAGGTATGAGAAAGTGTTGCCGGTAGTTCGAGGAGTTTTCACCGGATTCAACTTCTTGACCAACTCGGAACTATCGACCTCCCGGGTCTCCGTTGAAGAACTCTATCATAGTGGATGATTTGTGCCGCCGAGTTTGGAGGTTCTTGGGATAATGGTTTTGCATATAGGTATTTAAATTATTTAATTATAATACTAATTAAATGATTTAAATATAGTTTTAATTCATGGAAAATCATGGAAAATTAGTTTATGGTGTTATAAAATATTTTAAGTTAATATTTTGTGATGAAAATTGATTAATTAATCAATATTAATGATAATTAGTTTATTTAATAAATATATTAAATAAATTATGAAAAATAGAATTAATGATTTAAAAATCATATAAAAATGATTTGTGTGTTAGAAAAATATTCTAAGTTATAAAATATAACTTTTGATATTTTGTCATGAAAATATTAATATTTTATTATTAATATCAATTATCGGATAATGATTTTAAGTGTTTAAAAATCATATAAATGTGATTTTAAGGTATTAAAATACTAGTGATATATTATAAATTATATTATAATATTATGTAATGATTTTCATTAATATTTGATATTAAATAGATATTAATGATTAAAGAATTATGTGGTATTTAATTCATTTAAATCGTTATTAATGATCGGAAAATTTAGATAAATGATATTAATTATAAGAAAAATATTTCAAGCTTATGAAAATTATTTAGACTGATAATATGATTGTCTAAGATATCGTTAAGTGTTTAAGCGAGTTTAATTAAACTTAGACTCGTTAATTGTCCGATTAGATCATCGGGATGATAGAATTGTCCGCTTTCAACTTTCGAATTTGAAATAGTTTGACTTGAAGCTATGTCTTATGTGTATAAGAGACTGATAAGATTATGTGGTAATATGTTTAAGTTATTTTATAACTGTGATGATATTATTCTAATATTGGAGATCTATATTATTAATATTAGGTCTTCAAGAGAAGCGTATTATATTGCGTTACGGTAATCAACGGTTCAAGCAAGTTTTTCAAGTTCTTTTTACTTAAACTCTTTTAAGAGTGGTTTTGATTGAATGATATGCTCATGAATTGTACTCTGTACATATTGCATGTATTCATCAGGTATGAAGGTTGATCACCTTCATTACCAGTCAATTCCAGATATAATTGTTATGTTCATTTTCAATGTTCATTCAGCTTTGAAATTTTGTTCATGCTAATTCACAACTACATTGTGAAGGATAGCCGACTTATTATTCAAACTCTTTCAATCATGATATATCTTTACCTTGTTTTTTTAAACTTTCTTTGGGCAACTTTCATGCTCACCCTTGCTATATCATGATAAAACATTGCGAGATAAAGCGAATCTGACGAGATCTGACGGAAAAAGGATAATGCCAAGTTCAGCTTGGTACAGAATGTGAAGTTAAGTTGTAAAGTATGTTGAAGAATAGTATTGTCATGTGCTAGATAGTTCATGATTGTGTATTAGTTAAGGTTACTCGATTTTGGGAATAGTGTGTAAAGTTTAATGTATAAACAATTTATGTTCATATCTTCCGCAAACAGTTGTAGAAATAGCGAACCGGATCCGCGGCGATTCGGGACCCGGATCTGGGGATGCTACAAACCTCCTATAGAACCCTGCGTGTCCTAGAAAGCTTCTAATACCCTTGATTGAACTTGGCGGAGGCAATTTCTCAATTGTTTCCAGCTTGGCTTTATCGACCTCCAATCCGTGCATCGAGACTTTGTGTCCCAAAATTATGCTTTCTTCTACCATAAAGTGGCATTTCTCCCAATTAAGTACCAGATGTGTGTCCGTGCATCTCTGTAAGACCATTACTAGATTTTCCAAGCACGCGTCAAAATTATCCCCATAGATAGAGAAATCGTCCATGAAGACTTCCACATTCTTTTCCACCATATCTGAGAAGATGGCCATCATGCAGATTGAAAAGTGGCGGTGCATTACGATCGAATGACATTCTCACGAATGCGAGCGTGCTTGAGGGCACGTAAATGTTGTCTTTTCTTGATCCTCGGGAGCGATGACAATTTGTTTATACCCTGAGTAACCATCCAATAAGCAATAGTATGCATGACCTGCCAGTCTGTCCAGCATTTGATCAATGAAGGGTAGAGGGATATGATCTTTGCAAGTCGCTTTATTCAATTTTCTATAGTCCATGCAAACTCTCCATCCAGTCACTGTTCTTGTTGGAATCAGCTCATTGTTTTCGTTTTGAACCACAGTCATACCTCCCTTTTTCTACACACCTTTGCTTGGGCTAACCCACTTGCTATCCGAAATTAGGTAGATGATACTGCGCCTAACCACTTGAATTTCCTTCTTGACTACTTCTTTCATGATCGGATTGAGCCGTCTCTATTTTTCCACGACCGGTTTAGCATCATCCTCCATCAAAATTTTGTGCATGCAAAAGGATGGACTGATTCCTTTGATGTCCGCTATTGTCCATCCTATCGCCGATTTATGTTCCAAGCACTTTCGTAGTGACTTTTCTTCCTGCAATTCGTTTAGTATATAGCGAAATAATACATGTAAAGAATTTGGTGGCCTAAATCGCATACACGAGGTGTTTAGGGAGTGGTTTCAACTCAAGAATTGGTGGTTCCTCATATGACGATTTCATTCTTATCGTTGTCCGCTCTTCCATGTGCAATGTTTCGAATGGTGCTTTAAATCTGCTTACTCGTGGCAGAGAGTCCAATACTTGCACATATTCTCCAATTTTTGGATCATCAAGTCCTTCACCTCCCAATAATGTTGTCACCAATGGATCGTTCTCCAAGCTCTTGTTCATGTCTTCGCAAACTATGTGGTCAATAAGATCCATCCTAAAACATTCTTCACCATCCGTCAGGAATTTCATGTCCCTAAACACATTAAATTTAATTTCCTGGTCTTGAACCCTCATAGTCAGTTCCCCTTTTTGTACATCGATGAGCGTCCTACCCGTAGCCAAGAAAGGCCTCCCTAGAATGATTGGGATTTTTTTTATCTTCCTCGTAGTCTAAGATAATGAAGTCTTCAGGGAGTATGAATTTTTCCACCTTCACTAGGATGTCTTCCACAATGCCTCTTGGATATGTTACTGACCTATCTGCCAATTGCAAAGAAATGTTTGTAGGCTTGGGTGCAGGCAACCCCAACTCTGTGTAGACCAATAATGGCATAAGATTCACACTTGTTCCCAAGTCACACAGACATTTGTTGAACGCCGTATTCCCAATTGTGCATGGAATGGTGAAGCTACCTAGGTCTTTCAACTTTGGTGGCAATTTCATTTTTGTAACTTCGCACTACACTCTTCTGTTAAAGCTACTGTCTCATAGTCTCCCAACTTCTTCTTTCTCGATAGAATCCCTTTCATGAATTTGGCATAACTAGGCATCTGCTCCAGGGCTTCTGTGAATGGGATATTGATTTGAAGTTTCTTAAAAACTTCCACAAATTTTGCGAATTGTTTGTCTACTTTCTGCTTTTGAATTCTGTGCTGAAATGGAGGGGGAGGATAGCTAACTAGTTCGCTCACTGGGATGCTTGTTTTTGCAGGTTTATCGGCCCCCTATTCCGTCTCAATCTCTGCATTTTTCGTATCTGTCTCAACTTCCTTTACACCCGCTATTTATATTTCTTGCCCCTCAAGATGTCTTCCACTCCTCAACATAATAACTTGACATTGCTCGTGATTACCTTTGGGGTTTCTTTCGGTATCACTGGGTAGTGTTCCTTGTGGGCTATTATTCAATGCTAGTGCAATTTGTCGTATTTGATTCTCCAAATTTTTTATTGCAGTTTCTTGTGATTTCATGGCTAATTCTTGTGCTTTCATGACCATTGCTTGATTTTTCATAGCTGCTCCATTGCTGGTTATTTACTTTGTCACTAACTCCTCCAGATCTGATTTCCTTTCTTGGTATTGGGTTGGTTGTTGATGTGTCTGAAATCCTGGGGGATAAGATGGCCTTGGAGCTTGTTGTTACTTCGGGTTATTACTCCACGATATATTTGGATGGTTTCTATTCCTTGGTGGTTGTATGTATTACGATAGGGTGTTTTGCGGAATTCTATTGTAGCTACCGTAAATTGCACGAGAGGATGGATTAATTGCACATTGGTCAAGTAGAATGTTCTCCGCGCACAACTCACAAATACTTGCCACTTGTCATGATCTGTTTGTGCTTGTTGTAATTGTACCCCGCCATAGAATCAAATTTCTTTGAGAGAGCTGAAATTTGTGCTTGTATTGCCGTCATTCCATCAACTTCTAACACTCCTGCGACCTTTGTTTGATTCATTCTCGCCGTGGGCCACTGGCAATTGTTAGCTGCCATAGTCTCTATCAACTCATACGCTTCCTCATAGCTCTTTGCCATAAATGCTCCACCTGAAGCTGCATCAATGCTCGTTCTGATGTTTCCATTCAATCCATTATAAAATGTGTTCAATTGCAACCATTTCGGTAACCCATGATGTGGACATTTTCGAAGTAATTCTTTATATCGTTCTCATGCCTCATACAATGACTCCCCGTGTTGCTGTTCAAACATCGTTATCTCGTTCCTCATTTTTGCCATTTTTGTAGGTGGGAAAAAATTGGCGAGGAATTTTTGAGCTAGGTCTTCCCACGTAGTTATAGATCCGGATGGTAGGGAGTGTAGCCAACTCTTCGCCTTGTCCCATAAGGTGAATGGGAACAAGCGAAGTCGTACTGCATCATCCGACACTCCATTATACCTAAAAGTATCACATATCTCTAGGAAACTGACTAGATGCTCGTTTGGATCGTCATTCGCCAATCCCCCAAATTGAACCGAATTTTGAATCATTTGAATTGTTCCCGGCTTAATTTCAAACGTATTTACAGCTATTGCGGGCCTCGTGATGCTTATTTGATGATTCGATCACCACCTTTGGTGTGGCGAAATCCCTTAATGCTTTATGATCTTCGGCTGCCATTTCCTCTTCTTTTTCAGGTGTCTCAAAATCCTGTCTTGTTTCCTTAATCCACTTACTCAATCTTTGAAATCTTTTCTCGATGTCATCCTCAAAAGGAAGCAGGTCAGGATTTTTGGACCGTGTTTGCATAAACTGCTCAAATCACCTGAAATAAGATAACAAACAAAATAAAAAAAATTGTTTAAGTAAAACTGAATTAATTTAACTGATATTGAAATAAATTAAGATCTAGGCTAATATGTCCCCGGCAACGGCGCCAAAAACTTGTTGGGTAAAATCTAATTACGCACAACACACAAGTATACGTGGTCAACAAGTAATAAAGTGATAAGTAGAGTATCGTTCCCACAGAGACAATTAGCAAGAACTCAAGCTTACAACTATCAATTTTTAACTAATCCAAATTTTATTAAACTAACTTGAATAAATGAGAAGAAAATCTTAACAACTAATACTCTAACTATCAATAATAACCTACAAAAATAAAACTCAATTTTCAAACAATACTTGGAGAATTAGGCTCATGATTTCACTCTAAGCTTTACTCAGATTAATTCACTTTTACCCCGATTCAATTCAATATTCCGGTTTATTAATCGAGAACACGATTATAGCATTAACCACCTCTCGATTGCACCAATACCAAATTAACTCAAATCCACAATTAAGATAGAATTAAGCCAAACACTCCAATCAATTAACTCACAATATCTCTGCGCCAAATTAAATCAAAAGAAGTTTAAGATTAAGTTCTCTAACGATTACATGCGATGTTAAGCATATCTCCGCCTTAACATTCATCACAATTTCGCTATTCACAAAATTCATGAACACATGCTATATCAATTAAGTCTAGATTAAAACATCTTCTCTCGAATCCATTCAAATCCACAAAGAATTGTTGATCAGGCAATTAACAAATTCAAGCTCAAATCAATATAGATAAATTGTTGAATATTTTATTAAACTGAGAATTAAAGCTAATAACCCATTGTTCCACTCAAAGATCCATCAATCGCCTAAAAAGATAATTAATTCATCATAAATAAATTAACTACTGAATAAATAAAAGGATACATCATCCCAATTACAGATAATAAGAATTAAGGAAGAATAATAAACACCACCCTTCTCTGAATTCAATTTCTGCAAATTTTGTGAAGTTATTCCTTCTTCTCTAGACCTCCAAGCTTGATCTCCAATGTCGTTCCTGTTTGCAAAGTTGTGTGTCTCCTCTTTTTTTCCAATCTCTTTTCCTTTACTAGTAGACCATCTCTTGTCTAGATACTCTCCTATCTTGACTCCACTTCCTATCCAAAACAACTTAAAACAATTCTAATTTCCTCCAACTTCAGCCATCTAACTCCTCGTGAAAAAAAAAAACAAGCAGATCAGGCAGGAGGCGATCGGTGTCATGATATAGCCTTCATGTTGCTAAAGCGCTAGTGCATCATTAGCCATAATCGACTTCATTATTTGTCGGTATGATGATAACGATCGGCCTTAGGTATGCGATATCTAGTCCATTCCAAAGAAAGTCAGCGCCCTTTTCGGTATTGCCACATTTCACCATCAATGACTTCATTAACTGATCACACAATCTCAAATGTTTCCAAACGCAAGACGCCTCTGCTTTTCCTACATTAAACGAAAAACCCATCAACAGTAGCATAAAAATGCATAAAAACAAACACAAAAACAGACCAACTGAACACAATTCATGGTTTAAAAACCTACTCATCAGCTTCCAGTCTCAGATGGCTCCAGACCAGTACCAAATTACACAAGTCAAGAAACAAGCCAATGAGTCTTTTAGAGAGTATGCTCAAAGGTGGAGGCGCTTTGCTTCTCAAGTTATTCCCTCTATGACTGAGCCTGAGATGATGATGACCTTCATAGACATACAAGAAGCTCCTTTCTATGAGAGAGTCTTAGCTGGCATAGGCAAACCATTTTCTGAAATGATCAAACATGGAGAGATGGCTGAGATGGGATTGAAGTCAGGAAAAATTCAAGACCTTGCCGGCCTGAAAGCTGTTGCTGAGCACATCCAGTCTGGAAGTTATGGAAACAACCCCTGGAGGGTCCATAAGAAGAAAGAGGAGGATATTTCCTTGATACTACAAGGACAAAAAGGCAATCAGAATCTGCCTATCTAGAGGAGAAACTACTCTCCTTTTCAAGCACAATCTTCAAACCCTCCATTGCCAAAGAGTGGAGAAGTCCAACGCACTCGAGTGTTCACACCCTTAGGGGACTCACTCGAGAACATTCTCAATCTTCTGACAACTCTGAAGAAAATTATCCATCTTCTTCCACCAGCCAACTCAAATGGGAAGGGTTTCAATGCTAATAGGAAGTGTGCTTATTATGCTGGAGCTCCAAGACATGATACTCAGGATTGCTGGGCCTTGAAACATAAGATCCAGGATTTGATTGATAATGGTGAGATCATGGTGACTAAACCTGACCAACCTCATGTGAAAGACAACCCTTTTCCTCAACACAAAGAAGAAGAGGTTAATATGATTAATTAGAGCAGTGGATAGAGTTCGAATTACGGTGGTGAATCCTCCCAAACTAGCATGGATTGTGCTGACAAATGGGATTATGCACAGTTCCAGCTTATGATGGAATGAAAAATGAAAGCTCTTTGTAAGCAAGTCAACCAATTGGCAGAATTGGTGATACATCAGCACCAAGTCATAAGCCAATTAGTCAGTCAGGAGCACGCTAGTCTCCTTCCTTTTGTTATGAATACTCCATCATCGCCTCCAAAAAGTGAAACACTAGAGGATAAAATTGCAAAGAGGGCAAGTGCCAAAGCCCGTCGGGATTTTTCCAATAAAAGGGAATTCACCTATCTGGGCCAACCGATGGAGGAGATATTTCAGATGCTAATCAATGAAGGAATAATCACATCTCTAATACCTCCAATCAATCACCGTTCAAGACGGTTCAATTCTAATGGAGTATGTCAGTACCACTCCCTTTCTCGCGGTCACAGCACAAAAGAATGTTGGGCACTCCGCCATCTTATTCAGAATTTAATTGATAGCGGTGTCCTGCAAATGGCAGACGATGACACCTTGTTACTTGAGAGTGGAAACACATTTCCTACAAAGTGGAAAGAAGTCGTAGCAGTTATATCCACTGAGGATGATTTGGCTGCCAGACCACTCACAATATAAGAAATTCAACTCAAAGGTGTTGACAATCCTTTGAGTGTGAGAGCCCCAAATCCGGGTCCCAAATCACCGCGGATTCGGTTCAATCATTCTATAACTATTTGCGGAAGATATAACATAAATTGTTTATACAATACACTTTTACACATTTCTCCAAAATCGAGTAACCTTAACTTATACACAAATTATAAACTATCTAACACATGACATTATTATCAAACTATACTATTACAATCTAGTCAAGACATTTTATCCCAAGCGAGAACTTGGCATTATCCTTTTCACATATCCGAACGCATTCGCTTTTTATCTGCAATGTTTATCATGATATAGCAAGGGTGAGCATGAAAGTTCTTCAAACAAGTTTAAATACAATTTAAGGATATATCATGATTGAAAGAGTCGAATAAAAAGGTGGCTATAATTCATCAATATAATTGAGAACTAGCACGAACAAACTTTTATTTGAACAAGTATTGAACATGAACAAATATATCTGGACCAACTGGTAATGAAGGTGATAAGCCTTTCATACCTGACTTATACATGCAATATGTATAAAGTTCAATTTCACATGGCAATCATCAATGATTAACCATAAGCATATTTGAATAAAACAACCCTTAGTAGAGTTAAGTAAAACTTTTCGAACCATTGATTCTGCATTATGCAATTTAATAAGCTTTGTCTGAAGACCTATTATTAATAATATGTATTTCTAAGTTAGAATAATATCATCACAATATTTAAAAATAACTTAAACACATAGCACAAAACCCTATCAGTCTATACAACACATAACACCTAGCCTCAAGTCAAACTATTGCGGTCAGGAGTTGAGTTGATTAGATAATTCTAACATCCCGATTTGATTACAGTCGGACTTTTCTCGAGTCTAAGTTTAATTAAACTCATGCGAACACTTAACAATTATCTTAGATAATTTATTATCGATCAAAACATTAATCATAGGCTTGTAATAATTTTTGAGATAATTATTATCATTTATCATGATTTTTCAATCACTAATATCGTATTTATATAATATAAATACCACATAATTCCTTTATCATTAATATTTATTTAATACCAAATATTAATGAAAATCATAACATAATATTATAATATATTTATAACATCACACAGTATTTTTAATACTTTAAAATCATATTTATATGATTTTTAAGCATTGACTAAATTCATTATCCAGATAAGTGATATTAATATTAAAATATTAATATTTTCATAACAAAATATCGAAAGTTATATTTAAAATATTTTTCTAACCCTTAAATCATTTTTATATGATTTTCAAAGCATTATTTCTAATTTTCCATAATTTATTTAATATATTTATTAAATAAATAAATAAATTAATCACCATTAATATTAATTTATTAATGAATCTCATTACAAAATATCAAAAGTCATTAAAATAACATAAAATATTTTCTTATACCATAATATAATTTTATAGGCAATTGTAGTTTTTATTTCACTTAAATATGTAATTTATATTTATTATATATTTTTATTGCTTTATTTATGCCTGAAAAGAAGTTTATTGGCGTAAAATATCATTTATAGCCAAATCTCATCCCGTAGGACTTTATTAGATTTATTAATATTTATTATTTCGCCGGAACGCGATTCAGAACATCAAACGTCAAAGTCGCTCGACGAGCCGACGCTCGGCATTCGCTCGATTTTAAGTTCTGACATGCTCCTTTGTAGATTTTTAATTCTCAAATCGTGAATCATATAAGAGTGAAATTTTGGGCATATTATAGACCTCATGTCATAGTATTTTTAGAAAATTTCTAACCACAAAAATGAACAACAGAAACCATTCAAAACAGGGTTCAAAAATGGCTTCAAAATTGAATACAGAGAAGAGCGCCGATGTCTTTTAAGCGATGCACTGCAATCTTCTTCAACAACAATTCTTAAAGAAGATATTTATGAGTAGCTCACTTTGTGATTTTCTCACGCCTTGCTCGTTTATCAGAAAATTCCCAACTTTGGATATGTTATACATGGTATACCAAAGTATTTTTATAAAATATAACCCAGTAATTTCGGACCTCTTAGGAAGGCTAAAACAGACCTCAAAAATGTCCGCTCGCAACAGTTTTCATCTTTTTCCCAGATTTACCCTCTTTCGCTAAAACAGTCCTAACTTTTTCGTTTTAAAACATTTTTAGGCGATTCTTGAGCCCACGCGAAGCTAACTTCTAGGACTACAACTCTTCCCTACTGATGTTTTTCTAGATTCTGAACATATCAGCCCAGAAATTCCGTTCAAGTGGACTGCACCGCACTTGTTGGACAGTTTTGACACTACTACTTTGAAATGTCATAACACTCTCCTCCGATGTCGGATTTAGTCCTTTTCGGTGTCTATGGAAAGCTTATTCAGTGTAATACAACATATCAAAAGCCCAGAATTTTTTGGAATATCCAACTAATCCCGAAAATTCCTTTTTCTGGCAGCAGTCCACTAATTTTCTTAAGCTTTAAAAACTGCTTTGCTTTTCTTTCTTTGGATCAAACTTTTAACACCTAAAATGGTTAAATCTACACATAACACACCATCTAACTAGTACATCTAGTGTTCTAGTGTTCAAGATCACAACTCATGCTTTGGATTCGAGCCAAACAAAATAAAATAAATAAACTTAGTTAAGATTAAAGGTTTTATACCTTTGCTTTGAGATTATCTTTCTTCTATTCCACAAGTAGGTAATGAACTTAGAAGATCAAATAAACTAGCACACCTCTCTCACTCTCACAAAAACCGAACTCTCTCTTTCTTTTATCTCTTGAATGCTACTAGCTTGGGAGAAAAAGATAGAAGAAGAAGAATGAGAGAAAATGAATGTCTAGCAAAAGAATGAGTAATATAACTATTATCCCCCATATTTTTATTGTCCCATGAATAAAAGACTACACCTTATCTCTTCAATTAGCCTAATCATGTGATTAAGGGTGCTTAATAGATTCGCAACCAATGGGAGATTGACACACATGTACTTGTGTGTAAGATTTCTACTAATGGACATTGATTAGCATAATCTTCTTGCCATAAAAAGGCCTAATTGGTCGGTCCCCCCTTGCCCATTATATCTCCCAATTTGCTTTTATTTTAATACACTAATTTGATTAATCAAAAGTCTAAAATACCCTTAATCAAGTGGGCTAAGTATTGGTTTGCATTTTATTTCTTTTGGGCTTCTCCTTTAATTGTTTTGGGCCATGTAATAAACATAGTCTAACAATTTTAATATATCTTTACCCAAATTATTTATTTAGGGTTTCATTTCCAATCTTATGAAATTTAATTACTTATACATGCGACTTTAGCTCATAACCTAATTAGGTTTACTAGAAATAGGTTTAAAATTATTAGTCACTTGAAATAACAAAATTATCCACTTAAGCTAGTATAAATATTAAATACTAACCTTTCTTTACTACCATAACCCTTAGGTTATTTAATTGTCTCACCTAATATATAATTAGGTTACGAATCTTTCATTTTTAATGAAATCTATAAATGTATATATCCATAACTATAGTATATATGTTTATTGATTCATGCACCACTTCACATATGTTGTCACATATTAAATCACTATATAACACAAAGTTTTAAATATCAATAATGTACATACATATATAGTGACTTAAAATTCACGGTTATTAACCCTTAAGGTTTTCAAAAATAGAAAATTAATATTTCTAAATTGTAATTAGGATTCTCGAATTAAATTAAACTTTCCCATTCATAAATCAATCTTGTTAATTAGGATTATTTTATCCCAATTTAAATTGCTAATTTAGCAATTAAGTCCATAACTGTACATTAGGGTTTCTAACGGAATAATTAGGGTTTAAAATTTTGAAATTAGGGTTTGCTAATTAATTAAGCTTTACCCTAATTAATATTATAATTAATATCACTTAAGCATTATAATTATCCTTTAAATTCCCAGATTAGGGTTTCCAAGTTCCGAATTAGGGTTTCAAATTCCCGGAACTGAAATTAGGGTTTCAGAACCAGTTTCTAGGGTCTCTTATCCATTGCTAGGGTTTTCTAACTGAACGTTGATGTTCGAATATAATATTAGGTTTTAACATTGATAAAATTTATCTGGTCAACCCTTAACCATTAACCACATTCTGAACACATAGATGACCATATACACAGAACATATTCACATATGCACTTAATCCTGAATAATTCACCAAAAGCCTACACAGGATTTTGAAATCCTCAAAATTCCTTCCCAAAAAAATCAAACGCATACACTTATTTTCTGTCTAAGTCTATTATGTGATCTTAAATCAATCATTTAAGATTTTATTAAATTGTCTAATTTCTCGGGTTGTCACCAAAGCATGATGAAGTCTACCATCAAGTCAAAGGGGAAAGTTCACACGGGGAAGATTGAAGAATTCCTCCGTACTATGGGCCATAATGAAGCCAAGGTGGTTTTAAGCTTTAAAGAAGCTCCACAACAAATTTCTATACTGGATTTAATTTTCTCTTTCGAAATCACAGGAAGGTTTTGTTAAAGGTTTTGGAAGAAGCCCATTTGCCGAAATCAGTGGATGTTGAAAAATTCTAGTGTCTGGTTGATCACATTTTTAAAAAAAATGTTATATCTTTCACTGATGACGACATACCTCCCGAAGGGACTGGTCATTGCAAACCATTGCACATAGGGGTTTTGTCCTCAGGATACATGGTAGGAGGAGTTTTGATAGAAGGAGGATCATCTTTGAATATTTGTCCTTATGCCACTTTGGAGAAGATGAACATCAATCTTAAAAGGATCAAAAGCAGCCATACGTTTATCAAAGCTTTTGATGGATCCCGACGAAATGCTGTCGGAATAATTGAATTGCCTGTGGAGATTGGTCCCCATATATTCTGTGTATCCTTTCATGTGCTAAAAATTGCTATAGGATACAACCTGCTCTTGGGGAGACCGTGGATTCATATGGCCAGAGTTGTCCCTTCCACCCTCCACCAACAACTCAATTACATCATTAACAACAGCCAAGTCACTGTTAATGCTAAGCCGGAATGTCCTGAATAAGGTGACATACCACTCATCAGCTTCAATTCAGAAGTTGAGCCGGTCAGTTTCCATGCCCTGGAGGTGAGCAACACTCACTATCATCCTATTTAGACGCCACCTCTAATATCTAAGATTTGTGCCGAGGTAATGTCGGCCACTCAAGAGATGATTTCATTGGGCTATCAACCTGGACAAGGGTTGGGCAAAGATCATCAGGGCATTAAGTGCCCAATTCAAGTTCCCAGTCAAACAGGGACAGCCGGACTAGGCTATTCTACTCGTTCTAGTTACAGGAATCCTCATAAGGACAAAAATATTCCTTCAACTTCAGCCATACGGCGATTATCTCAACCTACAGATCCTGAACCTGTACGGTCTCCGGTAAAGGTGTCTGCCCCTGTAATGGCTATGTTATTTCCTAAACTAATATCGGTTAAAGGAAAAGAGGTCCTGATTCTAGATCCTAGAGTGGAAGAAAAGGAACGGAAACGTAAACAAGACATCGCCAGGAGGTTGTCAAACATACGCATCATTGTCCATACTGAGGGTATGAATAGAGACATCTAAGAAGATGATTGTCCAGATATCATGGCCATCATTCGGGAGAAGGAGGACGATGACAGCCCCTTCATCATTGCCGTCCATCAGGACTTAACCCTTGACAATTGGAGCAGCACTCCTTGCATTTGTCGACAAGGGTAAAAGGGGCAGAAACTCCCTCTGCCCTATAGATAGCCATAACTGCTTATTTTTCTGTACAGTATTAGCAGTTGTTTTGTCATTACATGCTAACACTTTGTATGATTGAACAGTTTTATATACTAAGCGAAAGCATTTTTGTTTCAGGACTCTGAATTTAGATGTGCATATACTTGCTGATGAGGTGCCTTTTCTCCACAAGGACTAAAACTTTGATGAAAAGTTTGACACAGATTTGATGGAAATACAAGAGGACTATGAGATACCTTAGGATATCAAATAATGGGTTGAGGACAAGCCCAAGCCAAATCTTGATCAAACCACCTCATTCAATCTCGGAACCTTAGAAAACCCCAAACTAATCCATATTGGTACGGACCTCACTCCAAACCAAAGGAATGACATGGTTACTCTATTGACCCAATTCCAGGATGTGTTTGCATGGTCTCATGAAGACATGGTCGGTTTATCCACTGACATTTTCATCCATCGCTTCCCCATTAAAGTGGGATTCAAGCCAGTCAGGCAAAAGCTCAGGTGATTAAAACCTGAGTGGAGTTCAAAGGTTAAAGAAGAAATTATGAAACAATTTCAAGCGGGCATCATCATGGTGTCAACATACCCTGAATGGCTATCAAACATAGTCCCTGTACCTAAGCCGGGAGGAAATGTGCTAGTTTGTGTGGATTACCGGGATCTGAATAAAGCTTTCCTTAAAGATAGCTTTCTCGTGCCATTTATCCACATTCTTATTGACAATACTGCTCAATACAACATGTACTCCTTTGCTGATTATTTTGTGGTGTACCGTCAAATTATGGTTTCTGAAGAGGATCGTGAGAAAACTGCATTCATCATGCCCTGGGGAACCTTTTGCTATAGACGGTTGGAGCTACCTATCAGCGAGCTATGATGTCTCTTTTTCACGATTTAATGCACACGGAGATAGAGATCTATGTAGATGACATCATTGTCAAATCCCGAAGGGAGGAAGACCACTTAGACCATCTCAGAAAGCTCTTCAACAGGTTGAGTAAGTACAACTTGAAGTTGAATCCAGCCAAGTGCGCCTTTGGCGTTAAATCAGGCAAGTTGCTAGGATTCCTAATAAGCCATAAAGGGATTGAGCTGGATTCCACCAAAATCCAAGCCATTACGAAAATGCCCATTCCTCAGACAGAGAAGGAAATACGGGGATTTTTGGGAAGAATCAACTTCATCAGCCGATTCATTTCCCAACTCACAGCAACCTGTGAGCCTATCTTCAAGCTGTTAAGGAAGAACTCCGATGAGTATCAGAAAGCCTTCCTTACAATCAAAGAGTAGCTAGTCAAAGCTCCTGTTTTGGTATCTCCCAGGGATGGTGGTTCCCTATTCATGTTCCTGTCAATCAATGACAATGCCATGGGCTGCATGCTGGGACAGAAAGATGATAAAGGCCAAGAGCGAGCTATCTACTACTTCAGCAAAAGATTTAGCAGTAGTGAACACAAGTGCACTTTGATTGAGAAGACTTGTTGTGCTTTAGCATGGGCTTCCATGAGGTTACAACATTACCTACATGGTCACACAACCCAACTCATATCCCGCGTGGATCCTCTCAAGTACATGTTCAGTAAACCTATGTTAAATTATCGACTGTCCAGGTGGCAGTTTATCTTACAACAATTTGACATCGTCTATGTGACGCAAAAGTCTATTAAAGGTCAGGGAATTGTGGATCAATTGGCCGCCGCACCTTCAGGGGATTTCAAACCCTTAGAAACATACTTCCCCGATGAAGGGGTAGTGGTCGTTCAGCAATACCATCAGTACGATGCATACCAGATGTGGAAAATGTATTTTGATGAAGTTATGAACATGGAAGGTTCTGTGGCTGGAGCAGTTCTAGTATCTGGTACGGGGAGCAGTATCTCGTCGTCGTCAAATTGCAGTTTGTCAGCACCAACAACACAGTTGAGTATGAAGGTTATATCATGGGGCTAAAACTTGCCCAATCAAGGGGCATCAGGTGGTTAACTGTCTTTGGAGATTCTGAATTAGTGATCAAACAAACCACGGGAATCTATCACACCAAAGAGCTACATTTGCTACCTTACCATCGGCAAGTTTTACAGATGGCTGCGGAGTTTGAAAAAATATCATTCCTCCACATTCCTCGGAATAGGAATGATTTTGCGGATGCGCTAGCAACTTTGGCCTCCTTGATCAACATACCTGACAAGGAAACCATGACAATCATCACACTTGCCCTGCAAAAGGCTCCAGCCTATGGGAACTACATTGGAGAAGTATCGAATGAGCTACCTTCCATCCAACACCCTTGGTATCAGCATATCAGGGAGTACTTGCGAGATGGATCTACACTCGCTGAGGCGAGCCCGACTGAAAGAAGGCGGATCCATTGACTGGCTAGGAAATTTTACCTGAGCAGATATGCATTCTACAAAAGAGTTGCAGGACTAGGTCTCCTCAGATGACTGGACAAAGACCAAGTTCAGAGGCTCATGGATGAAATCCAAGGTGGAGTATGTGGCCCACACATGAGCAGCCCTCTACTTATCAAAAAGATCCTTAGAACAGGGCATTACTGGCTCTCTCTCAAGGCTAATTGTGATGATCACGTCAAGAGATGTTACCAATGCCAAATTCACGGGAATGCTATTCACGCCCATAATATGAGTTCACCCTGGCCCTTCTTAATGTGGGGAATGGATGAAATCGGGTCCATCGAGCCCAAAGCCAGTAATGGGCATCAGTTTATCTTCACCATGATCGACTACTTCACCAAGTGGGTAGAAGCAGCCTCCTTCCCCAAGGTTACCAAAGAAGTTATCATTGGTTTCATCAGAAACAAGGTCATTTGTCGATATGAACAACCAGAGGTGATTCTGTCAGACAATGCTAAGAACCTCAACAACCAAATGATGGAGGAGTTATGCAGTAAATTCTACATCAAACATCAAAACTCTGTCATCTACCGTCCGAAGATGAATGGTGTTGTTAAAGAGGCTAATAAAAATATCAAGAAGATTATGCAAAAGATGTTCGCCAATCATAAAGGATGGCCTGACTTGTTGCCTCTGACTTTATTAGCCTACAGAACATCAATGCGTATTTCCACTAGGGAAACCCCCTACTCATTAACCTATGGGATGGAAGTAGTGCTCCCCATAGAGGTGGATATGGAATCCCTCAGTGTGTTGATAAACGCTTAGCTGGATGAAGACCAGTGGTTATAAGACAAGTATCACCAATTGTCTTTAATAGACGAAAAGAGAAGTGATGCAATCTTCCATGGTCGATTATACCAAAAAAGGATCGCCAGATCTTACAACAGAAAAGTCCGGCTACGACAGTTTAAACAACATGACTTGGTTTTGAAGAAGATAATTGACAACCAAGATCAGTCTAAGGGAAAATTTGCCCCAAACTGGGAAGGCCCGTTTATTGTCAAAGAGGTATTGACAGGAGGTGCTCTCAGATTACAGGAAATGGATGGCGACGAATTTTCACAGCTCATCAACTTAGACACCGTGAAACGATACTATGTCTGAAGTTACCATCAAGTAAACATCCTGGTTTTGGATCCCCAGATCTCCAGTCAATTCAGGTTTTCTAACCCTCTCTACATACA
Organism: Panax ginseng; assembly: GCA_020205605.1. Taxonomy (NCBI): domain Eukaryota; kingdom Viridiplantae; phylum Streptophyta; class Magnoliopsida; order Apiales; family Araliaceae; genus Panax; species Panax ginseng. The sequence goes on from CM035134.1 coordinate 122,598,334, forward strand.
ACCTTTCTTCATACCCATCTGCCCCATCAGGGACAAACACACTTTTACAACCAGCAGCCTAGTTTTAGATCAGTAGATCCTTCACACATCATTGGTTTCAAAACCCTTCACATCTTCAGGTTATCCCACCAGGGATTAAACCTTTCACAACTGCAGTTTTGTCCCACCAGGGATAAGACTTTTCACACCTGCAGTTTTGTCCCATTAGGGATAAGACTTTTCCCCTGCAGTTTGTCATGTACATGGGATTAAACTTTTCATCGCAATCCAAATCACGAACATGGGGGCGAAGACGTCGATCGATCGCCCTAATACTTCGGAGTACGTAGACAACCATTTTTATGGCCCGGTCACCTTACATAAAAAAAACCATCTCTATACCCTTACCACATACAGCGTTGAACCTCTTATACCAGGTTCGAACTACACAAACCTAATCTCCTGTTCAATAGGAGTACATAGGCATCCATTTATGGTTCGGTCTCACCCCCTACCAAAACACAAAAACTTGTTAATGGTACCGGGATCATCCTTCAATCCACCACATTTCATCGGCTTCAAACCAAAGGGATGGAACTACCTGACCTCCCCATAAATGGGAGAATCGGCGACCATCTAAGCTGCGGTTGAATCCTCAAAGAGAAACACCAATCCATAAGAGATGGAACTAACTGGGCTCCCTCGTACAAAGGAGTACCGACGACCCTCTGTGGTGCGGTTAATCTTAGAGAAGAAAGCCACACTCCTCTCCACATCTACATACAGAAACCAGTCCCAAGACACCAAAGAAGGTAGGGGATACACACAGATCAACGATCCATTCAAAAAGATCCTGAGACATCTCAATGTCCATCCGTCAAGGAGGAGTTCAGAATACATCCAGATCACAAGCCCTAAAGAAACAGATAATATCAAGCAAGTAGCAAGGCACAACTAAAAGGGAAGTGAATCAAAATATATTTCCCTGCCATATATACTGCTGTTTAATATATAAAATTTGTACTGTACATGACAAAATGACTAAGCTAGTTTAGGTAGGAAAATATAAGCCCATCTACAGATTAGTGTATATATGAGATACCAAGCCCGACATGGCGTCTCTCTCAAAAGAAAGAGGTAACGCTGTGAACTCCTACCCAAGGGTATCCACTCAAGCTAACAGATCCACAGCCAACTGAATGATGACACTGTGATCATCAATATATGCGCTCATCTTAGCAATAATGCCAATGGTAAGGGATCTCAGTGTAGTACTATCTGTAACGGCTACGTCCTGGGCAGATATGGCATCATCCCGCTCAACAATCGATGCATCTCTAGATGAGCTAATCTCATCTCGCTCAACAATAGCGGTATCTCTATGAGCTAAAGCGTTATCTCTCTTAGATAGAGTGACATCTCTTCCAACAAGAGCTGTCAACATCAAGGCCCGAGCCTGATCTCTCTCAAATGTCATCAGATGCAAACTTTGTGCTAAATACTTTGAAGGGGGAGTCACAGTTGCAGAAGTACTAGGAAAATCAACAAGAGCTGCTGGCAACCCAGTAAATAGCTCCGCCTCGGTGGGTGAAGTAGTATCTTCCATGGGCTCTCCAATACCAGAAATAATCCCCGACACTGTGGATACAACCTCAGTCGATGCAGTCTTTGTCTCCATCCATGCAGAATACTCTGTCGAACAGCTGGATGGCTAACAGAAAACTTAGCTCTCTCGCGCTGATCCCAACAGGCATACACCATGGATCTGTCCTCTGTTGATAAGTAGCAAGAAACCAAATGCTGACCTATTGCCCGCTCAAAAGGATGGAAGTCCTGAAATTGGTCGAACTATGACATCACAGCCGGTGGGTGGTAAGTAGTCATGCCCTTCAAACCAACCAAAGGGAGATAATCCATGCCAGGTGCATGAGTAATGAAGCTGTGGGGAACTGAGCCATGTACATGATAAAATGCCAAACGGATCTCCCATCCCTGCCAAGAACACCGACCAAGACATAGCGTATGTACACTCCGCTGGCTGAAAGGAGTAAGACATGGCTATCTCATTGGAAAAAAAATACCCATGCCGTCGGAAGGTGCCAATCGGTCTCAGGTGTGACATGAACCACACATACAACATGATCGAGCTATCTATAAATACCCTTACAGGGTGGGTGCAGCAATACGTGACTGATCTCAATGTCTCTGTCAAAATCATCGGCAAAATGGTATGACCCTCCCTGAGAGCTCTCACTGCCATGATAACGCCAATGTCCAGCTCATCCGTATATCGTGGCATATACACATATGATAATACACACATCAATAATACGTTTACTCTGACTACCCGCCAATGATCCTCTGGTGTGGTGAAATCCCCAGAGTGCCATGCATAACTGTCCACCGAGCCAAATCTGTCTAGCAGAAAATGCTGGGATACCACATGGCCAGATGTAATCTCATCCTGTACTACTGTATGCCTCAACTCGGTGAGGGTCATGAACTTTCGGCACATATCTCCAATGGCCATCTGAGCGCAAGGTTTGTCTAAGGGCAAAGCCGTCAACTGCTCGTACTCCTCTAAAGTGGGAGTCAACTACTAGGTCCTAAATCAAAAAACCTGCCTCTTTGGTACCCAATGCTCTAGCATACCGTCTACAAAACCCATGGGAACCTAGAACATCAGGAGGGTCATCAAATACTATAATAACTGATCTATGGTCACCCTGTCTGGAGGTGAAAAACTATCATACCACGACCTCAGACGTGATGCTACCAATACTGGTAGGGTGTGATCAATGTGGCTAACTGTCGAGGAAGACATCTGTATGGGCCGTATCATAAGACCATGCAGGGGTCAATGTTTAATATCTCTGGACATACACACATATGCATAAAATGATACATGCATGATACACAATAGATGGAAATATTATAAAAACCCAAAACCCTAATAAGACTCGTATATGTAAAATTCAGTTATATCAATAAAATTTCTTCGTTCTGAATGTGTTATGTGTTAATATATTCTCTGCTTAACAAATTTAACTAAATAAATTTTTGTCCGAGAAACGTCGGGCTTGACACTTCAAAATTTTTCTTTCGTAATCGGACTTCCCGGTAAATTTGTTTTGACAAGTTGCTTTGTCATGCTTACACTGACAAAACTCTTTGTCGTGCTTGTTAGGATTAGCAAGAAATCTAGGTTAGTAACACTAGATTAACAAACCCTAACCCTAATTTAGAAACTAAACCCTAATTAGCAAATCTAACCCTAATTATATTATCTTAACACCTAATCATGGTTAATAAACTTCAATTAGGTACTAATAAACATCATTTAACAATCCTAATTATTAAAAACAAAATCCTAATCAAGATTAGTGAAGATTAGAGCATAATTAAGGTACTAAACTAACCTAACTAGCTCAAAAGTAGGTTAGGAGTCACCATTGCAAGTCCCTAGGCTACACATGACATGCTTGAAACTCCCAAGCATGACAATAGTCATCAGATTAGATATTTGTAAAGGCAAGTTGCTTGAAAATGTCCAAAAAGCCAAGTTAAAGAATTCTATAAATAGGAACCTTAGGGCTGAGCAAACTCATGAAATTTCTAAGCCATTATACACTTACATACTTACCAAATCAAGCCTGAGTGATAGCAGCAACAAAATCAGAAGCTAGAATCAAAAATTAATCAAGAAAAGGTACGAACCCTAGTTCATAGCTAGCTCTTTGATCCTTTGTTATTTTTGTTGTTTAGATGTTTAGAAATATGTATTAGTATGTTAGAAAGTATGTTAGAATGGTAGAACACGTTTTTATAACATCTAGATGCCTTAAGTAAGTGTTTTTAGAAATCTGGAAATTTTGATAACCAAGTCTGACAGCCGAATGTTAGTGCTTGTAGATTCATATGTGTTTATGTTTAGGTATGTTAATTATATGTTACTTGTAGCCTGTTAGTAGGTCTTTAATCTGGAAAAGAAAATAGGTTCATTAGAACCAGAGATTGCAAGTTATAAGTGGTCAAAGTGCGTTGACCGTTCACGGATTGCAGTTTTCTGGGTTACCCAAAAAACTCAAGAACAGTCGAACTGGCTACTTTGACCAACCTTTTTGATTGCCTTTTGTTTATTGTTTTTGTAATGTTTTGTATTAGATTAACACCCTGATATATGTACTACATATCTATGATCTTAAATTGCACAAAAAATGCATAGGATTACTGGAATTAATGGTCAAAATCTGTTGACCGAGTTTGACCAAGTTTTCTGGGCTGCCCAGAAAACTGAAGAACACGAAGAATAGCGTTTAGCTGTACTTTGACCAGCATAATTAGAGACCTTAGATTTATGCTTTGTTCATGCTAGTGTTATATATATGTACCTTGACATATATATTACTTGTTACAACAAACACAACACACATCTAATACACAGGATCAAAGATATTCAAGCCACAAAACCGTTGACCGACCATGACCATTGTTCTGGGTTGTCCAGAAACTCAAGAACAGCTCTGACAGTGACTTTGAGCCTCTATAACTTCTTGTTATATGTAGGTTAAAGCCTAAAATTTGATTCATGTTGTACTAATGTAAGACTACTATAACATCAACACTTGACCATATCCAAAATCATAACCAGTAGCTAGATAATTCGTGGTCAAACTGGTCACTCGACCATGACTAAACTGTTGCCCAGAAACTCAAGAACACCTACAGCGACACTTTCTGTCACTAAAGGGCTTTAGCGACAGACAGAAATTGAATTTCTAGAAATTAAATTATAAAAATTAGAAATAATTAATAAATAAATATAAATAAATACAAAAAAAGTTTTAAAAATTATATTAAATAATTGTAATAAATTTCTGATATTTTTACATAAATTCAATAAATATTTTATTTTATTTGGATATTATTAATAATTAACTTAATAATAAAATAATAAGAATAATAATTATTGAAAAATAATATTAATGATATAAAAATCATAATAAATGATTATAAATTATTTAAAAATAATAAACAATGTTTTTGTAACATTTTAAGTAAATATAAATTACCTAAAAATAGAAATAAATGATTCAAAAATCATTTAAAGGATAAATAAATGTTTTAAAAATATTTTAAAACTTCTAAAAATTATTATAAAGGATAAACACCATATCAGATACCATGAGAGTATAGATATTGTAAACACCATATCGAATACCATGGGAGTATAGATATGGGGGCGTTATAATTTTGGTATCAAAGCTTCAAGGCTATAGATATAAGGAAGATAAAATCTTAGTATATAGTCTTCGAGTCCGTAAAAATTTTAAAGTACACATAAAATATAACATTAAAAATATTATGTTGTGAAAATTTAGACGAACCATTTTGTGTAGAAATTGCTAATAATGAAAGGATTTCGGTTAAAACCATATACAGGAACTGTAGTGTGGTAATAAAAGGACATAACTTTAAAGTAGATTTGATACCAATTCAGTTGGGAGAATTTGATGTAATTTTAGGAATGGATTGGTTAGTCAATCATAACGCAATGATTGATTGTCATCAAAAATGTATAAACCTTTTTGACTGCTTCGAAGTCAAAGGTAGTGTTCAACGGTAGTTGTTCACCTAAGCAATCTCGATGTTTGACTATTGTTCAGGCAGAAAGACTACGTAGGAAGGGTTGTTTAGGGTATTTGGCCTATATATTTGATACTCGATAGGAAGGAGTAAAACTAGATCAAATACCAATAGTTAAGGATTTTTCTGATGTATTTCCAGATGACTTACCAGGTTTACCTCCAGATAGGGAAATTGAGTTCATCATTGATCTTGCACCAGGAACGACACCAGTTTCTAAGGCACCTTACAAAATGGCACCTATAGAACTAAAAGATTACTTATACAATTACAGGAACTCTTAGATAAAAAGTACATACAACTTAGTGTTTCACCCTGGGGAGCACCAGTATTGTTTGTAAAGAAGAAAGATGGAACTATGAGACTATGTATAGACTATAAAGAGCTAAATAAATTAACTATTAAAAATAAATATCCTTTACCAAGGATTGATGATTTGTTTGACCAATTAAAGGGGCGTAACATTTTTCAAAAATTGACCTTAGAACAAAGTTATCATCAATTAAAGGTAAGAAAGGAGGATGTCTTAGAAAACAAATTTAGGACACGCTTATGGACATTATGAGTTTCTTGTAATGTCTTTTGGATTGACAAATGCACCGACAACATTTATGGATTTAATGAATCGAGTGTTTAAACCATGCTTAGACAAATTTGTTGTAGTGTTTATCAACGATATTCTGGTATACTCGAAAAACACGGGAAGAGCATACTAAACACTTGAGAGTCATTTTGGAGATACTACGAAAGGAACAACTTTATGCAAAGTTTTCCAAGTGTGAATTCTGGTTGAAGAGAGTTCAATTTTTAGGTCATGTAATTGACAAGAATGGAATATCTGTAGATCCAACTAAGATCGAAATGGTTGTGAATTGGGAACAACCAACAACTCCAACAGAATTACGATATTTTCTCGGTTTAGCGGGTTATTATCAATAATTTATAAAGGATTTTTCAAAAATAGCAACCCCATTAACCAATTTAACTCGAAAGACAGTGAAATACGCCTGGACAGATAAATGTGAGGAAAGCTTCCAAGAGTTGAAGAAGCAACTGAGCATGGCTCCAGTGTTATCCTTACCAGATGATACAGGAGGCCTTGTAGTATTTAGTGATCCATCACACAGAGGTTTAGGGTGTGTGTTGATGCAACATGGGAAAGTGATTGTTTATGCATCATAACAACTCAAAGATTACGAGAAAAGGTATCCTACTCATGATCTAGAGTTAGCCGCGGTAGTTTTTGCTCTAAAAATTTGGAGAGATTACTTGTATGGGGAGAAGTGCGAGATATATACAGATCATAAAAGTCTGAAATATATTTTTACACAAAAGGAACTAAATTTAAGACAGAGGAGATGGTTAGAACTGATAAAGGATTTTGACTGTGAAATCTTATATCATCCCAGTAAAGCCAATGTCGTAGCTGATGCGTTAAGTAGAAAGAATCAGGAAAAATTGAATGTTTTAACCACCAATGATAGGTTAATAAAAGATTTTGAAAATTTAGAAATTGAGATGGAATGTCCAACTACCTCTAACCAAAAATTATACATTTTAGAGGGAGTTTCATCTCTGCTTAACAAAGTCAAAGAGATACAGGAAAAGGATGAAGAATGTCAGAAGTATAAGTCTAATTTAACTCATGACAAGTATAGCAAATTCAGAATAGATAAGGATGGAATAATAAGATATGAAGATAGAATCTGGGTTCCGTTAAACCAAGCTTTAAAAGACAAAATTTTAAACGAAGCTCATAATTCTAAATTTGCAATACATCCTGGCAATACAAAAATGTATAAGGATTTAAGTCGAAACTTTTGGTGGTCGAATATGAAAAGAGAAATAGCTGAATGGGTAAGCAAATGTCTCACGTTTCAAAGGGTTAAGGCTGAGCATCAAAAGCCGAGTGGTTTACTTCAACCCTTATCGATTCATGAGTGGAAGTGGGAACATATACCTATGGACTTTGTTGTGGGCCTTCCAGCTACACAAAAGGGCCATAATGCCATTTGGGTAATAGTTGACCATTTAACCAAATCAGCTCACTTTTTACCTATTAAAATTTCTCATAACTTGGATCACCTTTCCAAACTATACATTAATGAAATTATCTCTAGGCATGGAGTGCTTGTTTCCATAGTATCAGATCGAGATCCACGTTTAACTTCAAATTTTTGGAAAAGCCTTCAGAAACATTTAGGAACACAATTAAGATTGAGTACAACTTATCATCCTCAAACAGATTGTTGGGTAAAATCTAGTTACGCACAACACACAAGTTTACGTGGTCAACAAGTAATACAGTGAAAGTAGAGTATCGTTCCCACGAGGAATTATTAATACAAATTACCAAGTACTAACCCTTAATCAAACTAATTTTATTTAAACAATCAATTTAATGTTATAAAGTAAATTACTTAATTAAACTAATTTTAATTACCACTAATTACAAATCAGATTATGGAGATTTAAGATCACAACTTTACTTATTGCTTCATTTAAGTTAACACACTTCTCATCAATTATTTTCTATCCTGAATTGTTAATCAATAACACTAAAGCAGATAGAACCACCTCTCGATGCATAATACCCATACTCACTTAAATCCACAATTGATAGAATTAAGCAAGACACCCTAATTAACTAATCCACTATATCTCTATGTGAATTACAATTAAAAAGGATTTAAAGCACAAGTTCTCTATAAGATTACATATGGCGTAAAGGCATATCTCTATCCTAAACATGAATCATGAATTCCATCTATGCAGAAATTACAAACACATGCTATCATGATCAAATCTAAATATGTACTTCATCTCTCGAGTTCATATAGATTATCACGGTAATTGATGGCCAATCAATTAACAATTAAGTCCAAAGCACAATAGACAATCCTCACAATAGAACATAATAATTGATAGCGAAGCACATTAAAATAAACTACACAATAAGATCCATTGTAATCTCAAACAAAGAATTAGTTCATTGAATTAAAACTAAGAATCCACACTTGAATAAACATTAAAAGATAAGAATAAGATTAAGGAAAAGAATTGAATCTGTTGTCAGCAAAACTCCATCCTCCTCAAGCTCCTATTCTTGATCTTCAATGGTCTCCAAGTTGCTTCAATCTCCAAATCTCATAATAACTAGGGTTTTTTTCCCCAATCTACTCTAATCTAATCTAATGGAATTCTTCCAAAAACTAGCCTTTAATCCTTGTAATTCTCCTCCTTTTATATTTCTCATTATATGTCTTTAAGTCCTCTTGGAAGTCCTTGAGTCAATCAGCTCGAACAAATCCTCATCGAACTCAAATTCTGACAAAATCTACTCTTTCTGCGCATACCCAAGCCCCAGCTTGCTTGTTACCTTGCAAATAACAAGCCCCGGCTTGCTATGCTACTGATTTTGAACTCAGGACCCCAAGCCCCGGCTTGGGTATAAGGAATAAAATAGCAATCCCCGGCTTGGGTACAAGCTGTTAGTTATTTTTATGCTGCAGTGTCCTCTGGTAAAACGTCTATAACTTTTGATCCGGGTCGAGTTACGGGGCCTAGCACCTATGAAATCGAAGCTATCGACGAGCTCTAAAACTTTCATTCTTTGATAATTGAGAAATAACGAACGGATGAAGTTTGAAATTGGACTGGAAGTGACTGCTATGCAAATGGTCACCCAAAATAGTGAAGTTCAACGTCCGTTGGTACAAATGTCAGAACTCTTGCATCCGAACTCCGATTGGAATGATTCAAGATGTTCCAAAATGCTAAGCAAAAGCTCTACAATATAGTCCAAGTTCCAAGCTAAGAACATAAAATAAACATGAAAGACCAAATGATGTCCGGATTGCTTTTCCTTGCGTTTTCATACCAATAGTCGCTCACACAGCTCCCAAACATATAATCTAAAAAATGAAAACAAAATGAATGAAAAGTAACTAAGACACATGAATATAAGAAACTAATTCAAGTAAAAGATACCAGATAAGTAGGTATAAAATCTACATATCATAGATGGATAGAGTGAGAGAACCATACAAACATTATAGGATATATTAAGAACATGTATCATAGACTTCAAAGGAAGTTGGGAAGATCAGTTACCTTTAGTCGAATTTTCCTATAACAATAGTTATCATGCTAGCATAGGTATGCCACCCTATGAAGCCTTATATGGGAGGAAGTGTAGAACACCTTTATGTTGGGATGAAGTCGGGGAAAGACAAATGTTAGGACCTAAAATAATTCAACAAACAACTGAAATTATCAGGATTATACGTCAACGATTACAAGCATCTCAAGATTGACAAAGAAAATACGTTGATCCACATCGCCAACAACGAAAATTTAACGTATGAAGCCACGTATTCTTGAAGGTATCTCCTTGGAAGGGCAAAATACGTCTTGGCAAGAAAGGAAAACCAAGTCCGAGATTCATTGGACCTTTTGAAATTTTGAGAAGGATTGGTGAAATTGCTTATGAAATAGCACTACCTCATGAGTTGAATCATATCCATAATATATTTCATGTGTCCGTATTATGACAATACAAACCTGATTATAAACACGTTATAAATTATGAGTCAATCCAAATAGAAGAAGATCCTTCTTATGTAGAAGAACATGTGCAGATCGTCAACCGTAAAGAGCAAGTCCTGTGAAATAAAGTGGTAGCATCGGTCAAAGTAATATGGAGAAATCAGAACGTTGAAGAGGATACATGGGAGCTTGAAGATAAAATGCGAGAGATTTATCCCCAATTATTTACTTAACCTATACTGTAATTTCAAGGACGAAATTCTTATTAGTGGGGGTGAATGTAAAAACCCAAAACCCTAATAAGACTCGTATATGTACAATTCAGTTATATCAATAAAATTTCTCTGTTCTGAATGTGTTATGTGTTAATATATACTCTGCTTAACAAATTTAACCAAATAAATTTTTGTCCAAAAAATATCGCCCTTGACACCTCATGCTTAAAATTTTTCTTTCGTAATCGGACTTCTCGGTAAATTTATTTTGACAAGTTGCTTTGTCGTGCTTACACTGACAAAATGCTTTGTCGTGTTTGTTAGGATTAGCAAGAAATCTAGGTTAGTAAACCTATATTAACAAACCCTAACCCTAATCAACAAATCCCTAACCTTAATTTAGAAACTAAACCCTAATTAGAAAATCTAACCCTAATTAGATTATCTTAACACCTAATCATGGTTAGTAAACTTTAATTAGGTACTAATAAACATCATTTAACAATCCTAATCATTAAAAACAAAACCCTTATCAAGATTAGTGAAGACTAGAGCATAATTAAGCTACTAAACTAACCTAACTAGCTCACAAGTAGGTTAGGAGTCACCATTGCAAGTTCCTAGGCTACACATGACATGCTTGTAACTCCTAAGCATGACAATAGTCATTAGATTAGATATTTGTAGAGGCAAGTTGCTTGAAAATGTCCAAAAAGCCAAGTTGAAGAATTCTATAAATAGGAATCTTAGGGTTGAGCAAACTCACGAAATTTCTAAGCCATTATACACTTACTTACTTACCAAATCAAGCTTGGGTGATAGCAGCAACAAAATTAGAAGCTAGAATCAAAAATCAATCAAGAAAAGGTACAAACCCTAGTTCATATCTAGCTCTTTGATCCTTTGTTATTTTTGTTGTTTAGATGTTTAGTGTGACGCCCCCAAATTTAGGTACTTGAAACCCGAACCCGGTGCTTCAGGATACCATTTGTATGAGCAAAAAAGTACTAATAATAATAACAATAATATAAATATCAAAATTAATTTACATAAATATCAGAGTCTAGTTTCCAAGTACGTAACCTTTAATACATTCATTATATAGCATGATAGATAATATATGTCATTCTCATCTTAATAAAACCAAACTATTACATAATATATAGCATAACACTCATTCAGTAACTTTCCCTTTTCCTTTGTTCTTGGCAGAGCCTTCTGGTTGTTCCCATTTAGCTGAAAACATTTAAATTAAGCAAGGATGAGCATTTGAGTGCCCAACAAGTAATAAAAATTATAAATATTAGTGAAAAGATTAAATGTTTTTTCAGACTACCCTTCTACAACAAATCAATAGTTGTGAAGTAATACGAACCGATAATAATAACATAACAACTCTCTATCAAATTTTGAAACTACGATCGACTATAAATAGGGTTAAGGTGACATACTATGAACATTATTTTCAATTTTCGAATAGGTTTAGCGAGAACTTCATCCGCAAACCGTTATAACTTACTCAAGGGGGGGTGATCGGCCGTTATGCCTCATTGATCAATACTACATGCAAGAACGATATTATCGTTCACCTGCTCTGCCTTAGCATAAAAATTTTCCCATATTAGGGATGTTCATACTTAGTCGGAATCCAAGAACCAAAAAATTTGATTGGATACAAAAAGGTTTTATCATTTTCAATAATATTTCTAAATTTGTGTCTAAATTGATCAAATAGCTTATCGACTTTTACTTATCAGATATATATTGGCAATCAATTGGTATATATATATATATATATATATATATATATATATATATATATATATATATATATATATCAACATGTGATTAAATACAATGATTATCCAAGTTGGGACACTTGTATAACCATAATTAGAAATTAACGAACAGAATAAATATCTGAATAATAATATAATACCATGTTGATAATCAATGATCAGATATAATATATATAACAATAGGGTTAATAATCTGGTACAATAATAATTTAATTCTAAAACTTTCTTACTCATGTCCATTGCATAAAGAAAATGCAAAGGTATGATACTTGCCTGATCTGCTGCTTACAATACACAACTTAGTTTTTTTATCTTTTATATAACAACCTATCAGTAATAAGATCATTTTACTGATTAGAATAAAATATCGTAACACATAATACTGCTTATTGCAGTCAGCACCTAACCTAATCACATTGTCACACATATTCAACAGTCATTGAATCACAAACAAATATTAATACAGTCAAAATATCTAAATCCAGATCAATTTTCGAAAATACGATTATGCAAATCGACACTTTATCGGGTAATTATCGAGTCTAACACTCTATTCTGAAGTTCAATATCTGTAAGTATTAGTCATATTAATTTTAAATGACTTATAATAATTTTTAAACATTTATTATAACTTATCAAGAATTTTCAAACACCTGAATCACTATTAAATGATTTAAATAATAAATAATTCTATTATCATTAATATTTAATTAATATTAAACTATTAATGAAACCATTATAAAATATTAAAGTTATTTATAATAACTTAGAATATTTTTAAAGTATTAATATTACCCTTAAATGATTTTTAAAACATTTAAAATCATTTTTAAATAATTATCATTAATATTAAAATATTAATGTATTATTTATCAAAATATTAAAAGTCATTAATTATAACTTAAAATATTTTTAATTCATTTATATCCTTTTTAAATTATTTTTAAATCAATAAAATTATTTTTAAACCATTTAATTAATATTATTATTAAATAAATTTAATATCATTAATATTAAATTATTAATAAAATTATCCTTTAAATATTCAAAGTTATATTTTATAACTTAAAATATCTTTAAACACTTTATTTTTATTTAAAATGATTTTATAATATTAAAATCATTTTAAACTAATTTATTTAATATAATTATTAAATAACTTTAATATCATTAATAATAATTAATTAACGAAATTTACCTTTAAATATTGAAAGTTATATTTTATAACTTCAAATATATTTAAATGCCTTATTATTATTATTTAAAATGATTTTAATATAATAAAATCATTTTTAATTTATTTATTTAATTCATTTATTAAATAACTTAATTACCATTTATTAATGAATTTCATCAAAAAATATTAAAAGTCATTAAAAATAACATAAAATATTTTCTTATATCATAATATAATTTTAAATGATTTTTCAAGTATAAAAATCATTTTTAAATAATTTATTTAATATAATTATTAAATAAATTAATTAACTTTAATATTTCAAAATATTAAATATTTATGAAATATATTAAAAATTATTAAAAACTAATTTTCGGACTTTAAAATAATTTTTAGTAATTTAATTTGTATTTTTAATAATTAAAAACTAATTTTCTATAATTATTTATTAAAAATATAATTTTCGTAAATTAAGTGTCGTTTAAAGACCGCTTTATAATGATGTAATAATCACTATAGGTGTTCTTCATGTTCTTCACCAAAACCTAGAACATTCATGTCAGTTTCGAGTGAGCATGTTTGACCAAGCACACTGATCCGATCAATGGTTTTATAGGCAAGCTAATGATTGGAGGTTGTAGTAATAATGTAACACTATAAGATCCAATAATAACCAATGTCATAACATGTACTAAATACAAGATCAAGAGGTCCAAAGTGGTTGTCAGGCCCTTCTTGAGTTTTCTGGGTTACCCAGAAACCCAGGCAGTGCTTGATAGCTACTTTGTTCCCTGGTTTAACCGATTTCTGGTTAATGTTATGGTGATTTAACGGTTCTAGATTGTAGTACACATGTAAATGAAGATATCTAACACATAAAACGTATAAATCAACAACACAATCTCTAGATACAGGCTGGTCAAATATTGTCAGAACCCGTGTTCATACATTTTCTAGGTTTTCCAGAAAACCATAAACGTGAATAACTTAACTACTTTGACCGGTTACTACTTTCATCCAGTTTGATGTATAGGTGATATTAAGGCATAAACATGTAGTATAAACAACATATTACAACTTAAAAGCAAAGAAAAACACAAACAAGCATCACATTGTCAGATCCAGACCTTCAAACTTCTTGTCAGACCGATCTGGGCAAGTTCTGGGTTACCCAGAACTTGTCCAGTCATGGTCAGTCAACGGGTTTTGACCACCCATATCTTGAAATCTGGATCCGATATATGCAGTATTTCAAGTCCAGATCAAAGATCTCATATCAGACTACAATATGAAATACTTAAAACACAAAATCATTAAACACACTGAGATCTAGGAGGTCTAACATTCATTGTCAGACATCGGAAACAAAATTTTCCAGATTTTGAAAAATGATAGATCTGAGCCTATAGATGTTATGGATCTAACATCTATCAACCCAGATCATCATCATACCCTACTAACAACATATTTAACACACAAAAACTAACATCTAACATGGAATCAAAGATTAAATTTTAAGTCTAGTGTTTTATACCTTTCTTGCTAAATCTTGTTTCTGGCTTCTGATTTTGTTAAAGGTGATAGTGGGGCTTGGTTTGTGACTGATCTTAGCAAAGGATTTCGTTGGTTTTGAGTTGAGAGAGTCTAGTTGGGTGTTGAAGAACAAAATGGCTAAATAAGTGACTTTTCTCTTTCTTTGATCTTATAAATAATGTGGTGCAATGCATTTGGCTGAGATGTTGCTGATGATATGTTGATTTAAGGCACATGGAGTATTTAGATTTGGTGAACAACTCACCTAAGGTCAAAACCTACTTGTTAGCTTCAATAATGCATAAAAGGGTAACAAGGTCATTTGCCTTATAATTTTAATGACCAAATTATAAACTTAACAAACCCTTAGGGTTTAACCCTAAGGTTTCCAAAAATTTAATTTTCTAGGCTTTGTATTTAGGGTTTAAAAATAAAAATTATAAAAATTTTAGTTTCTAAAATGGAAAATTAGGGTTTCTTAATTAACATAGGGTATCTAATTACATTATACAATAATATTAGGGTTTAAAATCTACTAATTATAATTAACCTTGCTAATTTTGCAATTAGGGTTTATAATTAGTAATTAGGTTATATAATTACTAATTAGGGTTACAAAATATAGAAATTAGGGTTTCTAGAAATTAATATTTCAAAATATTAATTAGGGTTTACCTAATTAATCATAAAATTACATAACACAGTTATATAACAGTCTTGAATTTTCCCTTTGAATTACAACAAATTAATGCTAGGGTTTTGACATTATATACCATAATTGTCTAACCATTATCAATACTACGTACCGTACATATCTATAGCACTAAAAAAATCAATATATAATTAATATTATATTATTATTCTCATTTCTTGATCAAAATCCAAAATTAGGGTTTGGATTCCATATCTGATTTATCTTGCATAAATAACATTATTAATTAAGTTAAAATAATTAACTTAACTAATCAGAAATAAATTCATATAATAAAATAAAATAATTATTATAATAATTCTATAATCATTTTCGTCATTATTTAAATAATATATAGTTATATTTTCATGGAAACTAATTAATAAAAAACATTTATACTATAAAATTAATTATTATAAGAATATAATTTATAATGATAAATAATTCTAACATAAAAATTATTTATAATAATTCATGTAATAAATATATTTTTATTTATAACATAAATACATATACCCATTATCTTGGCACATATTCCCCATATTTATTTTAATAAATAAAAAAAATTATACGCAAAATTTCTGATTTATTTATATAGAAAATCTTGGGTTATTACATTTATAAATATGTATTAGTATGTTTGAAACTATGTTAGATTTGTAGATGGTAGAACACGTTTTCATAACATCTAGATCCCTTAATTAAGTGTTTTTAGAAATCTGGAAATTTTGATAACCAAGTCTGACAGCCAAATGTTAGGGCTTGTAGATTCATATGTGTTTATGTTTAGGTCTGTTAATTATATGTTACTTGTAGCCTGTTAGTAGGTCTTTAATCTGGAAAAGAAAATAGGTTCATTAGAGCCATAGATTGCAAGTTATAAGTGGTCAAAGTGCGTTGACTATTCACGGATTGCAGTTTTCTGAGTTACCCAGAAAACTCAAGAACAGTCGAACCGGCTACTTTAACTCTGACGCCCCCAAAATAGGTCCACACGACCCATTCTGAGTTGCCAGATATCACACTATAAAAATCAAATACAAACTTCATTTATACAACTGTTGAACTGTCGTGCAGAATACGACCACAGTTAAGCTGTGAATTTTAATACAATATTGTCTCATAGATAGTATCCAAACTCAAATTATTACAATGCCATATAAAATACAGCAGCAAATATTTCAAGACCCCAAAGAAGAACGAGAAGATTACTATCTTGTTCATTCTAATGAGGTGCACTTTTGACGCTTTCAAAGTCGGGTTCTCATCATCCTATTGTTGTTCACCAAAATCAATTATTAAGTGACGTATAAAATACGTCACACACATCTTAGGTCCTCAATACAATTATACATTATATGTCATGTCATTTTATAATGTATTGAGAAACTTCGACAGTCTCAGACCATGACATTATTCCCCTGTTATCCCCGCTCGACCCAGCTACACTATTATTACCTGAAAGAAATTGTGAAGCAAAAGGGTGAGCACAACTAGCCCAGTAAAGAATATCATGACTAAAGATAATTACATTATCAATAGCTTTCATCAATAATAAATCAGAGATTTAGAACATATGGTAGATGATAAAACTTTTCAACCATAGTTGCAGCGGAACGAGCAATCCATTATAAGAGTCAAATAGACCATCAAGTCTATTATCTTCTCCATGTTAAAAGTCCACCAAAAATGTTTTATCCCTGTAACATCAATCAACAATTCCTGTCCACAATCATAAGAATAACTCATAATCATAATTGTGATTCTAAATTCCTCTTCGCACCTGTGACGTAAGATAATTTTCATCACCTATCTTTCACTGAAACATCAAAAATCATGGTTATACCAAATCACAATTCCTGCTCATAATCGTACTAATAAATTCATCTTTGCACTACGGCCAAAGATATTTATTAATAATTCATCTTTGCACTACATGCCAAAGACATACAACTGTGTTTTAGAAGAGTCAAGTAGAGCATGATATCTACTATCTTTTACGAATTAAAAGTGTATAATTAATATTTTATCACTGAGACTCAGCTTAATAAATAATCCACATCATCGAATCATCCCTGCACTATAGCCAAGGATATTCATGTAATCATCAATGGTCATGATTATACCGAATAATCCCTGGTTATAATCATACCAATAACTGTCCATCAATACACTACGGGCCAATGAGGACTTTTACCACATCATCTATAACATTACGGGTCATGATTATACCGAATGATCCCTGTCATAATCATGCTAATAAACAGTTCATCTATGCACATAAGCCAAAGATATTCATCAATTAATAGTTCAACTTTGCACGTAAGCCAAAGATATACAACTGTAAAACCAATAATCAACAGTCCATCTTTGCACGTAAGCCAAAGATATACAAATGTAAAACCAATAATCAACAGTCCATCTTTGTACGTAAGCCAAAGATATACAACTGTAAAACCAATAATCAACAGTTCATCTATGCACGTAAGCCAAAGATGACTTTCATCACAATATAAGCATGAGGATGATGACAATGATATAATCATTAATCAAACGAAAACAAGAATAAATATTAAAGACTTTAAATTTATCCAAATATTATCAATCACTTAATAATCTCATAATCTAATATCATTAATATTATAACAATATTTTAATCATTTTTAAAACTTATAAATAATTTATTTTAATTGTTTACACTTTACCAAACAATGTATTTTTAATCATTCAAAAATGCCATACTCATAAGATTTCATCACCAATGATCAAATCCCTCATCAAAAATCTGCATATACCTTATATAGGATTTTCAAGCCATAAAATCCTATTTACCAATTTTTCAACTTCACATAACATATTTAACTCATATGTTCGTAATTAAACCATTTTCATGAAAAATTACCAAATCAACTTATTATTTTTCTATCCTTTGTCCAAACGTATATACATATATTTCATACACAACAAGTATTTTTTTATAATTTTTCAACTCGCTTAAGTATTTTTCAAAAATCAATTTCTAATTAATTCCTAAAGAAATTAGCTACCTCAAATTTAACTCCAGAAATTCCCAAATCTTGGCGAGGATCTTACACATGTTAACGTGAGCTTCAGTTTTAAATTTCATGGTCATCTGAGTTATAGAACTCCGGTTATAAGCGTTTTTAAATCGAAAAAACCTAAATATTGAAACAGTCATAACTTGCTCATTTTAAGTCGGACTGAGCTCATTTTTGGACAAGAGGTACTTTATACCATATATTTCCATGTCCCAAAAGGCCGGAATTTTTCCCACAAATTAAGTGGCCGAAACAGCTCTTACAAAATTTTGGGCAGTAGCTTTTTCTCCTTTTTCACTTTTTCGTGCTTTGTTAAAAATAGTCCATACAAAAATCTATAACTCCTCTTTCAGTGATTCCACTTGGAGATGTTAGAAAATTTATCATAATATCCTCTCAAATTTTTCCAGAATTTTTGAATGTCCGAAAAATTACAAAACTACAAAAGGATTTTCGCCCGCCATGCAGTAATCCACGTAGATAGATCATTTCCACAATTTAATAAGGAATGAATACAAAGGATCATTCACCATGCATGTGGTAATCCACATAGACAGGTTATTCCAACAGAATAATAAAGAATAGAATAACAGAAGAATTCACCATGCATGTGGTAATCCACATAGACAGGTTATTCCAACAGAATAATAAAGAATGGAATAACAGAAGAATTCACCATGCATGCGATAGACCTTGCATGTGTTATTCTAACGAATAATAAAGAATGGAACCGAAGTCATGCGTAATCCGCATGCAGACGAGGATATTCCAGCGAGAATAAAAAGAATGGAATAACAATAGAATTCACCATGCATGTGATAGACCCGCACAAAAGAGGTTATTCCAGCAGAATAATAAAGAATGGAACCAGTCGTGCGTAATCCGCTTGCAGACGAGGATATTCAATGAATAATAAATAATGGAACCAAAGTTATCGTAATACTCAATTTACAAGATATTCCAACAGAATAATAAAGAATGGAATAATAGAAGAATTTCACCATGTATGCGGTACTTTTGATAGATGAGTTATTCAACATAATAATAAAGAATGGAATAAGAAAAAATTTTACCATGTATCATGCGGTACTTAGCAGATACATGAGTTATTCCAACATAATAATAAAGAATTGAATAACAGAAGCTCTTTTCATGAATACGAAAGAAATAATACCCCTTACAATAATAATAATATTCCTTACCTCGAAAGAAGACTGGATACTGGAATAGTAAAGTAGCAGACTTCGCTTCTTCTTTCTCTCTATAGCTTCTCCCTCTATAATTTTTCTATAATAATTGCTCTATAGCTTTAGTGAATTGGTGAGAAATGAAGAAGAATGAGCTTCTAGTTATAGGAAAATATAGTTTCGATAATTGCACGTTTTGGGGCTCAAAATATTACAGTACAATACCTTCATCTTTTCCTTCATTTTTAATTTAGTCCTGC
Organism: Panax ginseng; assembly: GCA_020205605.1. Lineage (NCBI taxonomy): Eukaryota > Viridiplantae > Streptophyta > Magnoliopsida > Apiales > Araliaceae > Panax > Panax ginseng. Next base: position 122,618,428 of record CM035134.1, read on the forward strand.
AAGTATTATCAAACTTGTACCACCTCCCCTAATAGTAAATCATGTGAATCAATAGTAAATCATGTGACTCAATAGTTCTACACATGTGAAAATACGAATTACAGTATAGTACCTTCATCTATACCTCCATTTGTAACTTAGTCATGCAAGTATTATCAATCTTGCACCAACTCCCCTAATAGTAAATGAATCTGAATCAATAGTACACACATTCGAACAAATAGTTATAATCATGTGAATCAATAACAATTAATTGCTCATTTATCCGGTTAATTACCCGATTGGTCAATATAACCTCCAGACATCAATTATTATCGAAATAAATATCGATTTTCACTAACACTAATAATTCCAACACAATGGAACTATTTTTATCAAAAATTTTATTTTTGAAATTTTGAAGTTTTACTTTTTCTGAAAAAGTCAATTGTTGACTTTTTGACCAAAAAGTCAACCCCGGTAAATTTTGTGTTTATAGTCTATTTTTACTAATTTCGGCGTTCCGGACTCAAATATCACATCCGCGTCTCCAAATTCAACTCCGAACTCAAATTCGATTTTTAATAACATTTATTCATTATTATTATAATTTGCAATATTTAACAACCAAGTCGTTCCCAAGAAAGAGGGGGCTTTCCGATAAGGATTTCTCCTTATTGGTGCGCAATTAAGTGACCAAACCTCTCCTTAACAGAACTTCTAGACATTGTCAATATTGCAAATAATAATATGAATAACTTTATCGTCTCAATTATTGATTTAATAATATAACATATTATCTGAGATGATCTTGTGACAATAATTGAATCAATAATATAGAGAGATATGATCGGCAATTATTGTAGTAATAATTGAGTATAACGGAGTGACTTCTCACGTAAGCATCAATAATTAATACCGTGTGCTACTATGCAACCACACGTATTACTGTACTTTTACTACCGGGTATTTTATGACAACTTGCTTACTTTGAAAAAAAATTCACATATCACCCTTAACTTTAAACTTTTATCAATTTAACTATTTACCAAAATAAAAAAATTGAATAATTTTATTTCATAAAATTCGGGATCTCACATTGACCAACCTTTTTGATTGCCTTCTATTTATTATTTTTGTAATGTTTTGTATTAGATTAACACCCTGATATATGTACTACATATCTATGATCTTAAATTGTACAAAAAACGCATAGGATTACTGGAATTAATGGTCAAAATTCGTTGACCGAGCTTGACCAAGTTTTCGGGTCGTTTTGAAATGAAGAACTGAAGAAATTTGTTTGTACTTTGACCAACATAATTAGAGACCTTAGAATTATGCTTTGTTCATGCTAGTGTTATATATATGTACCCTGACATATATATTACATGTTACAACAAACACAACACACATCTAATACACAAAATCAAGATATTCAACCCACAAAACCGTTGTAAGTAGTGACCCTTTATTCGGGTTGCCCGAAACTCAAAACATTTCACGGCGGTGACTTTGAGCCTCTATAACTTCTTGTTATATGTAGGTTAAAGCCTGAAATTTTATTCATGTTGTACTACTGTAAGAGTACTATAACATCAACACTTGACCATATCTAAAATCATAACTAGTGGCTAGATTATTCGTGGTCAAACTGGTCACTTGACCATGACTAAACTGTTGTCTAGAAACTCAAGAACACCTACAGCGACACTTTCTGTCACTGAAGGGCTTTAGCGACAGATAGAAATTGAATTTATATAAATTAAATTATAAAAATTAGAAATAATTAATAAATAAATATAAATAAATACAAAAACAGTTTTAAAAATTATATTAAATAATTATAATAAATTTCTGATATTTTTACATAAATTCAATAAATATTTTATTTTATTTGGATATTATTAATAATTAACTTAATAATAAAATAATTAATTATTTATAAATACTAAATAATTATTGAAAAATAATATTAATGATATAAAAATCATAATAAATGATTGTAAATTATTTAAAAATAATAAACAATGTTTTTGTAAAATTTTAAGTAAATATTAATTACCTAAAAATAGAAATAAATGATTCAAAAATCATTTAAAGGATAAATTAATGTTTTAAAAATATTTTAAAACATCTAAAAATTATTATAAAGGATAAATAATTATCTAAAAATATAATAAATTTCATAAATATAATTTAGTCCATTTATCAACTTATTTAATATTCGATAAAGACTTTGAACATCGAAACCTTATCAAATCTAACCCCAAATGTTATATAAATGTTATATTTGAGTATTGTTATCAATACTAACGTGTTAGATTTATATCTATGAACATTGTAGGTATTTATTAAATGAATTGAGTAGCATAACTTGACTGATCTACGCTCAGGCAAGTTCATCTTAAACCTTGAATTACTTATGCAAATTTCTTAAAACTATTTACTCGTTGAACAAGATTTTTACCTTGATATGTTGTTGATATAATATACTACACCTACATTTGAATTACCTCTTACTGTAAGGTTATTGCTATAGCTTCAGCATAACTAAGAAATGAATTGTTTATTCATATTGATTGTTAAGCTTAAATTGTTGTATCAAACCAAATTGTTTGGTAAGACATCCTAATCTGAAGTTGGGTATCCCGTATGGGATCTTTCGATCGATAATATATTGACACTAAGTTGGGTGCATTTGAGCACTAGTAGGATGAGATGCATACTCCTAAGATGTTGAATAGGCTGATCCCCTATCTCATATCTGAAAAAAAAAATCTAAGTCTGTGTGACTGACAGAAATATAAATCCATAGTGAAATGGTAATAACTATCAGTCAAAATTTGAATTGTTGTATTTCTTTAAATCATATATTGTTATAAATACAAAACTAGTTGAGCATGTCATAGCTCACCCTTGCAAATTATTCCCTTTGCAGTTTTAGATGGTAACCCTGGAACATCTGGAGTAGATAAAGGGAAGCGTCCCTGTTTAGATTAGATTATATTCTTCTCTATTTGAATACATTGTAATAAGAAACTCGTTATGAGAATCATGTAATCGAATCTTAATATTATGATATATATATATATATATAACATCTTTTATTTCTGCAACCGTGTTTTCTTACATATATAGATGTAAAGTTAGAATTCTTCGAATCTAGTTGAGATCCTTGGGAACTATTTATCTGAGTGAGGGTATTAATAGCATGGACTGTTGATGAGTGAGTTTTATACTCATAATTGAGTGCGTTTGAGCTTAATCTTTTGGTTGATTTTAAGTGTTTGTGCCTATTCATGCATGTTTTACATTGTTTTATAGGAATTGAGACAAAGGTTACTTGGATCGACATTTGGGGTGGCTAGATTTGCGTTTTCGGCTTGCTATTTACATATCATTCACTTCAGAGCCAATTTGAGTATTGTGCTGGATCTTATTTCGAACACCTCAAAAAATGAAAGTTGTAGATCTACTTCTTCTCTTTCCGGAACATCTTGAATCATCGATATCGGAGTTCGGACGAAGAAGTTATGGCTATTTTCCCAAAGGACGTCGAAGTAGAAAATTTCCAAAAATGGGGCCAGCGCCGGGGCGCCCAAACCAAGGCTATTTGCAGCATAGGGCAGCGGGGGGGAAAGCGGTGTGGCGTAGCCGGACCCGATCTTTGGGAGTCTTTGGGAAGGGTGCAGTGAGGCTTGGACGCGTTTTGGGGAGAATTTTGACACCTTTTTGACTCTAAATTGAATTGGGTTTGTTCCTAAGCTAAAAATTGGACTTGTAACCTATAAATACATGATGTAAGACATAAAATAAAGGGAGATTATATAGATTAGACTAGATAAAACACTCCATTAGATTATAATATAAACCCTAGTTCTTAATTAGCCATTAGAGATTAAAGCAAACTGAAGAACACTGAAGATCAAGAGCAAGAGCAAGAGGGAGCATCGATTTTCGACAATGATTTTATTCTCTTCTCTTATCATACTTTTATCTTTTAATGTCTATTCAGTTGTGGATTCTTGGTTTTAACTCATTAATTATGAACTAACTCTTTTATTAAGACTACCAATTGAATCTTTTATGTCTATAAATTAGTTATTCAATTTATTCTAATTATTTGTGTCAAAGTGAATTGTTTATCTTGTCTTGAGCCTATTGATTAATTATCTGATCAGTAATTACCTTGTTACTCTAGAAGGAATTGAAAGAGGAATTCTAGGGTTAGAACTGGGCATGATAACATGTGACTTAGTTATTTGAATGGCGGATAATTAGGTTCGTGAATTGAATGGAAATATCTGTTCACCGCATGTAACACTTAAGGAATTGGGATTGAAAGGAGTTTAATTCAATTGTTTTGTATAGGAATATAGAAAGATTAATCTGGATTAAATAGAAGGCAATTGATCACTTGGAAAAGGACTTTTGGCATTTGAGAATTCTTGTTAACAAATCAGTAGGCATAATAATTGGGATAATTGGATAATTGATTTATAGTTCATAATTGGGGATATTGAAGTCTTAATCTTTATTTATCTGAATTCATTCGTTGAGTCTTAATCTTTATTTATTTGAGTCTTAATCATTATTTATTTAAATTAATTGTCTTAATCACAATTTGCGATTGTTTAAATAAAATTGATTGTTTAAGAGTTAGTAATTGGTAATTTTTATTAAATAATTCCTCGTGAGAACGATACTTTTCTTATCACTTTATTACTTGTTGACCGTGTATACTTGCACGTATTCATTGATTGCGAAATTGATCAACAAGTTTTTTGGCGCCAGATTCTTAGGGAATTAATTTAATAATTTTTACCAACATTAATTTCAATCAAATTAGTCTTAATTTAAACATTTTTATTTTTATTTTTAATTCTCTTCCTATATTTCTTTCTTTTCAGGTACCATGGATGACTTTGCGTATCAATGGCCATACACGAACATGACTCAACCAAAGGGAGCGAGAGATTGTGACTCGAGAAACTTTCTGCATTGTCAGCACAGATTGAGACACTTTCGAGGAGGTTAGAAGCTTTTGAAGCTCAACGTCGTCAAAGTGTGGCAGCTACTTGTGATTATTGTGCTGGAAATCATATGAGTCATCAATGCGCCATCAGTTTTGAGCCGATACAGTATAGTGGTGCTTGCCCCCAACAATTATGTCTATCCCAACAACTATCATCAGGATTGGGGGTATCACCCGGATTTTTCATGGAGTAACAATCAAGCTCATGTTCAAGCGTCGAGATAACAAAACACATCCGGGTTTCAAAATCAGACTCAACAACAACCAGAGAGGAAATCAAGTTTGGAAGAAACCTTGGAAAAATTTATTAGAGCTTCTGAAAAAAAGAACGAGGAACAAGACAAAATATTGAATCAACTAGAGCTGAATATGAAAAGCCAAGGTGCGTCGATAAAGAATCTAAAAAATCAATTGGGGAAGATAGCACATGCGTTGAATAACCGTCCTCAATACACTTGGCCCTATGACATAGATTCTGAGACTGATGGAGAGCCCGAACAAAATCTGCAACTAGATGAGCCACAAGATGTTGAAAGAGAGGAAACAATTGGGAACCAAGAAAAGAAGATCGACGAAGATTTAACTGTAAGATTCAACGAAGATGAGATAATTTCATTAGTATCCCATGTGCCTCCTCCACCAAAGTTCAAGAATCCGGGCAGTTTTGTAAAACCATGCCCAATTGGCAGTCATGTCATTGGCAAAGCTCTTTGTGACATAAGAGCTAGTACAACTGTGGAGTCATGGTGGGTTGAAAAGGAGAAGATAGAGGAAGAGCCCATTGTGTTTGACAAGCTTCCATGCCATAATTTGATCACAAACATAATGGGGAAAACACCTAGTGGTTTGCCATACTTAATGGGGATCCCATCTAAAAAGATCATGCTAGGTGACTTAAACTCAATGACCATTACAATTGGGAACCTCCCAAAAGAGACATTGTTACTAATGGATGGAGGGTTCCTCAATTTTCGAAGGGGAATTAGATAGAGAATTGAAGAAGTCAGGCTGAGACTATAAAACAAACGTTTATTGGGAGGCAACCCAAGTTTAATTTTTATTTTTAGTTTTTATTAGGTTTTATATTAGTAGTTTCGAATTTGCATTTATTTAGGATTTAATAAAATATGTTTCTATCATGGTTTATAGGTTATTCAAGTCAAATACAAGTGTGGTGCCCAATTTGTTCTATGTGCTTAGCCTATTCTCCAAACTTAGCGGACAAGGAGAAAGAATGCTATATTTTTAGGGAAGTCCTCTGCTTTAATTTTTTCTATTTTAGCCATTGAGGACAATGTCTAGTTTAAGTTTGGGGGCATTTTAGTGTCGTATTGCGTATAGTTAGTTATCTGCATGGTAGTTCATTTTTTTTATGTGTTAGCATTGTGTTTTTTTTAGGTTGCATATAATACATGGTAGTTATTTGCATATTCATATATGTGTTGCATTAGTATGTGTTCATGTAGTATAATTGCATTTTTTTTATTTTTGCATGAATCTGTGTGATAGGTTGGTGTGGTCTTAGCTCAACCTATGATAAGATTGGTTTTGCATGTTAACTTGAACAGTGGTGATAATTGATGATGAGTTCTAATTTTAATCATGATGATAATCTGAGCCTGTCTTAAACTTATGTAACCGATTAGCACTTAAAGTTTAACTGTTTTAATCCACTTGGTTCAAGGGTTTCATAATTTGTTTCTGAGGGAAAATCTTGGTTAAAATTTAAGAAAATTAGCGAACTGGCAGTAAAGGTTGGAATGACGTAAAAGCTTGAGTTTGGTGGAATCTATGGGGTATATATATACAAAAAGAAAAAAAAAGAGAAAAAAAATGATGAAAAGAAAAAAAAGAATAAAAAATTCAAAAAAAAAGAGAATAAACACTGTGGCATGCTTGTCTAGTTTTGTGGCCTTTGTTACTTGAGTAAGTAAGCCCGAGGGGATTGTCTTTACACCTAGCGCCCTAAGGTCTTAATGGCTTGGGAGTCGTTGGTCGAAAGCTCGTTAAGGTAGCACTGAAAAGCCTAAGGGAATAAGACATTGCACAACCATGAGAAAAATAAAAAAATGAATAAAACACGAGAAAGAGCAAAAATTCCCTCGTGGTTGAATAAAAGTATAAATAAATCCAGTATTTACCCTTAAACTTTGTAATTGCTTAGTTTTAACTAGAGTTGTCATGTTCGCAAAAATAATTGAATTGGAACTGAAATTTTCCTTCTAAGAAGTTTATTATGTTATTATCTTGAACTCTGGTTGGTTAAAATGGTTAACAAGCACACACACACAACATGGGTGATGACTGGTTTGGATTGAGTAATTGGTTAGAGTTATGAATTTTGACTTGATTGGATATATTGTTTGAGTATCATTGGTATCTTTGAGGCCTGTTGCTATATATCATCCTAATTTATTACTGGATTCGTAGGTATATTAGGAAGTAGATCATGCATATGCATTCATGTAGTTGAATTCGGTTGTTTATTTTTAGTTCTTTTGTATTTTTGCTTGAGGACAAACAAAGGTTTAAGTTTGGGGGTATTTGATGAATGAGTTTTATACTCATAATTGAGTGCGTTTGAGCTTAATATTTTAGTTGATTATAAGTGTTTGTGTCTATTCATGGATATTTTACGTTTTTTTGTAGGAATTAGGACAAAAGTTACTTGGATCGACGTTTGGGGTGGCTAGACTCGCATTTTCGGCTTGCTATTTACATAGTAGTCACTTCAGAGCCAATTTGAGTATTTCTCCAGACCTTATTTCGAAAACCTCAAAGAATGAAAGTTGTAGATCTACTTCTCCTCTTTCCGGAACATCTTGAATCATCGAAATCAGAGTTCGTACGAAGAAGTTAGGGCTATTTTCCCAAAGAATGTCGGAGCAGAAAATTTCCAAAAATGGGGCCAGACCTTGGGGCCCAAACCACTGACTATTTCTGATTGGGTACTGGGAAGCGAGGTAATGAGAACCATTCCCAGTATTTGGGAAGGGTGCAGTGAGGCTTGGACGCGTTTTGGGGCAAATTTTGACACCTTTTTGACTCCAAATTGGATTGGGTTTGTTTCTAAGCTAAAAATTGGACTTGTAACCTATAAATACATGATGTAAGACATAAAATAAAGGGAGATTACATAGATTAGACTAGATAAAACACTCCATTAGATTAGAATATAAATCCTAGTTTTTAATTAGCCATTGGAGATTGAAGCAAATTGAAGAACACTGAAGATCAAGAGCAAGAGCAAGAGGGAGCATCGATTTCTCGACAATGATTCTATTCTCTTCTCTTATCATACTTTTATCTTTTAATGTCTATTCAGTTGTGGATTCTTGGTTTTAACTCATTAATTATGAACTAACTCTTTTATTAAGACTACCAATTGAATCTTTTATGTTTATAAATTAGTTATTCAATTTATTCTAATTATTTGTGTCAAAGTGAATTGTTTATCTTGTCTTGAGCCTATTGATTAATTATCTGATCAGTAATTACCTTGTTACTCTAGAAGGAATTGAAAGAGGAATTCTAGGGTTAGAACTGGGCATGATAACATGTGACTTAGTTATTTACATGGCAGATAATTAGGTTTGTGAATTGAATGGAAATATATGGTCACCGCATGTAACACTTAAGGAATTGGGATTAAAAGGAGTTTAATTCAATTGTTTTGCATAGGAATATAGCAAGATTAATCGGGATTAAATAGAAGGAAATTGATCACTTGGAAAAGGACTTTTTGCATTTGAGAATTCCTGTTAACAATTCAGTAGGCATAATAATTGGGATAATTGGATAATTGATTTATAGTTCATAATTGGGGATATTGAAGTCTTAATCTTTATTTATCTGAATTCATTCGTTGAGTCTTAATCTTTATTTATTTGAGTCTTAATCTTTATTTATTTAAATTAATTGTCTTAATCATAATTTGCGATTGTTTAAATAAAATTGATTTGGTTAAGAGTTAGTAATTGGTAATTTTTATTAAATAATTTCTCGTGGGAACGATACTTTTCTTATCACTTTATTACTTGTTGACCGTGTATACTTGCATGTATTCATTGATTGCGAAATCGATCAACAACTGTTCATGTTGTTATTAATACTCTAGATTTCGGATAGATAGTTACTATCGATATGATAGTATAAATTCGCTTGGAATAGACTATACATCTGGGTGAGGGTATTGGTAATATGGATTGTTCATGTTATTACTGGTACTCTGAATTTCGGATAGATAAACTCTAGTCACAGATACAGTTCATATATCCAAGTGAGGGTATCCAAACACAGTAATAGTTCTCTTGAGAATTGACATCAGTTATGGGATACTATGAATTTTGGATCTATAGGAATTATATCTGATAGTCCCTCTATTTAATGTAATCTTGTAATCAGATACCATGGGTGTATAGATTTAAATGCATTATATTAATTTGTTGTAAACATCATATCGGATACCATGGGAGTATAGATATGGGGGCGTTACAAATATGATGTAGGGAATAATAATACATACATTCCTAAGTACATCATCATCTAATACATCCTCTCTGTACAGATAAAAATACAGGGAAATAGGGCACAAACGCCCAACGACTAACAGAGGCCTATCAAACGATATAGCGAGAATGGGGCACAACCACCCAGTGTCTAACAGATGCCTATCAAAAGATATAATGAGAATATACATCAGAAGAAGACAATGGTGTCAATATCTACATCATCAATCCTGTCCACCTGATGTAACACCTTCTGAGTCACTGGATCTCTATCAAGAGGGATGTCAGGCCTATACAATAGAGGATCTACACCGGCAAAACCATATGGGTCACCTGAGGGGCCAGCGCCTAAGCTGGAAGGATCAAAAGTATCTGCCTCTGAAGGATCTACGCCCCAAGTCTTGGGATGAAAAAATGTGCCCTGGTCCACTCTAAGGTCAAGTCATCAATCTGTGTCAAATGAGTCGGATCTCAGATACATTTCATCTAATCTGTCATCATCATGGATCTAGGAACCATATCCCCCATAAACTGAGTGGTAAGGGTCTGGGCTCCGATGGTACGAGGGGACCACCAGCAATAGAACATCTCCTGCATATATGGACCCTCTAATAATGTAAAGCCGTCAACGCCCATCAATGGAATATCACTGATAGGCGACTACGACATAGGCCAATAACGCATGGTATGAGGCAAGATCGGCAGGAATCTCTCCTGTAATGCTCCTAATAGCACGCTCTCCTAAATAGAGCTCCCATCATCCATCTGTTAAGAGAGGAATCTAGCAGGTGGATATCACGTACTCGACACCAGTCGGGAACCCATCCTCGAACCCAACGGTCAAATGTTCCCTAGAGTAGGGAATCCAAATGATAGCATTAGCAGTCAATAACTCCAATTGTAGACGACAATGGGTGAAACCCTCAGCTACAGGAACCTCCACTAGTATGGAGTGATGCCATCGCCGTCCTCGTGGATAGGTCTCTAAACCTAACACACTCACAGGACGCAAACATGGGAGCCTCTAATAGGCCCAAAACTGCCTACACAAAGGCAAACATCTACTGTCAGTCAACACTCTTAACCTGTACATGGGAAATCAAAAGAGAAATACTCACCAGCAGAAACGGGTAAAATCTTAACCAAGCCTCTGTCAAGCCTTGCGAACGTATGCGCATGCCCCTAAGAAAATAGGCAAAGGTATAAGAGCCCCAATCATACTCTCTAACACGGTCTACATCTCGTGTAGCGTTGACCAAAGCGAATTATACCGTAGAAGAGTTATCCGCTATGAAGCAGTCCCTAATGATCATCGAGAACAATCACCAAAGAATGCGATCCCTGACTCTCACATCATCGGGTATGGGCTCACTCAACAGCCCACTCATAGCATCTACGCTCAAAGGACATGTATGAACTGTCTTGCCTTTGAGCGCCTCAGCTGGGACTCCTAACAAGGATCTGACGACAGTCATGGTAATATTCACCGTACATGCCACTGGCGCCCCTCCAAAATCCATGCTAGTGATAAACCGCCAATCCATCAGCGTCATCATCACCTCATAATCTAATAAATAGAGAGACTAAGTCTGGTGAAACCAGCGCTCAGACAATGCCCTGAGGTAACCCCAGGGACAACGACGGGGGAAGATGGAAAAGAACGCCTTAAAGCCCCAACCATGCACAATCTCTTGATAATCAGGATACAGAGCCTGATAGAGAGAGTGTATGCTGGACCAGTTCCCTCGAGGCTGTGTAAATCCAGGAACTTAAAAAATAGATCAACATCAGAACCTTTGCTCCTCATAAATAGGAAAAAGGAAGATCAAATCCAGCTTGTACCTCGTTTTCATGCAAGTAAATCGAAGGGTGTCAACTCAAATCACCCAGAAGCTCTGGGATCGACACCTGAATGCGTGGGAAATCCCTACAAGAAACATGAGCAGCAAGAGCAGGGTACGCAACCGGCACATCCTTCTTATCGTCCTCAACATCCGGCACATCAACCCGGATAGGACGAATCACTGCCTTCACCAGACGACGAGGTTGTCTAACTGAACGGGGTCGAGGCACATCAGAAGCCCTCCTCCGTACACCTGAAGTAGTCCTGCGGGAACTATTCGGCTGATCCAGATCCATACATATCTGGACACAAGTCTCCAAATCACCTCAGAAAGGGTGTGGTAAATTCTAACCTGGAGCTTTTTAATGCTTTTTTATGACTATATGCATGCATGCATTACTTTAACATACGCCGACAGTAGAGATAAAAATGTGTGACTACCCAATGCCTACATTTTGGAAAATTTTTGCCATAGTCTCCTTTATACATAGAACTATCCACATGTATATAGGCATAACTAGGTGGCCAATCAGTAGCACAGCTGCCCACAGTCATAAACATCCTACATGTATACATATATCAAAGTTACAATCCGTAAGGTTGGCCTAATTACCAGGATTACTTTGTTTTTCCATCTTAGCTCATTTGTCCTCAAATAAGATAAGAAATAGCAGAAAAAAGGTGCCAATTTGACTGTTTTAAAAGTTAAATTTTTTCACATCATTGTGTTTAGCATGGTTAAATACTAACATTTACTATGTTGAATATTTTGTATCAAGTCATATGAGCATGCATATTCACTACTATGTGTTTAGAAGCATTTCATATGATAATTCATTTTCCAACGGATAAAAACTAGAAAAGAAGACATGCATACGTTACCAGAGCAGTGTAGAACACTTGTATAGTGATATATTTTGCAGAAAGTTACCCAAACTCAACAGATCTGAAGAAGAGCTCTCAGATTCTCTGTATGGCGCAATATGAAAATGACTTGTGAAAGCACCAAGTGCCTTAAAGCCACCCACAGCTGGCCGCAGGTGTACCTGTAGCTACCGCAGGTGTACCTGCGGCTACCCTGGGTGGGGCCTACCCCTCTGACTCGATCAAGTTCGAGTTGCAAAGGAGTTCTCACAAGTTAAAAAAGTCAAATCAGGAAGAAAGATGCTACGCAATTAAGCGGAAGAGCCTGAAATCTTGGTTTTCAGAGACCAAATTGCGGTTCTACATAACACTCATTGGTATTCACCTAGACACAGGGTTCACTATGCTGATGATCATAATTGTTGCAAATTACAGTCAGCAATACTTCACAAAGGTTCGATGCCGTCAGTTCGGGGTCGTAACTCTAAAACATTTCCCCCAGTAGAAACTCTATCCAATTCATCCGTTGATGTGCACATCAATGAAAGTCAAGCAGCCTTGACATCATCAGTTGTTGGCAGTTAAACCTAACAAAGCGTCAGGAACCATCCGACGATCTCATTCGTTGATGCACATCTCAACGTAAGTCAAGCAGCCTTGACGTTATTCCCAGGTGGGATTTTCATCCGTTAATGTACATTTCAGTGAGAGTCAGGTAACCCTGACAACACAAACGGTCGGCAGTAACTCCGACAGAACACTAGAAAGACCTGGCGATACAAACCAGGGAAGAACATCCTCATCGGGGAGGACCGATGATGGAATATGTTATACACATCTTCAACAGACAAAGCTCTATCCCCTAGAGTCTCTTGTACATAAGAGATACATCCTCAGTGGAAAGTTTGTGCCAAGGATTAAGAACTTTAGGGATAACCCCAATGTCAACATCCTGGAAGTTCGCTTTAGATCACATGTCTAAGCAATTCATCAGAGTCGTCAGTAATGACTCCAACCCCATCAGAAGTCGTGGGAACAAATAGTCATCACACTCTGTTGGAAAATGGTCCAATAAACCACATACATCATACATTTGCATCATGTTGTTGTACATTGCATTATGAATATGATAAAGAGGGGAATCTTTAGACACTTGAAATTTTGCATTCCTGTTACTAACCTTGCAGGAGGACAGAATCGTCTTCCAGAGATAACCTTGGAAGTCAAAATAGCTCAATCCTAGAGACAACCCTGGGATACTTAGTCTTTTCAATCTCGGAGACAACCCTGAGATATCCAGTTCCCATCCCAAAGATAACCCCAGGATTTTCAATTTCAACCTTAGAGATAACCCCGAGGAATACAGTTCTAGTTCCGAAAATAACACCAGAGAAGTCATTTCCATCTTGGAGACAACCCCGAGATACTCAGTTCTAGTCCCGGAGACAACCCCAAGGAGTGCAATTGCAGTTCCGGAGATAACCCCAGAAATGCTTGTTTCTACCCAGCAATCAGCTTTAACCTCGGAGATAACCCCGAGGCACTCAGTTCCAAACCCGGAGACAACCCCAGGAGGTCAGGCACACCTCAGAGACAACCCTGAGGACATTTAGCACTTGCAGCAGCCCACTCTCAGAGACAACCCTGAGCAACGATTGCTAAATCAGCCCAAACCAGAGATAACCCCGGTGAGGGGCAAAATCGTTATTTTACCACCTCGATTCCACATTCACATAGTCTCAACAACATTTCAAAATACATTCTACACAACAGTGTCCTATAAGAACCATAGCTCCAATCCCGAGTGACTACTACAAAAGGTAGCACACTGGATAGAATTTGAAGCTTGAAGACCTGGGCATGGTCCCATCTTCCTGACTTTGTACAGCCTCTAATCCCATGTCATTTGTGTAGCTCTTGATAACAGCACTCCAAAAAAGGTCTTATACACCTCAATCGGATGCCCGGATTAAAGTCTTGAAAGTTCAAGCAGACAAACGTATTGCATGCATGCACGTACTTCGAGATGTCAGGACCCGCGGAGCCCGGGACACCCCGGGCAGCCGCAAGTACACCTACTGCTCCCCCTTTATAAATAGAGGGCTTGGGGTGGCCATTTTTCATAGAGAAAAGGTGAAGAAGCCCTGTCTAATTTGCTCTATACACACTATAAACTGAGTGTTTTCTCATTTCAAACACTTGTAAGCTTATATTTTACTATATTTTACCGGTGGGAACCGAGTGTTCATCCATTTAAAGCTATTGAAGTCTTCTTTGGGAGTCCACTGGAAGCCTTCTTACATTTTTTAAATCCTTTCTCCATTACTTTTTGCACACACAGTTATTCATGTTGAGAGTCGTGTTGCGTGTGTATGCCCGGACTTCGGTCTGTGGCTTTTTATTTCTTCTTTGTATATATATATATATATATATATATATATATATATATATATATATATGGACTAACATCATTGAGTTATGCCTCGATTGAGCCTGGATTCACATCTGGAGCGTTTATTGCTTTTATATATATATATATATAAAGCATTGTCGAACTCGCTCGATGAGCACAGATTTATATCTAGTAAGTTTACTATTTTTATATATATAAATACTTATTTATATATTATTACCATCAAACTCGTTTGATTGAGCACAGATATAATATCCAGGTGCATTTACCACTTTTTATATATATATATATATATATATATATATATATATATATATATATATATATATATATATATATATATACATTTCTGTCAGGCCTGGAGTTTACTTCGTGGTCTTTTACTGCTTTCTTTACATTTAGTCCTGCTTGGAGTTTACTTCATGCCGGTTTATCGTCTTTACTGCTTTATTTACATTTCCAATCGCCCATGGAGTTGCTTCGTGGTGGTTGATCGTTTTTGTATATATATTTACCGCTTTTATATATTTACATTTTCAATCCCCCATGAAGTTTGCTTTGTGGTGGTTAATCGTACGTATATATATTTATAGCTTTTATATATATAACTGCTTACAGCTTTCATATAAATTGCGGCATCATGTGAGCCTAGGAATTATGTGATCACATATTCAGTCTTCTGAATCTAGATTCGATTCCCGTGATGGACATTTTCAGCAGTAATCAGCTTATAAATTATTCACAGTGTTTGAATTTCCTTAGATCGTTTTCATGCCCATAAGGAGTTCGGCACTACTATGTACCTTATTTTCTCGAAGATACTTCGCATCTCAAAAATAAAAGCAATCAAGCCGAACATATAATAAAATAGAAGTATCAAAGGCCTGAATTACTATTGAGCATAAGGGTTTAAAAAACCTCTTTTACAAAACATCACTGCTATATCTTGTTAAAACTAAACTTTTATACAAAATTCAAACCCTTTGTATATAGGTGCGAACGAGACATAGCACTACTTCCAGATAATTTCACATTGACCTACACACACATTCATATAAAAGTTTAATTGAAAAGTGGCAATCACCGTGGTAACGTGGATGTCGGGGGGTGCCTACCACCTTACCTCCGCATAATCAAGCCCTCGGACCCTAACAAATCTCGGTTTCACAGACCAGTTTAGCAGTGTTACATCACTTGGTCAATGTGCAAACCTTTTCTCGGTTGAGTTGGTGCAACCATTTAAAAATACCAATTGTCGACTCTTATAGTCCAATCATCGACATACACATATCGGACCTTTTCATAACTTGTTTTTTCAAACAAATCTCACCTAACATGAGAATACCAAAAGAAAATAATAGAAAAGGGACAAATAAAAATCTCGACGTCGACAGATTACTAAAGTTCGAGAGAAGAATTTGGGTCCCAGTAGTACTTAAAATTAAAGACAAAATTTTGACTGAAGCTCATAACTCAAGATATTTAATTCACCCGGGGAGTACGAAGATATATCAGGATTTACGATGGCATTTTTGGTGGCCAAATATGAAAAGATATTTTACAGAATGTGTCGCAAAATGCTTGACATATCAAAGAGTCAAGGCCAAGCATCAGAGACTAAGTGGATTACTTCAACTGTTGGATATACCAGAATGGAAGTGGGAGCATATCACAATGGATTTGTGGTAGGTCTTTCGACTACTCAGAAAGGGTACGATGTAATTTGGGTGATAGTGGACAAACTGACGAAATCAGCACACTTTTAGCCAATAAAGATTATATTCAATCTTGATTAGTTGGAAAAGTTGTACCCTTGGCGGAGACAGTGTGGCAGCAGAGCAGGAGGGAGTGAGGAGGAGGGAGGCAAAGAATGACAACAAATAGGAGTAGGTATATATATATCATTTATTGTTTAGCTACATTGTCTTATATGTTTATAGTATCTGAGTCACTGTCTTACTTATATGTAACATATATGTTTTATTACTTTGTTATTTACAGGATCCTAATTTGGATGATCCATGAAGAGCGCCTAGACTTGTTTTTTTAGATTTTTAAAGCCTACAACTCTTTTAGATTCATTCTTTGGACAATTGTATTGGTTTATATGGATGTTTACGATATCGATTGTATTGTGTTGGATGAATGTTTACAATTGTATTGTATTGGATGAATGTTTATTCATGGATGATTAATGTTTATTATATAGTAGTTATATCATGGATGGATGTTAATATGGATACTTGTATATATATATATATTGCTGTGTTGGGATTGAAAGCAGGTACAAAGCAGGTTATTTTTGGGAAATCAATAAAACAGGCAAAATTTAAAAAAAAATAATCATCAGCGACCGCATGCGGTCTCTAACATCTTATGTCGATCGCGCGTCACCTTCTTGGAATCTAGCGGCCAAATCGATCACGGCCGCTATTATCGATTCTTCGCCACGTGTGCCACGTCACGCCTCACAAATGACTCAAAGATAAGTCGAATAGGGATCAGATGTCGATTTCAATGATTGCGATCGCTAATAATTTGTCATTATTGTTGGTCGTTGATGTCCTTCGACGACGGATTATTCATGCGATTAGTATCAAGAATCAGATACGGTCTGATCGCCGATACCCATCTAACGATTGATATCTGATCATTGATAAGCCTTTTGTTGTAGTGTGTGAATTATAATTAAAGAAGGTTTAAGATTAAGTTCCCTATCCGATTACATGCGATGTCAAGCATATCTCTACCTTAGCATTCATCAAGATTCTGCTATTCACAAAATTCATGAACACATGCTATATTAACTAAGTCTAGATTCGAATATCCTCTCTCGATTCCATACAAATCCACAAAGAATTGTTGATCAGGCAATTCATAAATTCAAGCTCAAATTAATATAAATAAACTGGAAAATAGCTTATTGAACTGGAAATCAAAGTTTACAAAATCATCGTTTCACTTAAGGATCCACCATAAGCCTAAAAAGTGAATTAGTTCATCATAAATGAAATAACAACTGAATAATTCAAAGATAACATTCTTTCAATTACAAATAAAAGACTAAGAAGAAGAATAGTAAAAAAAACACCCTTCACGTAGCCTAAATCTACAATCGTCACGAAAATCTCTTCAAAATCTTCCTCCAAAGCTTGCTATGAAAAACTGGAATTAATCTCTGTAATATGCCTTTTTTTTTTCTTTAATTCATTGTTAATTCAGCAATATACATCCAACACATGTTTTTCTAGTTAATTCCATGTCTAATTTTAGGGGTTTTGTTGGTTCCTTTATGGGAATGAGGTTCAGGTATATGGGCTTTCTTCTTTTTGTCAGTACTTTGAATGCCACCCTGTGAGGAGGACTTTGGTTAAGTAGGTACTGTCTGTCCCTGAGTGCTTTTACTCTGTTCTTTCAGAAAGATAATCAAATTTGTTATTTGCTTTTTGAGTCCTTCAAACTCCTTTCGGAATACAAAATTAGGATTAGATTGGACACTTTCAGCCATATCAGTGGATAAGCTTTGTGCCTTCCTAGATTCTGATCTAGTAATGGGACCAATCTTACCTACAAAAGGTAAGCATTAACAACATGTATTGATTCACCATATTGGTTTTTTATGGTTTTTAATATTTTCCTGCAAAACAAATGTCAGTTGTTTTGATGACGGGATAGCATGACATGATTTGGTATATGTACAGTAATGGAATTGACATGAAATGGAAATGATATTTACATGGAATTGAAATTTACATGGAATTGAAAGGGAAAGGCATAAATAGACTTTCATTCACGTTTGGTTTATCAGATGTTGACCTATCTTAGGGTTACTCTCACAGGCTTTTTGGTATGAAGGTTCGCAGATCATCGCAATCTACTAGATGGGAAGTTAATCCGATCTTTCAATTGGATTGGATTTGAGTGGCGCCTTTCCTGAGCCTGGGAACGACCTGGTTGTTAAATATTGCGAATTATAATAATGATGATAAATGTTGTTAAAAATATTGAGGTGATTTTTATGAAGTATTGTAAATATTGGCGTATTAGTTGGACCCTCATTCACCCATTTTTCAAAATAATCGGTAAAAAATTATTTAATATAATAAAGGTGGGGACCACATGTGGGGGCCACATGTGGGGCCCACGTGTGGAAGAAATGTTGGAAGATGAAAATAGGGTGGGGGGAAGGAGACATAATAAGAAGGAAGGTATATATATATATATATATATATATATATATATATATATATATATATATATATATATATTATAAGTTTTATTTTATTAGATTATAAATAGAATATATTATATTTTATTTAAAATTTTTGTTTTATTAGAATATTTTATTGCACAGTAATGAATAGTAAAATCAAATTTTTAGAAAAATTTGGCCGGTTGAGCGCTTGTGCATTCTTCACTGTTGCTCTGTGAAATATTTTTCTAAATAGTATCCTTTCCATTCTCCTATAAATAGGATGCTTAGTTAGAATTGAAAATCACACCAGAATCAGAGAATTCTTCTTCTATAATATTGATCGTATTTCTTTCGAGTTTTAGGAAGCTTTGAGTGTAGAAAACAGTGAAAGTTTTCTTCAAGAATTTATCTGTTATACCAGTTGGAATACTCTTCTTTTTGAGGTAAGGGGTATTATTTATTTTATATTCTGAAGAGATATTATTTTTCGTATTCGTATGAATAATATTATCATTCAATATTCATTATATTCGTTTAATATTTGTAAGGAATATTATTTCCGTTCAACCGTTGTAAGTAAGGGATGTTATTTTTGTTCAATATTCGCTTCAAATAATATTTTCTTCCATACTCTGTAGTATGTAAGTAATATTATTTTGTTTCAGATTTCAAATTTTATACTCATTTGGTTAAAGTTTTGGCTTCTATACTCCATGAAATTAGTAGAATATCCTTGATATTTGCGCTTCATCCAGTATCTTTTCATGGAAATATTATTCTGAGCATTCTTGATAAGTTTTAACTTTTTCATGCTGGAGTACTATTCACGGGTTACTATTCATGAAGTACTATTCACGGGGTACAATTCACTTGAGTACTATTCACCCGGGCTACTATTCATGATAAAAATTGATTCGTTTTCGGTCCAAATCATTTTTGGTACAATATTACTCTTGAATTTTACTCCACAAAGCAGTATCATGTTAACAATTTGGGCGTTAATGATTTCTGGATAAATTAAATTATAAATCTTTAAAAATTTATCCTTTGCTTTCATTTAATTGAATTCTTATATCATTGTCATCATTCTCATGCTTATATTGTGATGAAAGTCATCTTTGGCTTACGTGCATAGATGTACTGTTGATTGGTATGATTATGACCGGGGATTATTTTGTATAGTCATGACCGTAATGTTACAAATGATGTGGTAAAAGTCCTCATTAGATCGTACTGCATTGATGGACAGTTGTTGGCATGATTATGACCATTGATGAATACACGAATATCCTTGGCCCGTAGTGCATGGATAATTTGTGGTCGTGATACTAAAGAATATTCTTTGCCGTAGTGCAGGGGTGATTCGATGATGTGGATTATTTATTAAGCTGAGTCTCAGCGATAAAAGTGATGAAAAACCTTTTAAATCATAAAAGATAGTAGATATCATGCTCTACTTGACTCTTCTAATGGATTGCTTTTTCCGCTGTAGTTAAACTTGATGTTTGTTATATTTTATCAGTTTAACACTGTTGAAGGCTAACGATAATTTATTCTGCATTATCTTAGTCATAATATTTCTTACTGGGCTAGTTGAGCTCACCCTTTTGCTTTCATTGTGTAGGGTTTCGGCACATAAAACGCAGCAGAAATAGAACAATTCAAAGCAATTTCAAACCCAAAAAAGGATCCATGTGCGAAATGAAATTAATCTAGTGGTTTAGAAATTATAATGATTATTTACATTGAATCGATCATGTCAAATCTCCAACATAATTCAAAGCGATTTTGCGACTCTACGGTATCCACACGAACGCTCCGCTTTGAATCGCCCTACGATCTGCGAGAAGAAGGAATTCAAGTACTAACCACCAAAAGGAATGGATTTTCTGTTTTTCTCTAGTCTCTCTCTAAGAGCGGCTAGGGTTTTTGTTTTTGATTAACCTCCCTAATATGCTGATATATCATATATATAGCAATAAAACGAAATTAATCAAAACCCTAATCTAATTAAAATAAAATCCGAATTTATATATATATATATATATATATATATATATTATATCTTAATTAAGTCTTACTTAATTAATATATATATATATATATATATATAAATCATCCTTTTAATTTCAATTCGCGATTTAAATACTATCAATCATATTGATATATTTAAATCCTTACAATTTAAATTAATTCCCTTTTAATAACGTTCTATGTGTCTGACCCTATAGGTTATTGTTACGTTGGCAATAATTTTAAAATCATATTATAAAATTATAAGCGGTGGACAAACATCTAGTAATGCATCATCGCTACCCAAGTAATAATAAGATCGATGATTCGATGCAACCTTTTCGTGACCAATGTTCAATGTAATTTAATCCTTTTAACCTTAATATCCTAGATTAAACTCGATTCATGGAATGTGTCATACTCTTCATAATTTAATCTGAGTTTTCTTGATCAATGAGTAGACTATATGAAACAAATCACTATTTGAGCATGGTTATGCATTTCATAGTCCTACTCAATCAAGAGAAACCTATGGATATCATCCCTAATATATAGGAAGGTTAAATTCCATCTAGATCACTCATATTCCTCACACGATTCATGATGTACCCAATAATCACCTTTATAGTCCACCCTATTAAAGGTGACATTTGATGATATCAAAGTACATAAATTCTCGTCTAGCAATATAGTGATTTCAGGTCAGAGGACCATTACATCATTGTCACTATGAGAATTGCTAATGACATTCACATAATGCTCCACATAGAATTCTCATGATGTGTCTGTCCAGTACATCGTTCTCTAACATGTACCTATGCATTGACTTAATATCTCATATATTTATGACCAATGAGATTTGGTCATCATTCAATCCACATACTAGTCTCAATGCATCATTGTTGTCCCATCAACAATGATACTCGACTAGGGACATTTAAGAACAATGATACTAATTATAATTATATAATCTCATGTTCAAGTCACATACTTGAAACTACATAATTTGTATCACTATTATAAGAATTTTTTTTATTATGTTAACATTTATATAACGCAGTAAATAAAACCATAATAAAATCATTCATTTATTCAATCAAATATAATATCAAAACGTTAAGCAATTATATCAAATAATTGGCCTCTAGGGCATAAACTATAACACATTGTTCTCTTCAGGAAATGAGAATGTAGCTGGGACTAGTCGGGGAACGGAGTGACGATCCAGATGTTTGCATTAGTAGTCCTCATTATTCTATAAAATAGTGTGATAATAAATGTATTGAGGACTCCATTTGAGTTTGAATACTGTCTAGAAGACAATATTCGTTTTAAAACTCTCAGTTTATGTTTTGTCATATTTTACATGACAGTTGTATTATTAAGTTGTATTTGAATTTTATACCATGTATTTGGCGACTCAAGATGGGTGATGTATACCTATTTTGGGGGCATCACACCTGCCACCTCGAAGTACTTGCAATCCCGATCGACGTGCAATCTGTTAAAACACTTGTAACTTGCAATCCGGGAATCCAATGGAGATGTTTCATACCATTCCGGAAAGCTCTTTCTGAGAGCTACATAATGACATAGGGCTTGCCCTTTTCCAAATCTAGGAAGATGGTTGCATAACTGAAATGGCATCTTTAGGTCTTCGCAGGCAGTCCGTTCAGTTATTTTGCCTAGTTTGCGCTCGGAAGTGCTATAATGGCTCTTTATGACCCTATTTGCAGTTGTATAAGGGTTGGTAAAGTTGACTTGTCAAAATGACCATTTTTCCCTTCAAGGGGTTGTCTCCAGGGTTGACGGGGCTTTTGGTTGTCTTTGGGGGTTGTCTCCAAGGTTTGATTGCTGCCAACTTTTCTTTTCCTTAGGGTTGATCTCTAAGGTTGATTTGATGTTCTACGAGGATGTCTCTGTGGTTAAATTTGATATTGTGGTCCTCTAGGGTTATTTCTAGAGTGTGAAAAAAGACGTTTTTACCTTCCTGCATAATTAGTAACAGAAAAACGAAATTTCAAGTGTCTACAATTATATTTAATTTTATAATTATATAATATATAAATTTATATTTTATAAATTATAATAGATTCTAATTTTATAATTATAATATTGTTAAATTATAATTTTATATATTATAAAATTAGATTTATAAATTATTATAATTTATAATAAATTATAAAATATTTATAAAATATTAAATTATAAATTAAATATAATAACATAAAAATTAAATATAATAAATCAAATGTTATAAATTTTAAAATTGATGCACATAATTCAACCTTTGAAAAAACTAAATCATACAATTATTAGTATCACTTAGATAAAATAAAAAAAAATAGAAAAGTTTATAATTTTGGTAATTATATTGTCTAAAATTAATTAACTTGTAATTTGTCTAAGCTTTTAATTTGTAATTGTATTGCTTAATTTGGATTATGGATATATATTATGACGAAATTGTTTAATTTAAATGGGTATTGGTGTTACCATGTGATTTGTTTAGTTTATGACCTTGAAGTGGTAATCGATTAGTCAGCTGTTTATTTTCTTAGTTTCTAAGTTGCTGATGGGATTTCATTTGAATGGAAATTGTAGAATATGAAGCCCCAAAACTGAGGTATGTAGAAAAACTCTTTTTCCTAGATGGGTACCACTTGTTCGATGAAATTATGTTGATAAATTTTAATACATGGGAAATTTTAGAAAATGGATACTGTTCGGGCATAATCTACCATCCCTTATGTGGGCTGAAGGTCTGGATTGAGAAGGATTTATTGAGCCCAACGGGCTGAAGCCAGTAGAGGGATTGGTGATGTTCGGGGTCGGGCATCCGAGTCCTTTGAGCCGAAGTCCTGATCGGATTGTTGATGTTCGGGGTCGGGCGACCGAGTTCTTTGGGCCGGAGCCCAGACCAATTTATAGGGATTCGGATGATTTGGGCCCATACAGAAGGTTATTCCTCGTATGGAGTTTGGAGTGATAAGGAGTTTAAATGGTTAAAGATTCTAATCCTAACCATATTTAAATACCAACTCCAAAGGTATGTGTTTGGATAATATCCAACTTGCACCTTTTAAGGAGATTGAGTTGGACCCAAACATAAGTAACTACCATGTTTAGGAGTCATAATTTGATTCAGAAATGGGCTTTAGGGTGATGAGAACAACTATAAATACAAGGCTTGGCTTCAATTAATAGGTAACACACTTTTGAGCACTAAACACTAAAGCCTCCATTGTTAAACCTTGTACCACCCTGTACTTATTCTCACACCGGAGCTATCACCCGGTAGCATAAGCCATCAATCTTCTTGTGTGATCTTGTTACTGTGTAGGTTTAAGCGCGTTGATTTGGTGATTGGACGCGCCGGCGAAACTTGGCGTTAACATTGGCGCTAGAAGAAGTGCTTGAAGTGCTTTAACAATCACTCTAAATTTTTCTGGTTGAAAGTCATGGCACGCATAAATAGTGGATCCTCAAGCCAGGAAAAATTAAAGACTCGTCAAATGACTCAGGTGAGAGGGTCAATTAAAGATAGGCTGGGGTCTAAGAACCTAGAAGGTGGCTCTTAGCATACACCGTCAGCACGCCGGTGACTATTCTCGTCTAGTCAACATACCCCAAATCCCCTCAATCGTGTCTAGGACAATCAGTCCTGAGCGCATGAACGACGAGGGAATGATCGGGTAGATCACAGCCAAGATCAGCGCCAGTTCGTTTTGGTGAAGAAGATGTAACAATACAAAGACGCCATGGAGGCCTTACTCCTTCAATAAGAAGAGTTGGAAGAACAGATGGCCAAAATGGTTGGGGAACAGAAGGCTTCATCAAGGAAGCCTAAACATCAGAGTCATTCCAGGACGCCTTTTCCGGACGGTTCGGGTAGGAACAAGAGCAGGCCCAGGAGTCTCTCTCGGGAAGGAAGGAGTAAACGAAGGAGTTGTTCCCCATATAAAAAATCCGAGTATTAGGGCAGATCGAGACAGAGGCGGAGGGTTGAGTCTCCTGAATACGAGAGGGACAGGCCTAGGTTGTCCCCTCGTAAAGAGGAATTCGACCCTCTGGCCATAAAAGTTGCAGATTTGGAGAAGCTTCTGGCAGTAAAACATCATATAGGAACACCGTCGAGCTTCCCCAGCTCACCATTCTCACCCAAAATCAACCAGATCACAGCTAACCCGAAGAAAAAGTTGCCCCCGATGGAGACTTATGATGGATTGGGAGATCAATATGACCACTTTGATGGATATGATAGACTCGTGACTTATTACGGGCATTCGGATGTAGCTAAGTGTCACATGTTTCTACAACATTGAAAAAGAGTGCCCGAGAATGGATGGGAACCTTAGCATCGGGATCGATCAGTTCGTGGAGTGATCTTCGGGAAAAATTCCATGCTTGGTTTGGGAGTAATAAAAGAAGAAGAAAGATCACTGCTTCTCTCATGCAGGTGAGGCAGCGTTCAGATGAAATCCTCGGTCAATATGTCAAGAGGTTCCAAGAAGTAGTGGGGTCGGTGGCAGAATTAAATTCACCTCAGGCCCTGGGATTCTTTATAATGGGTCAGGATATAGGGAAGTCAAAGAAGCTGATGAAAGATTTGGTTATCAATCCTGCTACTGACCTAACTAAAGCTTTTCGTCGGGTCGAGGGATTCATCGCCATAGAGGAAGCTATGGGAAATTTCAAGCCACACTCGCAGTCTTACGATAAGTCTAAGGACCAAGACAAGCAAACTTATCAATGGTTGAATAACAATCAGGGAAAAAGAATTACAATAATGGGGGTCGGGCAGTGGCCGACCACCTTTCCCAAATAGAAATGTCAATAAAGTCTATACCCCTCTCAATACCGATCGGGCTAAGATATTTGAGGAGATCCGAAATAAGCTATTTTATGAGCCTTGCTCGACGAACCCGAAGCCTGGAAAGAGGAATCGGGATAAATTTTGTGAATATCATCAGAGCTCAAGACATATAATGGAGAAGTGCTATGACATGAGATATCTGATAGAGAAGAATGTGCAGAACAGCCAATTGGTTTAATATGTAGCTAGTCGGGAGAACGCCGAGGCACAACAGAGGGAGGAAAGTAGAGGGCCGGCATAGGACACACTATCAAAATAGAACCAGCATGTTCGAGGCGTAATCGATGTCATCTCAGGCGGTTCTATTGGGCATGTAACTGGAAGGAAGAGAAGTGAGCATCTCGATGCAGTATTGTCAGTGTCAAGATCGTCTGCTAGAAAGGATCGGACTTCCCGAGGACAGTTATTTCTTTCTCAGATGAGGACTATCCCATAGATCTCATAGAACCACATGATGGGGCATTGGTGATAACAACCCAGGTCGGGCCAGTGGATATGAGAAGAATGATGATCGATAATGGGTCCTCGATCGACATATTGTATACCCACGCCTATCAAAGAATGGATTTAGAAGGGAAGAAGATGGAATTGAGAGGGAAGGCCCCTTATACGGATTCAGTGGAGACCCGGTGCATGTGTCGGGCACGATTGAGTTGCTTGTCAGGTTTGGCACAGCGCTTCAGCAGATGGAGGTAATGATCAGATTTTTTGTAGTCAAGGTGGATTCGATGTACAACGCAATCTTGGGAAGGCCGACCCTGGTAGCGTTGCAGGCAATCACCTCCATACCACACTTTAAGATCAAGTTTCTGACACCGAACGGGATTGGGGAGGTAAAAGGTGATCTTGATATTTCCCGAAGGTGTTATCGGAATACTTTGATCTCTTCGGGAGTTGGGGTGAGCAAGCATAAGTAGACAATGGCCATCGAGATATAGTCATTCATTGAAGGCAGTACAGAGCCACTTGCCTTGCCTGCTGCAGAGACGGAGGATGTAGAACTGATCCCGGGGATTAAAGAGAAGTTGATAAAGATTGGTTTAGGATTGACAGAATAATTTTGGACTGGGTTGATTGATCTTCTTTGGGTGTATGCCGATATCTTTGCATGGGTACCCAATGACATGCCAGGTGTAGATGAATCGGTCGCATTGCGCAGGTTGTATGTGGATCCCAAAAAGAAGCCAACCATACAAAAAAGAAGGATTTTTGCCCCCAAAAAAATAGAAAATCATAGACGAAGAGATTGCAAAACTTCTTAAGGTTATTTCATCTTCAAATTTGAATACCCAGAATGGCTGGCGAATGTGGTACTGGTTCAGAAGCAGAATGGGAAATGGAGGCTATGCATCGACTATACAAATTTAAATAAAGCCTATCCGAAAGACTTCTATCCTTTACCCAACATTGATCAGCTAATCGATGCCACTTCGGTGTATAGAATGCTGAGTTTTATGGACGCTTTTTTAGGGTACCATCAGATCTCGATGAGAAAGGAGGATATCCCAAAGACTAGTTTCATCATGCATCTGGCCATTTATGCTTACAAGAAAATGACCTTCAGACTGCTCAATGTCGGGGCGACATATTAGCGAATGCTAAACTATGTGTTTGTAAGGCAGCTCAGCAGAAGCATGGAGGTCTACGTGGATGATATGATTGTTAAAAGCATGTCAGTCCTGGACCTTCTAGATTACTTGGAAATCTGCTTCCAAACCATTAGAGAACATAAGCTGTGATTGAACCCGACTAAATGCACCTTCGAATTGGGTCAGGAAAATTTCTAGGATATCTGGTAAGCAAGAAGGGTATTGAAGCGAATTCGGAGAAGATCCAGACAATCTTGGACATGAAATCACCGAAGTCATATAAGGATGTGCAGAGGTTGACATGTCGGATAGCTTCCCTTCGGAGATTCGTGTCAAGATCAGCCGAAAGATGTTTACCATTCTTTGATACTCTGAAGGGTCCAAAAAATGAGAAAAGTTTTTAATGGACTTTGGAGTGTGAGGATGCGTTCTAAGGGATCAAGCAATATTTTTCTTTAACACTCTTGTTAATGAAGTTGATCCCTTCGGAACCTCTGTATTTTTATTTTGTTGCAAGCTCGATGGCAGTTGGAGTAGCATTAGTACAGGACAAAGGGGGAAAACAGTTCCTGATTTATTATATCAGCCACATCCTTCAAGATATAGAGACTAGATATCCAAACCTAGAAAAGTTTTCCTATTCTCTAATCATTGCAAGCAGGAAGCTTCGGCATTAGTTTTAGGGTCGGTTGGGGGTGGTATATACTGATCAGCCATTGAAGAAAGTGTTACACGGGCTAGAAGTCTCGAGCCGGCTCGCTGAATGGGCAATGGAACTAACTCAGTTCGTCCTGGAATACCATCTCTGAACGTAGATCAAATGACAAGCCTTACCAGATTTTGTTATAGAGTGTTCTTTCTTAGAACCGGATGTAGGTTCGGTTACCAAAATGCAATCGGTACCAACTTCATGGACTCTCTATGTGGATGAGTTATCAACTTCAGACATCAACGGAGCACGAGTTATTTTGACAAGTCCCGAAGGGTTCAAGGTCCAACAAGCCATTCGGTTTCAGTTCAAAGCCATAAATAATGAAGCAGAATATAAAACAATTTTGGCTAGACTTCGATTGGCCCGAAGCTTGGAGGTTCAGAAGTTGGTTATTTATAGCGACTCCCAACTGGTAATCAAGCAGATATCTGGAGAGTATTATGCTCGTGGGGCAAGGATGACAAAATACATGGCCGAGGTAAAAGATAAACTCATTTACTTCATTTCACACAGTTGCCAAGGAATATATTGGTCAAACAACACAGTAGCAGATGCTTTGGCTCGATTGGCAACAACTGAAACGAGTTCCTTTAACGGCTCGGTGTATTTAGAGGTTTTGGAAAGGCCTAGTGTTTAGAATGTGGACGTTTTGGCTTTAGATCGAATGGATTGCTGGCTCACGTTGTATATCTCTATTTGGTTGATGGGGTTCTGCCTTCGGATCGCATTTATGCAAGGAAGATCAAACACAAGAGTTCGAACTTCATCCTTATTAACGGAGATCAATACCAACGAGCTTTTAGTTCTACAGTACTCAAATGTTTAACACCTTCGAAAGCTGAGTATACTCTTAGGGAAGTGCATAAATGAATTTCTGGAAATCATATGAGGGCCAAGTCATTGGCATACAAAATTTTGAGGCAGGGGTACTATTGGCCGACCATCTTTCAAGAAGCAAAGGATTTTGTCAAAAAATGTCCTAAGTGTCAGCTAAATAGTTCTATCCCTCATCAGCCTCCCGAAGAGTTGTATTTGGTTTTATCCCCGATCCTATTTGCTATGTGGGGGATTGATATCTTGGGACCACTACCGAAAGCCAAGGGATAAGTCAGTTTTGTGGTCGTGGCTATTGACTACATGACCAAGTAGGTAGAATCCAAACCATTACAAAAGATCACCGAACAGGAATGTCTCAAATTTTTCAAAGAAATTATTGTGTATCGGTTCGGCATCCCGAGGGTCCTGGTTTCGGATAATGGCAGACAATTTGTGGGTTCAAAGTTCAAAGATTTTCTGAAGGAGTTGGACATTCAACACTAAAAAACTTTGGTTGCCCACCCTCAGTCAAATGGGCAAGTAAAAGTCACCAACCGGACTCTACTTAATGGGATTAAAAGGAGGCTAGACGAATTGAAAGGGCGTTGACCCAAAGAATTAATTGGTGTTTTATGGGCATATCGGAATACCCTGAGGACAACAACTAGGGATATACCATTCAGATTGGCCTATGGGACCGATGCACTTATACCTGTTGAGATTGGGTCTCCTACACTTCTGGTTAGTCAGTACAAAGAGTTATATAATGATGATGGTCTGCGACTAAACTTGGATCTTCTGGAGGAAGTTTGGGATTCAGCTCTGGTAAGATTGGCTATCTATCAAAAGTGAACTACCCAACACAATAACCAGAAAGTTAAACAAAGAAGGTTTGAGGTTGGAGATTTGGAACTTCGGGAATCAGAGGCATCTACCCCCAGAACACGGGAAAGTTAATGCCGAACTAGGAGGGGCCATATGACGTAATAGAAGTGCCGAAGCGAGGTACTTACCGGCTTCGAGCAATGGATGGTTCAGAGGTAAAGAATAAATGGCATGCTGGAAGACTTAAGAAATATTATTAGTAAAAGCTATATTGTTTTTTCCTTTACCTTTGTAAATTCTTTTATTCATCAATAAAATAAATAAGAATTTTTCTTCGAAAAATTTGTACTTAATTTATATTCATATGTTTTTACAAAACTGGTCAGATAAGCTTCGAACAAAACCGATCAGAGAAGTTACAAACAACATAACTGATCGGGAAAGTTAAAAACAAAAAAATGATTATAAAAATTACAAGTAAAAAGTCCTAAACTGACTATGTGTTTGGGGCCTCATCTTTGGCTTCGGACTCTTCGTCGGAGGAGTCAAGGACAAAGGTGTCCAGCCCAACAGCGGTCATCTTCGCCCGTACCTTTTCCTTGTAAACCTCGTAACCTTCGGCAAACTGGGACATGACCTTATCAGTAAGTTCGGGCGATTCTTCATATTCCTTTATCGCCAACTGCTTGGCTTCGGCACGTTCCTTACCCAAGGCAAAGTTCTCCCGTATCAGCGCCATCATCTGGTTGTGCATGTCGGATATCTTGCCTTCGAGGGTCAGAATGGCACTCTGCTGATCCTTATTCTTCTTCGATAGAAGCACCTTTTCCTTGATAATTTGTTTGTTGTGGTTGTTGAGACCAACGTACTCTTTTTGAAGTAGGTAGTGTTGTTTTTTGAGTTTGTTGGTCTGACGTTCGACTTAGGTCACTTTACTTCTGGTGTCGACATGAAGATCTTTCTCCTTCTTCAAATCTGATGTCAGGCCCCGAACCTCAGCCTCGAGCGCCTCCACCTCGAACCTTAGTTGTGCCTCCTTTTTAGTTGTTTATGCTAGAGGTGGTATGGCTCGGGAGAGGACAGCATTGGCCTATAATAAAGTATAGATGTGGATTAGACATGATGAAAACAGGATAATCAAAGGGATATTTTAGTCTATCAGATTTACCTGACATTGGAGCTTGATGTATTCAACCAGAACGGACGTATTTCCTTTGAACTGTTCCTCATCTCCAGGTAGTCTGAAGTGTTCTAGTTGGTCAAAGGGTAATAATTCTAAAGGGCTCTTAGGCCAGGATGTAGTGGGTGATTTTTGTAAAGGTTTGGCTTTGGGAGTACGTTGGGTTGACGGGGTTGGTTCCATAGCCAGGACAACCTCTATGATTTAAAGTTACGACTCTTCAGTTCGGCGTGACCTCTTGGAGCGAGGTTCGAGAGTCTCCTCTTCTGTCTCCTCGGGATCCGTGAGGTCAGCGACTGGTGGAGGTGGCAGAGGGAATGGCTTTGGAACGACCAAAGAAGCTTGCTTGGAGGGAGCCTTGGTGGGGAGCTTCTTCTTGATTTTCTTTAGCAAAGCCATCTTCTCCGACCTATCCATCTTCATGATACTCTTGGAAGGTTCGGCGTTGGATGAGGGGGGAGCTGCACCCGATGTAGAGCTGGTTGAAAGCTCAGAAATTGGAATGGCATCTTCCTCAGGGGATTCCTTAGTGATGGGATGGCGAATTAGATCAGGCGTAATGGGTAGAGGGGTGAAGGTTTCTTCTACTCCTTCGGGCTTGAAAATTGTTACTACAAAAAAGTAAACAAGTTAGAAGATTGGTTCAGAAAGTCAGTTGAAGAATGGAATTAAAGTTTGAATGGGTTCGGGATAAGGGACTTACATCTATGTTTGTATAAAATTCTTTTAAGGCTTCTTGTCGGTCCTTTGGGAATTTAGACACCTTCACAATCGGATCTTCGTGGGTGGCCCAGTTCGGGAGAAGCTTGAGATCAGTCCCCTTGACAAAGATCTATTGTGGGTGCCAACCCTTATTGCTGGAAGGGGTTTTAATGAAGGTGGCTCGGCTTGGTTGTCTGTTTAGCAGTCGAAGCCCCGGTTCCTTGGATCTTCTGACGTTGAATAGCACAAAGAAGAAATCAAGACCAGGAGAAACTCCTAGCTGCTGGCATAAGGAGATGAAGCTTATCAAGTGGATATATGAGTTCGGCACAAGTTGTGCGAACCCGATCTCCACGAAGCAGAGGAAGGAGGCGATGAACTCGTGAAGGGGGAATCAGACCCCATATTTCAGGGCCCAGAGGGGGATAGTGACCCATTCGCCTTCGGGGTGCCAGTACATTTGTTCGTTTAACTCTGGCACCCAAAGCTTGTATTCCTTCGGGATGTTGAACAATATTCGGATGTCAAAGATCTGGGAAGGGAGAACGGAAGACTTGGTGTTGATGTGGGAGAAATCGCTTTCGGATGCGTAGAAGGTTCATATCCTCGTCTCAATGCCATCAGTGGTGATAGAAGATGATGGGTTTGCCGCGTCAGTGGGAGTATCCGGTAAATCGACCGGCACCAGATCAGTGGTGGCGATGGTGTTGGTGTTGGGAGCATTATTAATCACTGGGGTTTGCTCAGTATTGGAGGAGGATGGGGTGCTAGTCTCTGCCATTGAAGCTTGAATAGCAGAAATGTGACGATTGGTGGTCAGAAATATCTAAATCGGAGAAGGTTGGTGAGGTTGGTTTCTCGTCAAAAATCATATTACAGAGAGCTTGGAGAGATGAGGTTGAGATTTCTGGAAAAGTGACAGTTGTGTGTTGGATGGGAGTTTTATATTGTTGTTGCACGAATCCCAAAGGCGACTAATGATGGTGTGTGGGGCCCGTTTCTTGGGAAACGTGTGCTATTTAAAAAGATCATTTGGATTCTGCATGCATCTCTTTAAGTCTCTAATTATAAACCTTTTATAACAAGAGACTAGGGGGCAATGTTCGGGCATAATTTACTGACCCCTATGTGGGCTGAAGGCCTGGATTGAGAAGGGTTTATTGAGCCCAACGGGCCGAAGCCAGTAGAGGGATTGGTGATATTGGGGGTCGGGCGTTCGAGACCTTTGGGCCGGAGTTCTGATCGGATTGTTGATGTTCGGGGTCAGGCGACCGAGTTTATAGGGGTTCAGATGATTTGGGCTCATACAGAAGGTTATTCCTCGTATGGAGTCCGGAATGATAAGGAGTTTAAATTATTAAGGATTCCAATCCTAACCATATTTAAATACCAACTCCAAAGGTAAGTGTTTGGATTATATCCAACTTGCACCTTTTAAGGAGATTGAGTTGGACTCAAACATAGGTAACTGTCATGTTTAGGAGTCCTAATCCGATTCGAAAATGGGCTTTAGGGTGATGATAACAACTATAAATACAAGGCTTGGCTTTAATTAACAGATAATACACTTTTGAGCACTAAACATTAAAACCTCCATTGTTAAACCTTGTACCAGCCTGTACTTATTCTCACACCGGAGCTATCACATGGCAGCATAAGCCGTCAAGCTTCTTGTGTGATCTTGTTACTATGCAGGTTTAAGCGCGTGGATTTGGTGATTGGACGCGCCAGCGAAAATTGACGTTAACAGATACATTAATCTCTGTCAAACAGAATAGCTTAAATGAGAGTCATACACAATTCATATAGTGAGTTTCGATTATTAATTTTTTTAGCCAAATTATAGTGATTTTCGATTTGTATCAAGCAACAAAGAGAATGGCAGTGATGGTTATTGCCATATTTCTAACCCTACAATCGCTTATTTCAACTTTGTTTGTTATGGGGGTTAATTTCTTGCGTGAAGTTTGAATTGCACCGAGAGTTTAGAGAAGGACAGTAAAATTGAATGCAACCAACAATTTTCTGTGTGATGCAGTCTGTACATGGACTCACCATGAAATGTGAACTATAACCACCCTTGGTGCTGGTTTGTTTGCAGGCGAATTGCATTAAGGAAACAATGTAAGTTTTCAAAACCATCACCCCATACCCAAGACGAAGTTAGATTTTTTTTTTATTGTAGTATACATGGACCCTCTTTACCGTAGAGAGAGATCATAAAATTTTATATGA
Organism: Panax ginseng; assembly: GCA_020205605.1. Taxonomy (NCBI): domain Eukaryota; kingdom Viridiplantae; phylum Streptophyta; class Magnoliopsida; order Apiales; family Araliaceae; genus Panax; species Panax ginseng. Next base: position 122,652,216 of record CM035134.1, read on the forward strand.
ATCTGTCAATATTTCAAATTTACTTTAAAAAATTAAAATAAGTCCTATACTTGAATACAAGAAGTACTTTCTTATTATTTCTTTTTTTATAAATATTAGAAGTTCTGAGGCTTAAAGTTTTTATTCAAAAAACTCGGGGTAGCCTAGACTCGCTAGCTCCGACTTACCCAGGTAGGAAGAAATAGTAACATGGTAGAAAATTGTGTTTTGGTAGGGACGTTCCAAAACATGATACACTTTCGTTCTAGAATATTAAATGTAGCAATGTGGAACACTTTTTTCTATATAGCGATCTGAAACTATTTTTTCTATATAGCAAACAAAGAGGATGTACTATAAACTTTTATTATATAAGAATGATTATAGTTTTGTTTTAGGATTTTGCAAATGAGTGGCATCTTATATAGGCTGATGGTTATACAACCAATGGCTAAGATCAAATTTAATTGAGAGTTAAGATCAACTATCTAGAAAATTTCCTTCAAAATATATATAAGATATTCAAAAGTATAATTATCACATATACTAATTTAGAACACTATTAAAAACCTAATAGGTATAAGAAAATTCTTTAAAATGCACATGTTGTGATTAGCAAGACTTGACTATAATTTTTATAAATGTTGTCGTAGTTTTGTTGGAAATAAAAACCTCACACACATACTAGAGAAAATAGAGAAGATATTCTCACAAAAGAAATCTTATAATTTTGCTTGCTTCAAATGAATTGAGTACATATGTATTTATAGGAATCTCCATACATGTATAAACTCAAATACATGAATAAACATTTAATGAAAAAACAACTTCCTAGACACCTTTTCAACTAGTTTCATGAACCTTCAAATACATGAACCAACATAGCTTCATAAATATTAATTAAAACATAAATATGTTAAATACTTAATTACTTTGGGACAAGTTTATTTTTCAACACCCCATCTTAAATTTGTCACACCAAGTGAGTTCCGCAATTTGCAAAATAATTTGACTTTGAGTGGCTTCGTAAAAATATCAGCAATTTGGTCTTGAGTCCTCACAAATATAAGTTCAACTTCTTTCTTTGCAACACATTCTCTTATAAAATGATACCTCGTATCAATGTGTTTGCTTCGATCATGAAACACCGGATTCTTAGCCAATGCAATTGCTGACTTGTTATCGATATAAATCTCTGTTGGCTTCTCTTGTTGCAAATTAAGATCTCTTAAAAGATTTTGAAGCCAAATGGCTTGACAAACACAAGATGTAGAAGCAACATATTTCGCTTCACAAGTAGAGAGGGTCACAATAGGTTGCTTCTTTGAGGACCATGTAAATGCTGAATTACCCATAAAGAAAACAAATCCAGTTGTACTCTTTCTATCATCAACATCACCAGTCCAATTGCTATCACAATATCCCTCAAGCTTGAAATTATTTGAAATTGAATAAAGTAAGCCAAAATCAAGAGTACCTTTGATGTAACGAGAATTCGTTTAGCAACCTTCAAATGAGTTATTATGGGGGTTTCCATGTAACGACTAACAAGGCTAACTCCATATACAATATCTGGTCTTGTGGATGTTAAGTGTCGCAAACTTCCAACAAGACTCTTGAAAAACGTTAGATCCATTGTATGTCCTCCTTCATGCTTTGACAATTTAATACCACATTCAATGGGTGTGCTTACTGACTTACAATCAAGCATTTTAAATTTCTTAAGAATATCTTTAGCATATCCTTCTTGAGAAATAAAAATTCCTTCTTTGCTTTGCTTCACTTCATGACCAAGGTAGTAAGCCATAAGACCCATATCCGTCATCTCGAATTCACGCGTCATAACCCTCTTAAATTCTTCAAACGTGCTTGGATTACTTCCGGTAAAAATCAAATCATCAACATACAAGCACACAAATAAAATATCGCCATTCTTTCTGACCTTCGAATAAACGGCATGTTCAAACGGGCATAATTTGAAATCTTTGTCTTGGAAATATTTATCAATTCGGCTATTCCAAGCTCTCAGCGCTTACTTCAATCCGTATAATGCCTTTTTCAATTTCAAAACTTTATCTTCTTCTCCTTTGACAATGTAGCCAAGCGGTTGTTCCACGTACACCTCTTCTTCAAGAAATCCATTTAAAAATATGGACTTCACATCTGTAGAAACTCAAATTTTTCTGCACACCTGTTACTAACATTGCAGGAGGGCAGATTCGTCTTTTGGAGATAACCCTAGAAGACAACTCACATCCATTCCGGATACCATTAAAAGTTCAGTCTCAACCCTGGAACACACACCAGGAGTATCAATTCCAACCTCGGAGATAACCCCGAGTTTTATCCTAGGAGATAACCCCAAGGAATGTTGTTGCAGTTCTTGCGATAACTCCGGAAATGATTGTTTCAAATGCATGCAATCAGCTTCAACCTCGGAACTCCCGTTGAGGCACTCATTCCAAATAATTAGGAGATAACACAGGAAGCAGAACACTTAAAGATGACCTGCTGAATTCAAACACTACGCAGTAATTCAATCTTAGAGATAACCCTGAGTAACATCTGCTATCAGCCCAAACCGGAGATAACCCTGGTGAAGGGAAAAATCGTCATCTTGCCACCTCAACCCCCAGCGCACCATCTCAACATCTCATACATATATTTCTACACTATAATGTCCCACAAGAGCCGAGGGATTCCAATCCCGAGTGACTATTACGCAGAGCAGTACACCGGATAAAATTTGAAGCTTGAAGACCATGGGCATGGTCCCCTCTTCTTGACTTCGTACAACCTCTAATCCCATGTCATTGCGTAACTCTCGATAAAAGCAATCCCGAGAAGGTCTTGTAAACCTCATCCGGATGCTCGGATTGAAGTTCTGCAAGTTCGAGCCGACATCACAGTGCACGAGTGCACGTACTATGAGACGGTGGGACCCGCAGAGCCCAGGACACCCCGGGCAGCCGCAGGTGCATCTGCGGCTGCCTTAGGTACACCTGCGGCCACCAAATCTATAAATATAGAGCTTGGGGTGGCCATTTGTAAGAGAAAAAAAGGCGAGAAATCCATGTCAAATTTGCTCTGTACACACCTCATATTGAGTGCTTTCTCATTTTAAACACCTGTTAGCTCACATATAGCTATATTTTTACCGGCGGGAGCTGAGTGTTCATCCATTTATAGTCATAGAAGTCTTCTTGGGCAACCCACTATAAGCCTTCTAATACATTATAAAGCCTTTCGCCTCATCTTTGCACACACTATTCTTCACAGTGAGAGTCGTGTTATGTGTATATGCCCGAACTTTGGTCCGTGGTTTTCATTTTTGTTTGTATATATTTACTTATATATGTATATATTTATGTATCTGGACTAACATTATCGAGTTATGCCTCGATTGAGCCTAGACTTATGTTTGGAGCGTTTACTTGCTTTTTTATATATATATATATATATATGAACTGTTGTCGGACTCTATCCGATGAGCCTAAATTTTATATCCGGTGCATTTACTGCTTATATATATATATATATATAATATATATATATATATATTACTTTGTGGCCTTTTACTGATTTATTTACATTCCGTCCCGCCTGAAGTTTACTTCGTGGCGGTTGATCGTTTTTACTGTTTTCTTTACATTTAGTCCCACTTTGGAGTTTACTTTCGTGGTGGTTGATCGCATTATTGCTTTATTTACATTTCGATCCCCATGGAGGTGCTTCGTGGTGGTTAATCATGTATATATATATATATATATATATATATATATATATATATATATATATATATATATATATATATATATATTCTGACTTTTATATATATAACTGCTTATTGCTTTTCATATAAATTGCGGCATCATGTGAGCCTAGGAATCATGTGATCACAGATTCAGTCCACTGAATCTAGATTCGGTTCCCGTGATGGACATTTTCAGCTGTAAGCATCTTGTATATTATTCACGGTGTTTGAATATCCTTAGATGGATGTAATGCCCATGAGGAGTTCGGCACCGCTATATATTATTTTCTCGAAGATGCTTCGCATCTCGAAAATAAAAGCAAACAATCCGAACATTTAAATAAAAAATGGAAGTATGAAAAGGTCTCAATTACTATTGAGCACAGGGTTTGAAAAACCTCTTTTACAAAATTTTACTGCTATATCATGTTTAAAACTGAATTTTTCATACAAATTCAAATCCTTTGTATATAGGTGCGAACGAGGCCTCGCACTACTTCCAAACAAATTGCACATTGATCCACACACACACACATACATTCATATAATTGTTTCTTGAAAAGTGGTGGTCACGGTGGCAACACGGATGTCAGGGGGGTGCCTAACACCTTCCCTCCGCATAATCAAGCTCCCGAACCCAAATGAATCTCGGTTTCACAGACTCGTTTAGCAGTGTCACATCACTTGGTCAATGTACAAACCTTTTCTCGGTTGTGTTGGTGCAACCAGTTAAAAATACCAACTGGCGACTCTTACAGTCAAATCGTCGACATGATACATGTCGGAACTTTTTCACTTGTTTTTTCACACAAATCTCACATAACATGAGAACACCAAAAAACAAGAATAGAAAAGGGACAAATAAAAATCCCGACGTCGACAGGTGGTGACTCTGCTGGGGACACCAGTAAGAGGGCTTAAGCCACTACTACAAGCTTTTCAAAACTATTATATGCTTGTGTGTGAATGTTGCATTTACATTTATGATGAATGTGTATGAATGCATTTACTTACTGCACAGCAAAATATCTATCTGTGATATTAGTGCTTCGCACATGTCATCATTTTCATAAACAGTGAGACATGTTGTATGTGAATGTATGTTGTGTGGTTCCTCCACTAGGAGGCTATCCTATCGGTGTTTGATTATTGGACTCATAGGGAGACTAATTCCAACGAGGCTCAGGAAAGGCACCACCCAGATTCGCTCCAGTTGAAAGACCGAATTAATTTCTCGTCAAGTAGATTGCGATGATCTGGGAACCTTCATGCCAAAAAGCCACGAGAGTAACCCTAAGATAGGTCAGCCTCTGATAAACCAAATGCGGAGGAAAGTCTCTTCATGCTTTCCATTTTCTATTACTTGTAAAAGCATTTACTTGTAATTTTATTCCATGTTCATCATTATGTAATGGAAACTATGAATAATATTTACACATACATGACATGCTATCAAATGACACCCGTTTTTGCAGGATAATATTCCTAAAATGGACACATTATGATAGCATGTAAACATTTACATTATTCCTAAGACTAAACTACATAAGTTTTTGTAGGGAAACAATTGGGCCTGTTACCCGCTCAAAATCCAAAAAGGCCACGAGCCTACAGCCAATCATGTCTTCTTCTGAACAGACTAATCCCGTTTCTCGAGAAGAATTTGATGGATTAAGTAAACAAATTACAAATTTGGTTGTTCTGCTTAAAGAATTACATCAATCTACTCAGGGTTCAAAGATGCCTATACATACATAATCCTCTACACAAGGAGGAACTCAAGGTTTGGATAAAACAAATCCAGAACCTCAGTTGGATACGACCACAAAGACCCTGAAAACACCCATCTCAAAGGAGATCCAGACACCGGTGATATTAGGAAGAAGGTCCTTCAAATGGAAGAAACTATCCATTCTCTTAAAGGGATTAGAACACATGGGAGTGTTTCATATGTCGATCTTTGCATATTCCCTAGTGTTCATTATCCAGATAAATTTAAAACCCCTGACTTTGAAAAGTATGACAGATTAGGGGATCTTTACACACATTTGAAGGTGTTCATTGGAGAACTTGGATCTTATACGGAAAATGAGAAGTTCAGAATGCAGCTATTTCAGAAGAGTCTGACTGGAGAAGCCCGATCGTGGTATACCAGATTAGACAACTCAAGGATCCATAGCTGCGAAGAACTAGCTCATGCCTTCCTTACTCAATCTGACTTCAATCTCAGATGGCTCTGACCCCAGATCGGATTACAAGGTCAAGAAAGCGATCTAACGACTCTTTCAGAGAGTATGCTCAATGGTGGAGCGCCTTCATCGCTCAAGTTATTCCTTCTATGACAGAGTCAGAAATGGTCATGACTTTCATAGACATACAAGAAGCTCTTTCTGAGAGAGTCTTAGTTGGTATTGGCAAACCATTTTCGAAATGATCAAACATGGAGAGATTTGAGATGGGATTGAAGTCGAGGAAAGATTCAAGACCTAGCAGCTCTTAAAGCGATTCTTGAGCACATCCAATTCAAACTTATGGAAACAACCCGGAGGTCCATAAAAGAAAGAGGAGGATGTTTCCTTGATACTACAAGGTTAAAAGGGCAGGCAGAATATGCCTATACAGAGGAAAAACTACTCTCCTTCCCAAGCACAGTCTTCAAACCCTCCATTACCTAAAGGTGGAGATGAAAAGCGCCCTCGAACGTTCACACCCTTAGGGGACTCGCTTGAGAATATTCTTGCTCTTCTAACTACTCAAAAGAAAATCATGCATCTTCTTCCACCAGCCAACCCTAATGGAAGGGGTTTCAATGCTACTCGAAAGTGTGCTTATCATGTCGGGGCACCTGGACATGATACTCAAGATTGTTGGGCCTTGAAACACAAGATCCAAGATTTGATAGACAACGGTGAGATCGTGATTACCAAACCAGATCAACCTCATGTGCAAGACAACCCTCTTCCTCAACATAAAGAAGAAGACGTCAATATGATTAGTTGGAGCAGTGGACAGAGTTCCAATTTTAATGGTGAATCATCCCAGACCATCAAAGATGGTGTTGACAGATGGGATTACGAAAAGTTTCAATTTGCTATGGAATGAAATATGAAAGCTCTTTGTAAGCAAGTTGAAAAATTAGCAGAACTGGTGATCCATCAACATCAAGTCACACACCAATTAGTCAGCCAGGAGCATGCCTATCTCCTTCCTTTTGTTATGAATGCTTCATCACCATCTTCAGAAAATGAAGCACTAGAGGACAAGGTTGCGAAGAGAGCAAGTGCTAAAGCCCATCGGGATTTTTCCAATAAAAGGGAATTTACATACCTGGGCCAACCTATGGAGGAAATATTTCAGATGCTGGAAGAATCACCTCCTTTCTACCTCCAATTAATCCCCGTTCAAGACGGATCAACTCTGATGGAGTATGTCAATATCATTTATATTTTCACGGTAACAGTACAGAAGAATGCGGGGCACTCCGCCACCTTATTCAAAATCTAATTGACAGCGGTGTCCTGCAATTGGCAGACAATGACACTGTGCTACTCGAAAGTGGGAATACATGTCCTTCCAAATGGAAGGGATTAGTAGTAGTTATATTCGCTGAGCCTGATGAGACTGTCGGACCATTTCCCATACAAGCAATTCAACTTAAAGGTGGTGATAATCCTTTGAAAGTGGCTGCACCAGAGCCACTTTTTTTACCTTTCAGACCACATTATCTTGTTGTCAGCCTACACAAAGTCCCATGGAATTATGGAGAAGCTGAAGGATACACGTCTCATACTACTGCCACAGTGTCGAAGGAAAATCCATTGTATCTTCCTCAGAGGGTGATGAATCCTACCATAAAAGCAAAGGGGAAGATTCTCATGGAGAAGATTGAGAAATTCCTCCGCACTATGGGCCATAATAAAGCCAAGGTGGTTCTAAGCCTAAGAGAAGCTCACAGCAAATCTCAATACTGGACTTGGTTTTCTCTTCCAAGGATCACATGAAGATCTTATTGAAGGTTTTGGAAGAAGATTACTTACCAAAATCAGGGGATGTAGAAAAATTTCAACAACAATGTGATATCCTTCACTGATGATGACATACCGCCCGAAGGGACCGGTCATTGTAAGCTATTGCACATTGCAGTTTTGTCCTCCGGGTATATGTTAGCTGGAGTTTTGATAGATGGAGGTTCATCTCTGAATATATGTCCTTATACCACTTTGGTGAAAATGAACGTCAATCTCAAATGGATCCGAAGTACCCATACGGTTATCAAAGCTTTTGATGGATCCTGACGAAATTCTATCGGAGAGATTGAGTTGCCAATTAAAATTGGTTCTCATACATTCAATGTATCCTTTCATGTCCTCAAGATAGATTCAAGATAAAACCTGCTATTGGGGAGACCATGGATCCACATGGCTGGAGTCGTCCCTTCTACACTTCATCAACAACTTAAATACATTGTCAATAATAGCCTAAACAAGGAAACCTACCACTTATCAGCTTTAATTCAGAAGTTGAGCCGACCAATTTTCATACTTTGGAAGTGAGCAACACACAATACCATCCTATTGGACCGACACTTCCCGTACCCAAGATTTCTACCGAAGTGATCGTAGCTACCCAAGAAATGATGTCATTGGGTCATCAGCTTGGACAAGGGCTGGGTAAAAATCAGCAGGGTATCAAGCACCCAATTCAAATGTCCAGTCAAACCAGGATAGTCGGACTAGGCTATTATGCCAGTTCCAGACATAGGAATCCTCATAAGCACAAGCAGATTCCTCAAGCTTCCGCCACACGGCGATTTTCTCCACCTGCACCTCATGAGCTGATACAGTCTCCGGTAAGGGTGCCAGCTCGTGTTATGGCTATGCTGTTTCTCAAACCAGTACCCTATAAAGAAAAAGAGGTCCTGATTCCTGATCCCGAAGTGGAAGAAAGGGAACGAAAACGTAAACATGACATCGCCTTGATGATGTTAGGCATACGCATCATTGTCCATGATGAACATACAAATAGATACACCCCAGACGATGATTGCCCAGATGTTATGGTCATCATTCGGGAAAAGGAGGACGATGACAGCCCCTCCATCACTACAGTCCATCGGGACTTTACCTTCGACAATTGGAGCAACACTTCATGCATTGGTCGACGAGGGTAAAACGAGCAAAAATCCCTCTGCCCTATAGATAACTTTAATTGCTTACTTTTCTGTACAGTATTAGCAGTTATTTTATCAGTACATGCTAACACTTTTTTATGATTAAATAGTTTCATATATTAAGTGAAAGCATATTCTATTTCAGGACTCTGAATTTTGATGTGCCTGTACTTGCCGATGAGGTGCCTTTATCCACAAGGACTGTAACTTTGATGAAAAGTTGGACTCAAACTTGATGGAAATACAAGAGGACATTGAGATACCTTAGGAGATTAAGGAATGGGTCGAAGACAAACCTAAACCTAATCT